>CM056200.1:38999534-39015159 GCA_029692085.1 Gymnothorax javanicus | reverse complement strand
ATTTATGTCCTGGGCGTTTCCCATGTCCGGGAGCTTTGCATCCTCCGTTTTCCCCATGTTTCCCCGGGGCTGTTTCACCTCGGGGGGGGCCCCCATGTTTTTCACTGTCTTTCGGGGTGCTTTACCCATTTTTCCCCTGGCTTTGCGATAGGGGGGTTTTCCCCACCTTTTCTGAGTGGATACCTCAGGGGGTTTTTCCCCCCTTTTTCTGAGCTTATCATACCTGGGGGGTTTTACCCACCTGTTTTCTGAGTTTTTAAACCCCAGGGGGGTTTTTCCCCCCTGTTTTTTGAGTGATGCCCCCCGGGGGCCCCCCCGTGTTCTCTGGGTGTGAACCTCAGGGGGGTTTTCCCCCTTGTTTCTCTGAGTGTTCTCTGAGCTGTATCTCGCATATGCCTCAGGGGCAGCTTTACCTCAGTGTTCTCCTGAGGCTGTCAGTGCATACCTGTGTTCCCTCCTGTGTTCTCTGAGCTGAATCCATACCTCCAGGGCAGCTTTACCCACCTGTGTTCTCTGAGCTGTATGCATACCTCAGGGTGTTCTCTGAGATGTTGCATTCCTCAGGGGCGGCTTACCCACCTGTGTTCTCTGGGATGTATCTGCATACCTCAGGGCCGGCTTTTCCCCCTGTCTTCTCTGGGCTGTATCTCGCATACCTCAGGGGCGGCTTTACCACCTGTGTTCTCTGAGCTGTATCTGCATACCTCAGGGGCTTTACCCACCTGTGTTCTCTGAGCTGTATCTCGCATACCTCCTCAGGCAACTTACCCACCTGTGTTCTCTGGGCTGTATCTCGCGCATACCTCAGGGGCGGCTTTTCCCACCTGTGTTCTCTGGGCTGTATGCATACCTCAGGGGCAGCTTTGCCACCTGTGTTCTCTGGCTGTATCATACCTCAGGCGGCATACCTCAGGATGTATCTGCATTCAGGGGCGGCTTTACCCACCTGTGTTCTCTGAGCTGTCTGCGCATACCTCAGGGGCGGCTTTACCCACCTGTGTTCTTCTCTGGGCTGTATGTGCATACCTCAGGGGGCTTTACCCCACCTGTGTTCTCTGGGCTGTCTCGCATACCTCAGGGCTTCCCCCTGTGTTCTCTGGGCCTGTATCGCGCGCATACCTCAGGGCGGCTTTACCCACCTGTGTTCTCTGGGCTGTCTCGCATACCTCAGGGGCGGCTTTACCCACCTGTGTTCTGTCATTATCCTCAGGCTGTACCCCCCTGTGTTCTCCTGGCTGTATCGCATACCTCAGGGCGGCTTTACCCACCTGTCTTCTCTGAGCTGTATCGCATACCTCAGGGGCAGCTTTACCCACCTGTGTTCTCTGGGCTGTATCACGCATACCTCAGGGGCGGCTTTACCCACCTGTGTTCTCTGAGCTGTATGTGCATACCTCAGGGCAGCTTTACCTGTGTTCTCTGGGCTGTATGCATACCTCAGGGCGGCTTTACCCACCTGTGTTCTCTGAGCTGTATCGCATACCTCAGGCGGCTTTACCCCTGTCTTCTCTGGGCTGTATCACGCATACCTCAGGGCGGCTTTACCCACCTGTGTTCTCTGGGCTGTATCTTGCATACCTCAGGGGCGGCTTTACCCACCTGTGTTCTCTGAGCTGTATGTGCATACCTCAGGGGCGGCTTTACCCACCTGTGTTCTCTGGGCTGTATCGCATACCTCAGGGGCAGCTTTACCCCACCTGTCTCTCTGAGCTGTGTGTCGCATACCTCAGGGGCGGCTTTACCCACCTGTGTTCTCTGGGCTGTATCACGCGCATACCTCAGGGGCAGGCTTTACCCACCTGTGTTCTCTGAGCTGTATCATACCTCAGGGGCGGCTTTACCCACCTGTGTTCTCTGAGCTGTATGTGCATACCTCAGGGCAGCTTTACCTGTGTTCTCTGTGTTCTCTGGGCTGGGCGGCTTTCCCCACCTCAGGGGCGGCTTTCCCATACCTCCTGTGTTCTCTTCTCTGAGCTGTCTCTGCATACCTCAGGGGCTTTTTACCCACCTGTGTTCTCTGAGCTGTATCACGCATACCTCAGGCGGCTTTACCCACCTGTGTTCTCTGGGCTGTATCGCATACCTCAGGGGCTTTACCCACCTGTGTTCTCTGGGCTGTATCATACCTCCTCAGGGGCGGCTTTACCCACCTGTGTTCTCTGGGCTGTATGTGCATACCTCAGGGGCGGCTTTACCCACCTGTGTTCTCTGAGCTGTATCGCATACCTCAGGGGCTGCTTCCCACCTGTGTTCTCTGGGCTGTATCTCATACCTCAGGGCGGCTTTACCCACCTGTGTTCTCTGAGCTGTATCTGCATACCTCAGGGGCGGCTTTACCCACCTGTGTTCTCTGAGCTGTATCGCATACCTCAGGGGCGGCTTTACCCACCTGTGTTCTCTGAGCTGTATGTGCATACCTCAGGGGCGGCTTTACCCACCTGTGTTCTCTGAGCTGTATGTGCATACCTCAGGGGCGGCTTTACCCACCTGTGTTCTCTGAGCTGTATGCGCATACCTCAGGGGCGGCTTTACCCACCTGTCTTCTGTGCTGTCTGGTCATACCTCAGGCTGTGTTCTCTGAGCTGCTGTATCATGCCTCCTCAGGGGCGGCTTTACCCACCTGTGTTCTCTGGGCTGTGTATCATGCATACCTCAGGGCGGCTTTACCCACCTGTGTTCTCTGGGCTGTATGCGCATACCTCAGGGGCAGCTTTAACCACCTGTGTTCTCTGAGCTGTACGTGCATACCTCAGGGGCAGCTTTACCCACCTGTGTTCTCTGAGGCTGTATCTCATACCTCAGGGGCGGCTTTACCCACCTGTGTTCTCTGAGCTGTATGTGCATACCTCAGGGGCGGCTTTACCCACCTGTGTTCTCTGAGCTGTATGTGCGCATACCTCAGGGCGGCTTTACCCCTGTGTTCTCTGAGCTGTATGCCACCTCAGGTTCTCTGAGCTGTATCGCATACCTCAGGCGGCTTTACCCACCTGTGTTCTCTGAGCTGTCTGTGTGCATACCTCAGGGCGGCTTTACCCACCTGTGTTCTCTGAGCTGTATGTGCATACCTCAGGGGCGGCTTTACCCACCTGTGTTCTCTGGGCTGTATGCGCATACCTCAGGGCACGCCTTTACCCACCTGTGTTCTCCTCAGGGGCGTGTCCCACCTCCTCTGGGCTGTATGCGCATCCTCTGTTTTCCTCTGTCTTCTCTGGGCTGTATCGCATACCTCAGGGCAGCTTTACCCACCTGTGTTCTCTGAGCTGTATGCGCATATCCTCAGGGCGGCTTTACCCACCTGTGTTCTCTGGGCTGTATCACGCATACCTCAGGGGCAGCTTTACCCACCTGTGTTCTCTGAGCTGTACGTGCATACCTCAGGGGCAGCTTTACCCACCTGTGTTCTCTGAGATGTATGTGCATACCTCAGGGGCTTTACCCTGTGTTCTCTCTCCTGCTCTCTGTGTTCTCCTCCAGGCTGTTTCCCCGCTGTGTTCTCAGGGGCGGCTTTACCCACCTGTGTTCTCTGTCTTCTGTATGTGCATACCTCAGGCGCGGCTTTACCTGTGTTCTCTGAGCTGTATGTGCATACCTCAGGGGCGGCTTTACCCACCTGTGTTCTCTGAGCTGTATCGCATACCTCAGGGGGCAGCTTTACCCACCTGTGTTCTCTGAGCTGTATGCGCATACCTCAGGGGCGGCTTTACCCACCTGTGTTCTCTGAGCTGTATGCGCATACCTCAGGGGCGGCTTTACCCACCTGTCCTCTCTGAGCTGTATGCGCATACCTCAGGCGGCTTTACCCACCTGTGTTCTCTGAGCTGTATCGCATACCTCAGGGGCGGCTTTACCCACCTGTGTTCTCTGGGCTGTATGTGCATACCTCAGGGGCGGCTTTACCCACCTGTTCTCTCTGAGCTGTATGTATATGCATACCTCAGGGGCGGCTTTACCCCTGTGTTCTCTGAGCTGTATCAGCTGCATACCTCAGGGGCGGCTTTACCCACCTGTGTTCTCTGGGCTGTATGTGCATACCTCCTCAGGGGCTTTACCCACCTGTGTTCTCTGGGCTGTATCGCATACCTCAGGCGGCTTTACCCACCTGTGTTCTCTGAGGCTGTATCGCGCATACCTCAGGGGCGGCTTTACCCACCTGTGTTCTCTGAGCTGTATGTGCATACCTCAGGGGCGGCTTTACCCACCTGTGTTCTCTGGCTGTGTGCATACCTCAGGGGCGGCTTTACCCACCTGTGTTCTCTGAGCTGTATCATACCTCAGGGGCGGCTTTACCCACCTGTGTTCTCTGAGCTGTATGCGCATACCTCAGGGCAGGCTTTACCCACCTGTGTTCTCTCAGGCTGTGTTCTCTGGGCTGTATCATACCTCAGGGGCGGCTTTACCCACCTGTGTTCTCTGGCTGTATGTCATACCTCAGGGCGGCTTTACCCACCTGTGTTCTCTGAGCTGTACGCGCATACCTCAGGGGCGGCTTTACCCACCTGTGTTCTCTGGGCTGTATCACGCATACCTCAGGGGCAGCTTTACCCACCTGTGTTCTCTGAGCTGTATCGCATACCTCAGGGGCGGCTTTACCCACCTGTGTTCTCTGAGCTGTATGCGCATACCTCAGGGGCGGCTTTACCCACCTGTGTTCTCTGAGCTGTACGTGCATACCTCAGGGGCGGCTTTACCCACCTGTGTTCTCTGAGCTGTCACGCATACCTCAGGGCGGCTTTACCCACCTGTGTTCTCTGAGCTGTATCGCATACCTCAGGGCGGCTTTACCCACCTGTGTTCTCTGGGCTGTATCTGTGCATACCTCCTCAGGGGCGGCTTTACCCACCTGTGTTCTCTGAGCTGTATGTGGCGCATACCTCAGGGCGGCTTTACCCACCTGTGTTCTCTGGGCTGTATGTGCATACCTCAGGCGGCTTTACCCACCTGTGTTCTCTGGGCTGTATGCGCATACCTCAGGCGGCTTTACCCACCTGTGTTCTCTGAGCTGTATCTGCATACCTCAGGGGCGGCTTTACCCACCTGTGTTCTCTGAGCTGTATCGCATACCTCAGGGGGCGGCTTTACCCACCTGTGTTCTCTGAGCTGTATCACGCATACCTCAGGGGCAGCTTTACCCACCTGTGTTCTCTGAGCTGTATCACGCATACCTCAGGGCGGCTTTACCCACCTGTGTTCTCTGGGCTGTATCGCATACCTCAGGGCGGCTTTACCCACCTGTGTTCTCTGGGCTGTATGTGCATACCTCAGGGGCGGCTTTACCCACCTGTGTTCTCTCTGGGCTGTATCGCATACCTCAGGGGCGGCTTTACCCACCTGTGTTCTCTGGGCTGTCTGGTGCATACCTCAGGGGGCTTTTACCCACCTGTGTTCTCTGAGCTGTATGTGCATACCTCAGGGGCGGCTTTACCCACCTGTGTTCTCTGAGCTGTATGCGCATACCTCAGGGGCGGCTTTACCCACCTGTGTTCTCTGAGCTGTATGCGCATACCTCAGGGGCGGCTTTACCCACCTGTGTTCTCTGAGCTGTATGCGCATACCTCAGGGGCGGCTTTACCCACCTGTGTTCTCTGAGCTGTATGCGCATACCTCAGGGGCGGCTTTACCCACCTGTGTTCTCTGAGCTGTATGCTCAGGGGCAGCTTTACCCACCTGTGTTCTCTGGGCTGTATCGCATATACCTCAGGGGCGGCTTTACCCACCTGTGTTCTCTGAGCTGTATGTGCATACCTCAGGGGCTTTACCCACCTGTGTTCTCTCTGAGCTGTATCGCATACCTCAGGGCGGCTTTACCCACCTGTCTCTCTGGGCTGTATCACGCATACCTCAGGGGCAGCTTTACCCACCTGTGTTCTCTGAGCTGTATGTGCATACCTCAGGGGCGGCTTTACCCACCTGTGTTCTCTGAGCTGTATGTGCATACCTCAGGGGCGGCTTTACCCACCTGTGTTCTCTGAGCTGTATGCGCATACCTCAGGGGGCGGCTTTACCCACCTGTGTTCTCTGAGCTGTATGCGCATACCTCAGGGGCGGCTTTACCCACCTGTGTTCTCTGAGCTGTATGTGCATACCTCAGGGCGGCTTTACCCACCTGTGTTCTCTGAGCTGTATGCGCATACCTCAGGGGCGGCTTTACCCACCTGTGTTCTCTGAGCTGTATGCGCATACCTCAGGGGCGGCTTTACCCACCTGTGTTCTCTGAGCTGTATGCGCATACCTCAGGGGCAGCTTTACCCACCTGTGTTCTCTGAGGCTGTATGCGCATACCTCAGGGGCGGCTTTACCCACCTGTGTTCTCTGAGCTGTATGCGCATACCTCAGGGGCGGCTTTACCCACCTGTCTTCTCTGAGCTGTATGCGCATACCTCAGGGGCGGCTTTACCCACCTGTCTTCTCTGAGCTGTATGCGCATACCTCAGGGGCGGCTTTACCCACCTGTCTTCTCTCTGAGCTGTATGCGCATACCTCAGGGGCGGCTTTACCCACCTGTCTTCTCTGAGCTGTATCATGTCCTCAGGGCAGCTTTCCCACCTGTGTCTCTGAGCTGTATCACCTCAGGGGCTTTACCCCACCTGTGTTCTCTGAGGCTGTATCGCATACCTCAGGGGGCAGGCTTTACCCACCTGTGTTCTCTGAGCTGTATCTGCATACCTCTCAGGGCAGCTTTACCCACCTGTGTTCTCTGAGCTGTATGTCACGCATACCTCTGTGTTCCCTCTAGTGCTCTCTGGCCTGTATCATACCTCAGGGGCCCCCACCTGTGTTCTCTGAGCTGTATCATACCTCAGGGGCGGCTTTACCCACCTGTGTTCTCTGAGCTGTATGTGCATACCTCAGGGGCGTTTACCCACCTGTGTTCTCTGAGCTGTATGTGCATACCTCAGGGCGGCTTTACCCACCTGTGTTCTCTGGGCTGTATCGCATACCTCAGGGGCTTTACTTTACCCACCTTCTCTGTTCTCCTCAGGGGCTTTACCACCTGTGTTCTCTGAGCTGTATGTGCATACCTCAGGGGCGGCTTTACCCACCTGTGTTCTCTGAGCTGTATGCGCATACCTCAGGGGCAGCTTTACCCACCTGTCTTCTCTGAGCTGTATGCGCATACCTCAGGGCGGCTTTACCCACCTGTGTTCTCTGGGCTGTATGTCGCATACCTCAGGGGCGGCTTTACCCACCTGTGTTCTCTCTGGGCTGTATGTGCATACCTCAGGGCGGCTTTACCCACCTGTGTTCTCTGGGCTGTATGCATACCTCAGGGGCGGCTTTACCCACCTGTGTTCTCTGGGCTGCTGTCCTCCTCAGGGGCGGCTTTACCCACCTGTGTTCTCTGAGCTGTATGCATCCCTCAGGGCGGCTTTACCACCTGTCTTCTCTCCTGAGCTGTATCTCGCATACCTCAGGGGCGGCTTTACCCACCTGTGTTCTCTGAGGCTGTATGTGCATACCTCAGGGGCGGCTTTACCCACCTGTGTTCTCTGAGCTGTATCATACATACCTCAGGGCGGCTTTACCCACCTGTGTTCTCTGGGCTGTATCGCATACCTCAGGGCGGCTTTACCCACCTGTGTTCTCTGGGCTGTATCAGGCATACCTCAGGCTGTATCTCGGCTTTACCCACCTGTGTTCTCTGGGCTGTATGTATACCTCAGGGCATTACCTCCTGTGTTCTCTGAGCTTTACCACCCTCTGTTCTCTGGGTGTTCTCTGAGCTGTATGTGCATACCTCAGGGGCGGCTTTACCCACCTGTTCTCTCTGGGCTGTATCGCATACCTCAGGCGCACTTTACCCACCTGTGTTCTCTGAGCTGTATCGCATACCTCAGGGGCGGCTTTACCCACCTGTGTTCTCTGGGCTGTATGTGCATACCTCAGGGGCAGGCTTTACCCACCTGTGTTCTCTGAGCTGTATGCGCATACCTCAGGGGCGGCTTTTTACCACCTGTGTTCTCTGAGCTGTATCGCATACCTCAGGGGCTTTACCCACCTGTGTTCTCTGAGCTGTATGCGCATACCTCAGGGGCGGCTTTACCCACCTGTGTTCTCTGAGCTGTATGCGCATACCTCAGGGGCAGCTTTACCCACCTGTGTTCTCTGAGCTGTACGTGCATACCTCAGGGGCAGCTTTACCCACCTGTGTTCTCTGAGCTGTATGTGCATACCTCAGGGGCAGCTTTACCCACCTGTGTTCTCTGAGCTGTATGCGCATACCTCAGGGGCGGCTTTACCCACCTGTGTTCTCTGAGCTGTATCGGGGCATCTCCTCCTGTGGGGCTCAGGGGCAGCTTACCCACCTGTGTTCTCTGGGCTGTATGCGCATACCTCAGGGGCGGCTTTACCCACCTGTGTTCTCTCTGAGCTGTATCGCATACCTCAGGGCGGCTTTACCCACCTGTGTTCTCTGGGCTGTATCTCGCATACCTCAGGGGCGGCTTTACCCCACCTGTGTTCTCTGGGCTGTATGTGTTCTCCATACCTCAGGGGCGGCTTTACCCACCTGTGTTCTCTGAGCTGTATCTACCTCTGTGCTTTACCCACCTGTGTTCTCTGGGCTGTATCGCATACCTCAGGGGCGGCTTTACCCACCTGTGTTCTCTGAGCTGTGTGCATACCTCAGGGCGGCTTTACCCACCTGTGTTCTCTGAGCTGTATCTGCATACCTCAGGGGGCGGCTTTACCCACCTGTGTTCTCTGAGGCTGTATCACGTGCATACCTCAGGGGCGGCTTTACCCACCTGTCTTCTCTGAGCTGTGTCTGCATACCTCAGGGCGGCTTTACCCACCTGTGTTCTCTGGGCTGTATGCGCATACCTCAGGGGCGGCTTTACCCACCTGTGTTCTCTGAGCTGTATCACGCATACCTCAGGCTTTACCCACCTGTGTTCCTCAGTGGCATACCTCAGGGGCACCCTGTGTTCTCTCTGGCTGTATCTGGCATACCTCAGGGGCTCCCACCTGTGTTCTCTGAGGCTGTATGTGCATACCTCCTCAGGCGGCTTTACCCACCTGTGTTCTCTGGCTGTATCTGCGCATACCTCAGGGGCGGCTTTACCCACCTGTGTTCTCTGAGCTGTATCGCATACCTCAGGGGGCTTTACCCACCTGTGTTCTCTGAGCTGTGTCACGCGCATACCTCAGGGCGGCTTTACCCACCTGTGTTCTCTGAGCTGTGTGTGCATACCTCAGGGGCGGCTTTACCTGTGTTCTCTGTGCTTCTCTGAGCTGTGTTCTCTGAGCTGTACCTCAGGGGCGGCTTTACCCACCTGTGTTCTCTGGGCTGTATCTCTGTGCACCTCAGGGCGGCTTTACCACCTGTGTTCTCTGAGCTGTATCTGCATACCTCAGGGCGGCTTTACCCACCTGTGTTCTCTGAGCTGTATCACGCATACCTCAGGCGGCTTTTACCACCTGTGTTCTCTGGGCTCTGGCTGCTGTGTGTTCTCTGAGATGTATGTGCATACCTCAGGGCGGCTTTACCCACCTGTCTCTCTCTGAGCTGTACCTCCACCTCAGGGTTCCCACCTGTGTTCTCTGAGCTGTATGTGCATACCTCAGGGCGGCTTTACCCACCTGTGTTCTCTGGGCTGTATGCGCATACCTCAGGGCGGCTTTACCCACCTGTGTTCTCTGGGCTGTATCATACCTCAGGGCGGCTTTACCCACCTGTGTTCTCTGGGCTGTATGCATACCTCAGGGGCGGCTTTACCCACCTGTCTTCTCTGGGCTGTATCGCATACCTCAGGGCTTTTACCCACCTGTCCTCTGTGTTCTCTGGGGGCTGCTTTACCCACCTGTGTTCTCTGCTGTATCCATACCTCAGGGGCGGCTTTACCCACCTGTGTTCTCTGAGCTGTATCACGCATACCTCAGGGGCGGCTTCACCCACCTGTGTTCTCTGGGCTGTATCGCATACCTCAGGGGCGGCTTTACCCACCTGTGTTCTCTCTGGGCTGTATCGCATACCTCTCAGGGGCGGCTTTACCCACCTGTGTTCTCTGGGCTGTATGCATACCTCAGGGGCGGCTTTACCCACCTGTGTTCTCTGAGCTGTATCTCCTCAGGGGCGGCTTTACCCACCTGTGTTCTCTGGGCTGTATGTGCATACCTCAGGGGGCTTTACCCACCTGTGTTCTCTGTATCTGTATGCGCATACCTCAGGGGCGGCTTTACCCACCTGTGTTCTCTGAGCTGTATCACGCATACCTCAGGGGCGGCTTTACCCACCTGTGTTCTCTGAGCTGTATCACGCATATACCTCAGGGGCGGCTTTACCCACCTGTGTTCTCTGAGGCTGTATGTGCATACCTCAGGGGCGGCTTTACCCACCTGTGTTCTCTGGGCTGTATCTCGCGCATACCTCAGGGGCGGCTTTACCCCCACCTGTGTTCTCTGAGCTGTATGCGCATACCTCAGGGGCGCTTTACCCACCTGTGTTCTCTGAGCTGTATCTGCATACCTCAGGCGGCTTTACCCACCTGTGTTCTCTGAGCTGTCTCAGGCGGCTTTACTCAGGGGCTGAGCTTTACCACCTGTGTTCTCTGGGCTGTATCGCATACCTCAGGGCGGCTTTACCCACCTGTGTTCTCTGAGCTGTATCTGCATACCTCAGGCATTTACCCACCTGTGTTCTCTGGGCTGTGTTCTCTGCATACCTCAGGGGCGGCTTTACCCACCTGTGTTCTCTGGGCTGTATCTGCGCATACCTCAGGGGCGGCTTTACCCACCTGTGTTCTCTGGCTGTATCACCCAGGGGCGGCTTTTTCCCACCTGTGTTCTCTGAGCTGTATCGTGCATACCTCAGGGGCGGCTTTACCCACCTGTGTTCTCTGGGCTGTATCACGCATACCTCAGGGGCGGCTTTACCCACCTGTGTTCTCTGGGCTGTATGTGCATACCTCAGGGGGGCTTACCCACCTGTGTTCTCTGAGCTGTATCTGCATACCTCAGGGGCGGCTTTACCCACCTGTGTTCTCTCTGGGCTGCTGTATGCGCTGTGTTCTCAGAGCTGGCTTTACCCACCTGTGTTCTCTGAGCTGTATGCGCATACCTCAGGGCGGCTTTACCCACCCTGTGTGTTCTCTGAGCTGTATGTGCATACCTCAGGGGCGGCTTTACCCACCTGTGTTCTCTGGGCTGGCGCATACCTCAGGGGCGGCTTTACCCACCTGTGTTCTCTGAGCTGTATCACGCATACCTCAGGGGGGCTTTACCCACCTGTGTTCTCTGAGCTGTATCACATACCTCAGGGGCGGCTTTACCCACCTGTGTTCTCTGAGCTGTATGCACGCATACCTCAGGGGCGGCTTTACCCACCTGTGTTCTCTGAGCTGTATGTGCATACCTCAGGGCGGCTTTACCCACCTGTGTTCTCTGAGCTGTCTGCATACCTCAGGGGCGGCTTTACCCACCTGTGTTCTCTGAGCTGTATCGCATACCTCAGGGGCGGCTTTACCCACCTGTGTTCTCTGAGCTGTATCTCGCATACCTCAGGGGCGGCTTTACCCACCTGTGTTCTCTGAGCTGTATCGCATACCTCAGGGGCGGCTTTACCCACCTGTGTTCTCCTGAGGCTGTATGCGCATACCTCAGGGGCGGCTTTACCCACCTGTGTTCTCTGAGCTGTATCACGCATACCTCAGGGCGGCTTTACCCACCTGTGTTCTCTGAGCTGTATCTGCATACCTCAGGGCGGCTTTACCCACCTGTGTTCTCTGGGCTGTATGTGCATACCTCAGGCGGCTTTACCCACCTGTGTTCTCTGAGCTGTATGTGCATACCTCAGGGCGGCTTTACCCACCTGTGTTCTCTGAGCTGTATCGCATACCTCAGGGCGCTTTACCCACCTGTGTTCTCTGAGCTGTATGTGCATACCTCAGGGCGGCTTTACCCACCTGTGTTCTCTGAGCTGTATCTGCATACCTCAGGGCGGCTTTACCCACCTGTGTTCTCTGAGCTGTATGCGCATACCTCAGGGGCGGCTTTACCCACCTGTGTTCTCTGAGCTGTATGCGCATACCTCAGGGGCGGCTTTACCCACCTGTGTTCTCTGAGCTGTATGCGCATACCTCAGGGGCAGCTTTACCCACCTGTGTTCTCTGAGCTGTATCACGCATACCTCAGGGGCGGCTTTACCCACCTGTGTTCTCTGAGCTGTATCTTTGCATACCTCCTCAGGGCGCTTTTACCCACCTGTGTTCTCTGGGCTGTATGTGCATACCTCAGGGGCGGCTTTACCCACCTGTGTTCTCTGAGCTGTATCTCATACCTCAGGGGCGGCTTTACCCACCTGTGTTCTCTGAGCTGTATCACGCGCATACCTCAGGGCGGCTTTACCCACCTGTGTTCTCTGAGCTGTATCTCGCATACCTCAGGGGCGGCTTTACCCACCTGTGTTCTCTGAGCTGTATGCGCATACCTCAGGGGCGGCTTTACCCACCTGTGTTCTCTGAGCTGTATGTATACCTCAGGGGCAGCTTTACCCACCTCAGGGGCTGTATGCGCTTTAGGGGCCCCCACCTGTCTTCTCTGAGCTGTATGCGCATACCTCAGGGGCGGCTTACCCCACCTGTGTTCTCTGAGCTGTATGTGCATACCTCAGGGGCGGCTTTACCCACCTGTGTTCTCTGAGCTGTATGTGCATACCTCAGGGGCGGCTTTACCCACCTGTGTTCTCTCTGAGCTGTATGTGCATACCTCAGGGGCGGCTTTACCCACCTGTGTTCTCTGAGCTGTATGCGCATACCTCAGGGGCGGCTTTACCCACCTGTGTTCTCTGAGCTGTATGCATACCTCAGGGGCGGCTTTACCCACCTGTGTTCTCTGAGCTGTATGCGCATACCTCAGGGGCGGCTTTACCCACCTGTGTTCTCTGAGCTGTATGCGCATACCTCAGGGGCGGCTTTACCCACCTGTGTTCTCTGAGCTGTATGTGCATACCTCAGGGGCGGCTTTACCCACCTGTGTTCTCTGAGCTGTATGCGCATACCTCAGGGGCGGCTTTACCCACCTGTGTTCTCTGAGCTGTACGCGCATACCTCAGGGGCGGCTTTACCCCCTGTGTTCTCTGAGCTGTATGCGCATACCTCAGGGGCGGCTTTACCCACCTGTGTTCTCTGAGCTGTATGCGCATACCTCAGGGGCGGCTTTACCCACCTGTGTTCTCTGAGCTGTATGCGCATACCTCAGGCGGCTTTACCCACCTGTGTTCTCTGAGCTGTATGCGCATACCTCAGGGGCGGCTTTACCCACCTGTGTTCTCTGAGCTGTATGATGCATACCTCAGGGGCGGCTTTACCCACCTGTGTTCTCTGAGCTGTATGCGCATACCTCAGGGGCGGCTTTACCCACCTGTGTTCTCTGAGCTGTACGCGCATACCTCAGGGGCGGCTTTACCCACCTGTGTTCTCTGAGCTGTACGCGCATACCTCAGGGGCGGCTTTACCCACCTGTGTTCTCTGAGGCTGTATCTTGCATACCTCAGGGGCTTTTTACCCACCTGTGTTCTCTGGGCTGTATCACGCGCATACCTCAGGGGGCGGCTTTACCCACCTGTGTTCTCTGGGCTGTATCACGCATACCTCAGGCGGCTTTACCCACCTGTGTTCTCTCTGGGCTGTATGTGCATACCTCCTCAGGGGCAGCTTTACCCACCTGTGTTCTCTGAGCTGTATGCGCATACCTCAGGGGCGGCTTTACCCACCTGTGTTCTCTGAGCTGTATGCGCATACCTCAGGGGCGGCTTTACCCACCTGTGTTCTCTGGGCTGTATCACGCATACCTCAGGGGCGGCTTTACCACCTGTGTTCTCTGGGCTGTATCTGCATACCTCAGGGCGGCTTTACCCACCTGTGTTCTCTGTTCTGTATCTCAGGCTTTACCCACCTGTGTTCTCTGAGCTGTACGTCTCAGGGGCGGCTTTACCCACCTGTGTTCTCTGAGCTGTACGCGCATACCTCAGGGGCGGCTTTACCCACCTGTGTTCTCTGAGCTGTACGCGCATACCTCAGGGGCGGCTTTACCCACCTGTGTTCTCTGAGCTGTATGCGCATACCTCAGGGGCGGCTTTACCCACCTGTGTTCTCTGAGCTGTATGTGCATACCTCAGGGGCGGCTTTACCCACCTGTGTTCTCTGAGCTGTATCGCGCATACCTCAGGGCGGCTTTACCCACCTGTGTTCTCTGGGCTGTATCATATACCTCAGGGCGGCTTTACCCCACCTGTGTTCTCTGAGCTGTATGCGCATACCTCAGGGCGGCTTTACCCACCTGTGTTCTCTGGGCTGTATCGCATACCTCAGGGGGCGGCTTTACCCACCTGTGTTCTCTGAGCTGTATCGCATACCTCAGGGGCGGCTTTACCCACCTGTGTTCTCTGAGCTGTATCTGCGCATACCTCAGGGGCTTTACCCACCTGTGTTCTCTGAGGCTGTATCGCATACCTCAGGGGGCGGCTTTACCCACCTGTGTTCTCTGAGCTGTATCATACCTCAGGGCGGCTTTCCCACCTGTGTTCTCTGAGCTGTATGCGCATACCTCAGGCGGCTTTACCCACCTGTGTTCTCTGAGCTGTATCGCATACCTCAGGGGCGGCTTTTTACCCACCTGTGTTCTCTGAGCTGTATGTGCATACCTCAGGGGCGGCTTTACCCACCTGTGTTCTCTGAGCTGTATCGCATACCTCAGGGCAGCTTTACCCACCTGTGTTCTCTGAGCTGTATCTCATACCTCAGGGGCGGCTTTACCCACCTGTGTTCTCTGAGCTGTATGTGCATACCTCAGGGGCGGCTTTACCCACCTGTGTTCTCTGAGCTGTACGCGCATACCTCAGGGGCGGCTTTACCCACCTGTGTTCTCTGAGCTGTACGCGCATACCTCAGGGGCGGCTTTACCCACCTGTGTTCTCTGAGCTGTATGTGCGCACCTCAGGGCGGCTTTACCCACCTGTGTTCTCTGAGCTGTATCGCATACCTCAGGGGCGGCTTTACCCACCTGTGTTCTCTCTGAGCTGTATGTGCATACCTCAGGGGCGGCTTTACCCACCTGTGTTCTCTGGGCTGTATCTGCATACCTCAGGGGCGGCTTTACCCACCTGTGTTCTCTCTGAGCTGTATCGCGCATACCTCAGGGGCGGCTTTACCCACCTGTGTTCTCTGGGCTGTATCGCATACCTCAGGGGCGGCTTTACCCACCTGTGTTCTCTGAGCTGTATCACGCATACCTCAGGGGCGGCTTTACCCACCTGTGTTCTCTGGGCTGTCTGTACCTCAGGGGCGGCTTTACCTCCTGTGTTCTCTGAGCTGTACCCACCTGTGTTTCTCTGGGCTGTATCATACCTCAGGGGCGGCTTTACCCACCTGTGTTCTCTGAGCTGTATGTGCATACCTCAGGGGCAGCTTTACCCACCTGTGTTCTCTGAGCTGTATCTCGCATACCTCAGGGCGGCTTTACCCACCTGTGTTCTCTGAGGCTGTATCTCGCATACCTCAGGGGGCTTTACCACCTGTGTTCTCTGAGCTGTATCTTGGCATACCTCAGGGGCGGCTTTACCCACCTGTGTTCTCTGAGCTGTATCACGCATACCTCAGGGCGGCTTTACCCACCTGTGTTCTCTGAGCTG
>CM056200.1:38696896-38999434 GCA_029692085.1 Gymnothorax javanicus | reverse complement strand
GGTAACATCATGATGTGTAAATCAGTTCGGGGAGGAGAATGTCAAAATGTACTCTTACTTATGCACCAGCAAGAAAGAGTTTTCTTTATCCTTGTTCTTGCCTGTGACGAGAGTTCTCGCCTGAAGCAGGGATCCTATTTTGCTGCAAAATAGTAAACATGGATATATCTTATTCTCTCTGCCTCCGTCTGAGTTCTTCTTGAGAAGGTGATACTAGGGGTATAACACCAAAATTCCCACAACAGTAGTACTTGATTGAATTCAAGAGTAGATGAGAAACAGTGTACTTCACATGCATCAGTCTGAAAAGGGTTACAAAGTAATTTTTAAGGCTCTGGGACTTCAGCACACCATGGTGAAAGCTATTATTTGCATTCGAGTAGTCTGCCAAACAAAATTTCTCCAAGCATGTCAATTATTCATTCAGGAGTTCAGAAAAGGATCCTGACTGATATCATACAAACTGAAGGCCTCACTTGACTCTGTTAATGTTCGCGTTCATGATTCCGCAATAAAAAGTTTTCCACTGCATGGTACAGCTCTACTGGACTGGACCCTCCTCGGTTTTTTTTTATCGATTTCAATTTAGATAGTACCTGGTACCAGATACTGTTTAGAACCACTTCTGCTGAGGCTCCAAGCGAGCCGAACTGATACTGAAACGAAAGGTTAATGCACTGCAGACCACTGATTGGTCAGGGGGAATCATCACTCGCGCCACACAGGACAAGCTGGCACAATACATGACATAAATTATGTTTCAATGGAATATGATAATTTTCACAGCTACACAATCCAAAGTGTAAATATTAAGATGTGACTGCATCAAAAGATGGATGAAGCAACAGTGATGTCACCCATTGGTTTCAGCAGACCATTTAGGAACCCTCGATTTTGGCAATTTGAACAGCGCCATTTTGTCATTTTGAAACCGCATGTGATTCCTATGGACAAGAGCGAGAACTGAATATCCAGGGAGGAGCAAGGACTGGATCTATGGGTACATCTGACAATTGTGACAATTACCAAAGGATAGCCACGCCCCTAAAGCACATCGGGCTTTATCCTTTATTCTAGTCGATTTGGAACCATAATTTACAGAAATCAACATCATGATCTGGGTTTTCCGTTATCCGGTAATTACCGGACTTTGACTCGTAAAATCTGCCGAAGTCCGGTAATTTTTAACCCCTCCGGTCAAAATGTCCGGTGAAAATATTCCCTCAAAGCATAATATGAATTTTATTAAAACGTCATTTTCCACATGTCATTTTATTTCCAAAAAAAAACAAAAAAACCCCGAATCTTATTTTTTTTATGAATGTGAAGGCCAGGACTACATGTGGAACGGAACTTTTTTCACGCGGAACTAACCTTGTCGCATTTGTTTCATTTAGTCTGACAAAGCATGCACCGCGCTTTACAACAATAATGATGGGAGAGGTCGGACGTGTCGAAACAATCTAATATGCGAAACTATTTTCTGAAACCAAACAGGTCTAAGGAGAAGGATTATGTAGAGTCTGAGATGCAATCTGAAGTGGGCTACCCTGAGTGGGCTAAACTGGCCAAAATAGCCTGCGTGATTCCTGTCTCCAGTGTGCCAGCAGAGAGAGGTTTCCCTCTGCAGAACCGGTGCTCTGTCAAATTTTTCTAACTTACATATCAAAATATGCTATCTTGCAGTTCAGCGCATACGCAAACCTAAAATCTTGGGCTGGTTTTTCGCTCAAATCTTAATCGCTCGTATCTTCAAAAATCATAAAAATACATTTCTTTTCAGTGCGCCTTTCGACCTGTGAGAGTAAATATATTTGCATGTACACGCTGGGTTTTCCTGAGAATGCAGAAATTCGATGATAATGACGTCTATGGGCATATACTGTATCTTCAAACAAGCTTATCCAACTCATTATAACATCTGCCTATGTTATAATAAGCTAACAAATAACAAAGTTACTTCTGTAAACTGAGTCATATTGCAATATTAAGGCGAAAACAAAGACTTTACGATCGCTTTGCATTACGGTAGCATTTTTTGACAAGGCTGCACAAATTGTGAGAACACTGGATCAAAACAGCGCTGCAAAATCGCCTGGGGGAGAACAAGGTCACAAGACTGATGCGCTTTGCAAGTTGCGGAGCGACACTTGAGGCTTTTGATTTTAATTCAGCTGCTGCACAGTTCACTGCAGCGAAAATGCGTAAAAAGTAGGCTAAAATGTCCCAAGCCAGAAACATGTTAAGGGATTTCTTTAGTTGTTTTCTTCTTCTTCTTCTTCTTTTTTTTTTGCATCCATTTGATTTCAAGTTGGCAGCACGCCGCGTTATTAAAATGGTATGAGCCAGTCCAGGTGTGTTTTTTTGTTTGCAAATTGTAGTTGCAATTTTTTTATGTTCATGTTAAAAGAGCGCGGGCTTGTGCAAGTTTTATTTATTTTAGAAGTTACGCACGTGAGTCAATTGACGGCACTCATATTATTTGATATAACGTACTTTTCAGTAAAAAGATGACGTTATAAAATGACATGCCTTGATATCATTCTTATCTAGTCTGCATATCATTTTAAGCTCAATAAATTCAGATAATATTTGACCGGAATTTCAAACATTTGTCGATAAATTGAAAACCTGCCGGTCACGTTGTCCGGTGCCAATTTTTTCTAGCGGCAACCCTGATCATGATATATGGAAGGAGACTTGAAATTTTCAATAGATACCATAAATAATGTTGAAAAATCAGTATTGAAATAATTAATTGGGTGGGAAAGTAGGGTCATTTTCTCATAGACTTCTATGCCATTTAACTTCTTTCTGCAACCACTGATGTCACCATCTGCTGGCCATTAAATAGAATTTTATTTTAAGAGATTTCCGTATTGGCTTCACTTTTCGTCCACCTTTTTCTAGAGTCTATGGATGTGACCCAAGTAAGTAAATACTATACTTATCCAAACCAACAAGCTAGCTAGCTTCTTGTTAGCTAATTTAGCATGAATTAAACATTTTGGGAATGCAAAACAAGATAGAAACTTTAAGGACAAGACAATTATATTTTTATGACCTAATGAATAGTGAGTTGTGAATGCTTAGTTGTGAAATGCACTGCTGCTCACCAACAATTAGCAGCCAAATGCAAGCGAGTTTGGCACCAGCAGGAAATGCAGACTGGGACCGCATACAGTACGAACACAATCCAGCCAAGATGGATAAGCGGCCAGATAAATAGCCACCTAATGTGCTTCCTGAGAGCCAGGAACACTCGACCTCTGGCCTACTCCATTGTTGATGCGTTTGTGTCGCGTGAGGTGATGATGTGTTTTGCAGCGTATCAAAGATGATGAGAAGACACTTTCCACTGTCGATCCCCTCGACAATTAAGCTGGTATTATTCTGTGTGGAAAACGAGTACATGGCACCAACGTTGAGAAGAGGAGAGTTGAGAAGAGCCAGTGCCATGCAGTGGAAAAGCACCAATGGTTATCTACCCGGTGGCCCTGTGGTGCTCAGACCCTTCATTGCTGCTTGCAGCATTATTTCTGACAGTGTAATCACAGGGACTTCGAGGACCAGGTCTGGGAAATGAAAAGCAGTCACAAATACAAAAAATTGCAGGACACGAGACTTTTAATTTTTTTTAAATGTTTAATATTTATTTTACAGACCAGAATATTGAAAGATTGCTTAAAATTAAGCTACGCTGTGTATATTTTCAGTCGGTTTCAATCCAGTGCATCCATACATTATGCACATTCAAGATTGTTAAAGGGGACCTATTATGCTGATCCTTCTTTTAATACATATTAGTAATGTTATAATGTTGGTTGTCCATACTCAACCTCTGAAAAGTTTCTAAACATAAGATACAGGGGTTTTGCCGTAATCCAAGAACGTGATTTCGTGAGCGTGATTTCCTCTCTGAACAGCTCCTCCCGAGATCTTCACGAGATCTGGGCAAAACCTGACGTCAGGTTCTGCCGTCCAATTAGTACAGACCTAGCCAGAGCCAACCACTGCACTAGACCTGCCCACACCGGAAGCTATTCTAGCAGGCACTAACAACGGCAGATCATACTATGCCTTAGTAGCACCGACACTTTTGGAAATACAAAAGAAGAACCGCAGATCATTTGAGGTGCAATTTTGTTAGTATCTCTCCCAAAGCTACTTGTCAGTTTACTTTTGGACGCCAAGAAAAACAAATATTTCTCTTGAAAGACGATGCCACCAGAAATCAGTGGGTAGCTTTTTTGTTTGCTGGCAGCAAACAGCCACGGCAAAAGGGAACGTTAGCTGATTGTGCTCAGCATTTCACCAAAGACAGCTTTGTCAATAAAGGATAATTCGACACAGGATAAGCGTTTCAACTGCTTCTCAAACCTGAAGCAGCTGCATCGATCAAGCGCTCGGAGCCACAAGCTGTAAGTAACCATATAACAGCAAATAATGTAAGTGAAGCTAACGTGTTACGGGTGGCTAGCAGGACCGGTAGCGATAGTTAGCACTAACAACTGGCCTCAAACGCAGGCTTTGTAAAATATCTGAAGATAAAGCGTGTATCGGTCGCGACTGTCCGTGACTCACAGACACAGAAGCTGTAAGTTGCTTTTACTGCATAAGCCAACCTGACGTGATAGCCAGTTGATTGTGGCTGTAGCTCAGCGGCTAACGTAGCCAAGTTACTGTTGCTAATGTTTGCGTCCAAAATATGCAAGAGTGATATCAGGGGAAATTCTACAGGAGGTGTGTGAACATAAACCTCATTTGAAGCTAACTTTTAATACTTATTTGTAATTTGGATGCTTGGTACAACTGTTCACAGTAACAGAACTTGCTGTCTGTAAAACCTGTATTGCAAGGGTTTGTCTCTGTGGTTATGACCGCTCGGTTACCAGCTACTGCATGTTAGTTTGCATGCCATGCTAATTAAAAATGCTCCTGGTTAACTTATATGCAGTATTTCTGATCGGTATGCTTGTGTTTCTTCGGTAAGCATCAATGTGGCATTTTCATCTTAACGTTGCCCGATTGTAGCCACTACAGTTAGTGATCGCTTCACTTATCCATGACCGGGATCAGCAGGATACTTCACAAATGTCTGAGCAAGCTCTCTGGTGCTACCGTGAAAGCAATGCGAAACGCAGAAGCTCTACCAGTTTACAAATGATTTCTCTGCACTACTTTGACATAATTTCATCCCCCTTTAGAAATTGTTGTGGCTAATAAAAAGCCGAAAAAGGCGGAGATTAAATAGGTAATTTTTTCCTGTAGAAGTGATCAATTCGCTAGCTCCACATAAGCAACTTGTCCGCGCTAACGGAACTTACGGTCTGTAAAACCTGTATTATGTTCATAACATAACCGAGCTCTCTCTAGCTGTCGCGTACTATCCATAAAGCTGCTTTCCCATCAGACACCAAACAAATTTTTCGCAGGACAGATTACATTCAAAGTCATGACCTCTATCAGCTACTGCATGTTAGTTTGCGTGCTCTGCAAATTAAAAATGCTTCTGGTTAACTTATATGCAGCAATTATGATCGGTATGCTTGTGTTACTTCGGTAAGCATCAATGTGACAGTTTCATCATAACGTTGCCTGATTGTAGCCACTACAGTTGAAGCTAAATGGAGAGGTGCTGTATGTTTCTGCCGAGTTGGGCTGCAGTTAGACCAGACGTAGATTTTGCAGAGCTTGGGGTGCGTTTTTGGGTGCTTATGAAACAATCGCTTTACTTATCCATGACCGGGGTCAGCCTGATACATCTCCAATGTCTGGGCAAGCTCTCTGATGCTACCGGTGAAAGCAATAGGGAAGCGCACAGGCTATAACGTGTCCGGTATAACAAACGATTTCTTTGCATTGCCATCGATTGAATATTAAATTCTTTCCCGTAAAAGTGATCGATTCGCTAGTTCCACATAAGCAACGGTTCACACAGACGGAACTTACAGTCTGTAAAACCTGTATTATGTTCATGACATAACCGGAGCTCTATCTAGCTCTCGCACGCTATCCATAATGTGCCCATTTTCCGCGAGGAAAAGCTGATCATTCCGAAGCAATAAGTAAACCATTACCACGGGCAATTTCCGAAAAGGCCGTTTAGCTTGGAGCTTTCGCCCCTCCGTCATATACCAGCGCGGAGGCTGTTCGTTTCTCCACGCTAACAACACACCACAGCGATGCACACGAACCAGCAGGTCCTAATACACACCGAAGCAGTCCATAAGCTGTTGGTCCACTTTTAGCTGCTCCTCACTGTCCATGTTGCCCTCTTAACTCAGACCCACCGGATTTCTACGGTCTCCGGTCTACATTTGGGCATGTCGACCCGTTCTACAAATGTGTCTATATGGGGTGGATTCTAGCTTTCCCTGCATCCTAGCTATAAAGTAAAAAAAAACCCGCTGTACTCACCACTGTCGCTGTAGCAAACTGTAGCCGATAGCAAATTTGAGCTTGAGCTGCGGATTTTTACTTTTCGTCCTCCACTTTTCGCCGCCCGCGTTTGTTAGAACAAGTTCATTTCATTAGATCTATATTCAAGTATCAGGTTAGATTGCGGAATTTTCCCGCCGCTTCCTTATCAGATTGCAGACGTGTCTCGCATTTCACTCTGGCGAGCCAGACCCAGAAAACTGCGTTCTGCAGCCTCGTCCCGCCCAACTCCGCCCTCCACAGAGCTGGCCAGTCAGAAGAAAGTGGGCACACGGGGAGTGGGGGCTATAGCAGAAGAGCCACCCCAATGAGGCGTTTCAGGCAGAGACTACAATGGACTACAAATGGGATTTTTTGAGGATGGCAGTATGAGCGAAATAAGGACCCTGTTTGGGCTTTGAACGATCAGGAGTACTCTAGGGGAGTCCAAGATCAAAATATAACCTTGGAAATATAGCATCCGAGTTCCCCTTTAATGTTCTAGTCCGGCAGAAACAAAGTGTTTTTGAACTTGAGCTAAGATGTGCTATTTTGAGCTATTTATTTTAAATCAATATCAATGCACTGCATCCACTCCAGTATGCATATTCAATATTGGGCCATTTATGATTTTCCAGGACATACAATGTTTAGTCACCCAGAGACTTGAACAGCAAAAAGGGTCAAATAGCCACACACAGCTTTCATCATCGAACTTCGATGTAAAGTTCGATCTGAACACTGAGAGTATTGTTCAGCGAGGTCAACAAAGAATCCACTTACTGAGGAAGCTGAAGTCCTTTAATGTCTGTGACAAAATGCTGTCTATTTTTTATCAGTCCTTTATTGAAAGTCTTTTGACATTTTCTTTTGTTTGTTGGTTTGATGGTCTGGCTGTCAAAGACAAAAACAGTCTGAATAGTATTCTTAAAATCTGCTCCAAAATAATCGGAGTCCAGCAGAGAGATCTGCGTTCTCTGTGGGAAAAACAGGTGGTCAAAAAAGCTAAAGGAATCATTTCCCAACATGACCACATCCTATGCTCTGAGTTTACTTAAATGCCCTCAGGCCACCACTTTATCCCGCCCAGTAGGAGAACAAACCGGTATTCTAAGTCTTTCATTCCTTCTGCCATCAGGCTGTTAAACCTTGATAGTAGGCTCATGGACTGATAGCTTTGTATTATGGTGTTTTTCCTGGTTTGGCGCTGAACCACATGGTGGTTTAAACTGTGTTCTTAGACTGGTTGCTCGTTCATAGATTCTATGAATGTAAAGTTATTATGTAATCTGGAATGCATCTTTGGTTTATCTTATTCATGATCTCTTTTATCTGCTGCTGTTCTTAAATGTGCATTATAATCTGCCTGATCCTAGGTGTGTCGTTACTAAAACGGTCACATGAGGGTCGATGTGTCAATGAGCATCTCTGTCATGTACTGACTTTTATTCATTATTGTCTCTATTTGCTGTTTGCAAATGTATGTACGGTCTGGGTAGACTGCAAAAACTGAATTGCCCTTTGAGATAAATAAAGTTGTCTAAATCTAAATCTAAAATAAATCATCAGAAGAGTACACCTGGGTTCAACCAACCACTTCATATAATTCATGGCCTATAGATGTGGACTGATATTTATATAATTTAAACAACCATTGTGTGCCTGACTGCAGGGATAGGGTACCAACAATGATAAGGTTTAATTTGGACTGTAAAACATGCTAAATTTACATCAGTGTACTGCAATTCTGCATAAAGTCCCTTCTCAGCTTTTAATTGCAGATAGTGGGGGTGAGAAAACTATTGAAGTCCCCCTGAAAAAAGGCTTTAAATTTGAAGACTCAAAACCTAATTACTGAACAAGCCATTGTCATTCCTAGTAATATAAATACTGTAAGCAGTAGGGGTGTGTTTAACAGAAGACAAACCCTCAGTACTTTGCTTGATAAGTCTCAAAAGCATGATTGGTGTACTAACCAATTGGGGTTAAATTGCTGTAGCCCAAATTTCTTGTGTTTCATTCCCAAAAACAGTAATTTAATTTGGCAAGGGAGCAACATCAACAATTATGGAAGCACAAAAAACACTCTTGTGTTATTGTTGCTAATAACCAGTAAATTACAGCTCAAGAAATCACTAAAGTATTGAGTCAACTCATGTCTCAACAAGTTTCAGCAAAAACCGTACACCATTATCGAAACAAAGTTGTCCTTGTTTCTGATGACAAACGCCAGTGCTTCCCTATGTTCCCCAGAGCTGTAACAGCTAAACTCATACCAAAGTACAGCATCCTTCTGAATTCAGAGACTGAGGTTAGTATATGACAGGTGATGAACACTTTCCCTCTTGGTTAACCTTGAACATGTTAGAGAGGCATTTCTCAAGTACTTTACATTTAATTTCAATTCTTGTTGTGTCTTTTCGGTTACAATTCACGTTGTTTCATGTTAAATGCGTTTTACCATTTTGTGGACCAAAATACTTTAATGTGATACTTGCTCTCTGATTGTCCGCATTGAGCACAGAAATAGCCAAAACAATACATTTTTTTTTTGCATATATGGTGTGCTCCCAGAAAATCTGGAGTCACTGTCAGTTTTTCTGAGGCAAAACTAGATCCCATGCTGGCATAATGAAATTAAATTGATAGAATAAAACAGACTTGGAAGTTTGGAGATAAATATTGAATACAGATTACATTAAAATTTGTCTCTGTTGAAAAATGAACATGTATGATCAATCAATCAAAAAAAGTTTAATTTGCATTATATGAAATCATGTGGGTGATTCAAATAATTTTCACTTTTTATTCAATGCATATGGTCATAGTTGTGCTAATTATCATCTCCTTCCTAATTACAGTCGAATCAAATATAATATATTTGCCTAGAACTCAGAAAACATTCTTGCTCTGTTTCATGAACTCATTTTCACGAATTTATGTAGAGAGTAAATGCAACGTAACAGACAATCACAAGCATACATCTCATGTGCTTACATTATGTGACTCGGGGGAAGGGCTTCGGCAGCAGATGCAGAGCAAGTTTTTCAGCCATGGCAGCTGCTTAATCTGGGAGATGTAGAGAAGGGGTGCAGTGATGGTACTGAGGTACATAATGGAGAACATAATCGATTCAATGTCACATATTTCTGGGAAAGGTTTATGTAGAAAGGGCTTGATAGCAACTACAGGCAGGTAATGAAACACTATGATGGCCAGATAGATTTGCACGGTACTGAAGGCTTTCTTTTTCATGGGGTGCATCTTCTCTTTGCCCAAGACCGACTTCCTCAGGCTCCACATGATAGAAATGTTGCAGAAAACCATGATGATGAAGGCAGCCAGGATCAGCCCAATGTAGATGTTACCTGAGAGGTTCAACCACAATGACCTGATGAGGGCAAAGGCTACCATGAGCCCCCAAACAAGCATGGAAATAGTCACTCTGATCTTTTTATCCTTGATGCTGGTGAACACAATGGGGTGGACCACGGCCACGTAGCGGTCCAGGCAAATGCAGGTGAGAAAGAGTGGGGAAGTGTTTTTGATCCCAGTGATAAACCACAGTATATTATTGAAATATGAGATTTGCAGTAGAATAAAGCCAAAGAAGCAGATGGGGCTCATCACGCAGAGCAATGCATCTGCTATGGCCAGGTTGAAGATAAAGATATTGGAGGTGGAAGAGTCACTCTTCTCTCTGGCCACCAGCCACATCACCATGATGTTGGCAGGGTAGCCCACTACAAGATTGATGCTTCTTTCAATCACCAGAAACGAATACCCGAGAAGTGATACATGGCACAGTCGAACCGTATAGGAGAGCTGGAGACTGGATCCTGAAGAGGAGTGGTTGAAGGGTTGGCTAGAATTGTTGACAGAGCTGTTCATTTTGGTTTTATTTTGTCAAGCAGGTTTGAGGGCTGATGATCCTTAGAAAAGAGAGTGAATGTAAGTTACATGGTCAAGCCTAACTGAACTCACCACTTAAACTGACTGCAAGGCTAAATTATGTTCTTAGGCTGATTACAGCTTTATTTTACATTATTCTTTTCTCCAAAGTATTCCTCATCGTAACACATTTACCCCATAACAGAGATGGAAACACTTATACTGGCCTATTTTGCACAAAGTTAAACTCTCTTTTGAGAAATTATTCATGTCAAAGAAGACCTGCACAATTTTGTTGCAGTGTTACATCGAAGGATAGTTTTTGTTTTCTGGGAAGACGACCTCCATCCAGGAAAAACTACCTCTCCTCTGAGACACCAGCTTTACTCTTTAAAACTGCACTGGAGCTCCCTGAGATTGGAGACAGTGTTTCCAGAAGAAGGTTTGCCCTTTGGGTCTATTTTTTACTGTCTGCAAAAGCCTTTCATTCAAGCACAGCATAAGAAATGAAAGAGTGGTTTATCAGATTGAAAGAAGGACTAACTTACCTGAGAAACTGCAATAGCTCGACATACACTCCTCAAGGTCAGATAGCTGAGAAGGCCCCTGTATCCTGATCACCTGTGTCCAGGAGGGTTATGTTTTTATTCAATAAAATAAGTTCTAGTTCATGTAAATTTATAAATTTTAGTGGTATGTAAGCAGTGTAGATGATAGCCAGTCACAAATCCATTGAGCGAACAACAGCATTAGGAGTGACTGTACAATACCCTGTCACCACAGGATTATATTTAAGGATGGGTGGAGGATGGGTGGGTGTGCAAGAGGACTCGCATATAGGGGGGTTGGGTTTGCAGAGTGAGTTTGTGATGTGACAAACAGATTAGCAGTAAAACAGAGGAGGGGCTAAAAGGAGGGGGTAGATGAGTACCCCCCTATTCCTGTTCTAACAATGTATTATTTGTCAGTGATGCAATCCAAGAAGCGCATCCCAAACAAGTGATGCAATGCAGTCGGCCTACTGGAGCACAGGTGAGACTGTGTAACCTGGTGTAAGGTCTTACACATGAAACCACAAGGTTCATCAAAGCAGACGCAAACTTATTTTCATCCTCACAAAGAAAAGAAAGTGAACAATCAGATACCGTAAATCTGTTTCTTATGAAGCCTCCTTAGGGTCATAGCGGGATTTTTTTTTAGAGAGATACATTTGCGTTCCCTCACAAAAGTTTTTCATTCCCTGGCAAAGGGTTTGAATTATCTCGCAAAAGTATTGTATTCCCTTGTTATGCCCAGCCTTTTGTCACCATACATAAGATACACTTTATTGAATCCCGTGGGGTAATTTGTCCTCTGCATTTAACTCATCCTATAGTTAGGAGCAGTGGGCAGCCACAGAGCAGCACCTGGGGACCAATTCCAGTTCCAAAGCCAGTACCTTGGTCAGGGGTACTGTTCGGAGTGTTCCTATAATGCATGTTTTTCTGGGTGGAGGAAACCAGAGTACCCTGAGGCAACCTACGCGAACACGGGGAGAACATGCAAACTCCACTCAGAAAGGCCCCGGGATGGATTCGAACCCACGATCTTCTTGCTGTGAGGCAGCAGCGCAAACTACTGCGCAACCATGCAGTTTAGAGGCTTGAATCACCCTCGTTTAGATATTGCTCACACACTCCATTTCAGGTGAACTGTAATGTAGATAAAACCAGATTGTCATCTCTTGCAGTTATTTTTAATGCTTTATTTTGAGTGTCATCAGTAGAAAACACGACCTAAAGCAGCTCTGAAAGAGGTAACTTCAGACTAGTTCGCCCACTAATTTGCTGGGCTGCAGTGTGCCTGAAACTGTATGAAATGGGAAATCGTATGTATGCTGAAAGGTTGGCTCTATTATACGAAGAACACAATGAAGAAATGATCGGAGTCACATTTTTACGTAGTGGATAAATGACAAATTAAAAATTCAAAACGATCTTAGAAACAAAGCGATAAAAATATATATTATGATAATATATTAAATATACACAAATGCAAAATGATCATTTTTCCTTTGTGGTCATCATATGTGTTTGGTGTTTCTGTATGTGTTTTGAGTAGCTTTCAGTAGTTTCACCTGTAATCACAAAGTTGCTGACTATTTCAGACTGTTAAATGCTAATTCTATACTTCTTGCTGTTAACTGTTTCCTAGCAACTTATAGAAGCCCCTTATTGCACATCCCATAGCTTCAAGTGGACTGGTTGCTTTATATGTAGGCGTCTGTATTTTTTTTTTATATAAACTTCATTGCATGAGTTAATGCTTGTTTGCAATAGGATTAGAATATCTCTTTCATGTTTGCATGTAGGGAGCAAATTAGCATTATTCATGGGCAGTCACTGTGAACTGCAGTTCATGAACATGATAGGTTCTGATCGCTGACTAGATCTCACAGTAAACTGCTGCGGGGGGTGAGGTTTGGGGCTCTTTTTCATGTGCTACCTCAGCTGATGAGTTATTCAGCCCCTGCTCACAAGCATTGTCATTTTAAGGATACTGTAGCTCATTGAAAATTTGAGTATGCTGACACACGGTGAAAACACAACACCCATATTTAATAACCAAGAAGAAGAAACAACCAAGGTTTTTTGATTCAACTCTAATACGATTAGAAAAAGAATTTCATTGTCCATAACATTGTAAAGTTTCATCACATTGTCTCAACAAATGTTTCCGATGTGCCATTGTGAATGCACAGACCCTCCACAAACTGTCAGTAGCGAGTGTGTCCTCCCTGTGCTTGCACACATGTGCGTAAATGGTGAAGCATTGATACACACTAACGTTGCACAGTTGCTTGGGTATGTTCCTCCACTCCTCCTGTAGTGCTGCTGTCAACTTGGCGACAATGCGTGGTTAACGTTGACTCCGGTGCACACAACGACCCAGTTCATCCCACGTGTTCAATGGGGTTAAGATCGAGTTAATTGGATGGCCACGGGAGAACACTGATCCCTGCTCATTGGAGAAAGGTAATCGTTGTTGTCCATGGTTGCTCAATAGTGGTTGGAGAAATGGTCATCATTCAGGATGAGCCAGTAGAGACTGTGGAGGAGTACAAATATCTGGGAACTGGGTCTTTTTTTATAGGGTGCCATTTGTGTCCCCAGTATAAATTAAGCTGTATTTTCACAAAAGTTGAACAAATACTCATTCAATTTGTTTTTTTGTGTATTATCAATTGTCTTCTATTATAAATTCAAGGGTACAGGCTCTCAAATTCTATTTTTATTATTTTATTTACTTTTGTTTAAAGGTTGTTATGGAATTTTGCTAAGTCCCCAGTGCGGTTCAGTCAAATTCAATCTAGAAAATAACAAATAAAAGTAGAAAAAAATCCAAAAAAATGGAGATGATTTTATTGTCCTGGATAAACTATCTTTAATCATGTGCTGATTTTTAATCAAAATATATTTTTAAATAAAAAAAAATAAGGTTTTATGTTCATCCCCAGTGTCACTGTCCACTCTGTTGTGTTAGTGTCCCTTTAAGAAAATTGCCCTATTTATCGATGACATCACTCTTCTGAGGAGACGTCACACCAGTGGCGGGAAATTCAACTGTGGTAAGCTTTTTTTTTTATTTTTTACCTCTTTAAAAATCAGATTTTGCAGTTTTATGAAGTAGGTTCAGTGTGGTTGATCATAACGTGTCCACTCTGTTAAAGCTATATATCAAAGAAATTAATCAAATTGAATCATTTCAAAAGGTTTTTTTGTAAAATTATAGATTTCTAATCAAGTATCTAAAGTCATCTTAGCTTTTATGCTAGCAAAGCCAGGCTGAGGGCTAACTTTAGCTCAAAATGTCCACTCTGTTAGTGTCCACTCTGTTATCCTTATTCAAGTAACATGGTGGACACCAACTTAACAGAGTGGACATACTGTATGTATTGTTGACTTATAAGATATTTAAAAGATTGAAGCACTGATTATGTGTATTTTATATTGTACATGAATATGAATAGGATAGCCTGTATTTTACCTAAATGTAATGCATGCCTTTGTTTAGGAATGTCACCGGCACTAAGTCCAGCTGAAACACAGCGGCGTTACAGAGAACGCCGCGATGCTGACCCTGAGTGAAGACGGCTTTACCTCGAGAAAGGGAGAGAAAAATGGAGGAGGGACAGGGAGGAAGGCAAAAGAAAGGGTATAAATGAATTGTCTGAGAGAGAGAAAAGGGCAATGAGAAAGAAATGGAGAGAAGTGGAGAAAGTCATTGGGGCCAGAGCCAGAGCAAGGCAGACACAGGACACCCCCCCGCAACTCCAGAGAGTCAGCCAGAGACTGTCAGGGCCTTCAAGGTTAGAGCTCGTAATAGGAAATGTTCTGTAGATTGAAAATATGGTTGGTTAAAGTCTTTAGTCTTCTTTTAAATCATGTATTTCACACCAGAATGTAGAGGTTTTATTATTTGTTTTCACTGTTTTAGGCAACGCCTTAAAGGTGAAAGCAGAGCAAGAAGTGGAAGGAGAAAGCTAAATCAGCAGATAGCATATTTGCAAGCCCAACTAGATAGAGAAAAAAGAAGGAAAAGTGGAAAAAAAGATACTCACACTCACACACACACACTCTCACACACGCACACTCACACACACACTCACTCACACACACACACACTCATGCTCACACTCACACTCACTCACACTCTCACACACTCACACTCACACACACTCACTCACACACACACTCATGCTCACACTCACACTCACTCACACTCTCACACACACACACACACACACTCACGCATGCGCGCACACACACACACACACACACACACACAGCCTGCTTTGTCTTCACTTCTCAGCCTTTTGTGTCTCTCTATGCATTGATTGTTGTGTTTGGTTGAATATCTTCTCCTATCTCATATCTATTCTCACCTCAGGTCCCTGCTCTGACTCCTATTAAAGGCACAATGAGGATGCACCAGGTAATCAGCCTCATACCTGGGCAGATAAAGTACAGGGACATTACTTGTTTCTGTCAAAGGCTGAATGGTCAACTGGATTGTGCCTGCTTTGGCCTTAAAGTAGCTACTCTGGATGGAGCAGTGAAACCCCAAGTGCAGACACCCCCAACCACAAACAGAGAGATGCCATGGAGACCAGAGGAGGAGGACAGCAACTACATTGGAGCATGGTGTGTTGTCAAGTATGGCAATGATGTGTACCCTGGCATCATCATGGATGTTGAAGAGCACAGCATTCAAGTTAAGTGCATGCATAGCAATGGGGTGAATAAATTCAAATGGCCAAGTCCACGGGAAGATGTAAGCCGGTATGCAGAAGACCAACTTCTCTGTCTTATACCAGAACCACGAGCTCTCAAAAAGCGCTCCGTCCAACTGGAGAAGTCTACATGGAAATATCTGGAGGACCACTACATAGACTAAAAATGTGGCTAAAAGTCTTTGTGCACCCACCCAGGTGTTTTCACGTATCTGCCTGATTAGCCTAACCTGAGTGCAGTGTGATAGTGTCAAGGATGTAATTGATTGACATGTGTTTGAACCTGTATTTGGTTTTCGTTGCGCTTGAGAGTGAGAAGTTCCACAGTGTCATTTTTATTATTCTTATTCATTAATTTTTTGCAGGTGGTTTGGTGCTGGGACTTCATTGCAGCTCTACTTCCTTGTTTTCTTTCACCCTGGGCTTCACTTAAAGGCCAGTCTGGTTATGTCAGTGTATGCCAGTTCAACCCCCATTTCACTCCTTTGATTTGTTTCAAGTTGAATTTGATACATTGCACTATTTGTTGTGTTCAAAGAAAAAAAAAAAAAGGTTCGCACACAAAATGATTCGCAAAATTTAATACGACAAGCTGCAGGGGAACAAAGCACAAACGTTTCGACCTTACGGTCTTCTTCAGTGTGTGACACAAACACTGATTAAACAGCTTATATGAGGATTGTCACATGTCAAATGCCAATAAACTCTAACAATCACTAATTAAACAGATACATATGCAAATGGAGAGCACAAAAACAAAGCAACAATCCATTAAGATGATTGCGTTTGCATGCTGCACAAACCGTCAGGCAAAGCCGTCATCAGCAGAATGCAAACCAATTATCAAATTGTAAAGATGTCCATTTATATGGGCATGGTCCTTCAAATATGGTGTATCATATACCATACAGGGGGCATTATAGGGTTAAGAGGTAAAGTATGGTAACTGTATCGGTAGGTTTTCTGAAGACTGTAGTGATCGGTTTGCTATCTTTTTTAGAAACTAAAACATCAAGAAAGTGAATGGAAGATTGGTTTTTCTCAATAGTAAAAGAAATCGAAGGAATTCTGCTGTTTAGAAACTCTACAAATTCAGTTAATTTGTCCTCTGTATCCCTCCAAATAAGAAAACAGTCATCAATATAATGGGCCTAATATTTAATGCTATTGAAAAAAGGATTATTATTATTGATGAAATCATGTTCGAACTTTCCCACAAAAAGATTGGCATAATTGGGCGCCAATGGAGTTCCCATAGCAGTACCATGACATTGTAGATAAAAAAACATTTTCATACAGGAAATAATTCTTGGTCAGAACAAATTTCGTTAAATCCAGAATGAAATTCGTGGGAGGACCGTTGTCAATATCATAGGAGGGGTGGCATAGATAAAACTGGAGTGCTTTTAAACCATCGTCATGTGCAATAGAAGTATACAATGCCGAAACATCCAAGGTTACCAACCAATCTTTTGCATCGATAGAGGGTAAAGTGTACAGTTTATTCAAAAAATCTGTAGTATCTTTCAAATAAGAAGGTAATTTTTCTACAAGGGGATGAATGTAATAATCCACATATCTAGAGACATTCTCTGACAATGAGTCAATTCCTGCTACTATAGGTCGGTAGGGAGGATCCACAGTGGACTTATGAATTTTAGGGAGAGCATAGAGTGCCGGAATGATTGGGGTTTTGTTTTAGATATTTGAATTCTTTACAAAACCAAAAAAAAAAAGTCCCCGCGCACTGATCACCATTAGTAGAGCTTTATTAGGAGCGAACAACGCGTTTTGCATTTGCTTCATCAGATTCGCTCTTTGCCTTCCCCAAGACACCCACAGGTAAAATAATCAAATTCAGTGTCACATGACCTTCTCGGGTTATTTTTACATATAAACAATTTTCTCATTTAAACAATTTTCTTTAATAAATAGTAATACAAAAATAGAATCTGAATAAATATAAGCAGTACAAAGTTAACAATAAATAACACCACTAAAAATGAATTAGTTATCGCACTATAGCATCACACTACACATTGATAATCCATTGGCCTGTGAATAAATACATTATGTACAAAGTATCAACAGCAAAAGTGAATTCCAAGCAAAGCTGAAATGCTCAAACTAATATTACATAGGCCTCGCAAAATTACATTCAAGTCATTGTCCAAATCGACATCTATGACAGAAATACACTCAGGTCCTGTTTTTCATTGAGTCCATATGGTTCAACTGTATTAAACTCATGGATCCAAAAGGCCTCCCTTTTCAACAATTGCTTAATCAAATTACCCCCTCTTGGGTGAGGTTCTACCTTCTCAATGCCAATAAATTTAAGTGTGGTGGCTGGTCCATGGTTTTTCTCCTTATAGTGTCTGGCAGTAGCATAATCCATATTATCATTTCTGATTGCAGCTTTGTGTTCAGCAATTCTTAGTTTTAAATTCCTTTTTGTTTGACCTATGTACATAAGGCCACAAGGGCATTTTAACAGATACACCACATGTGTTGAAAGGCAATTAATAAACTGTTTAATGTTATACTTCTTACCAGAGTGAGGATGACTGAATGTTTTAGTGTCAAATGTATTTGAGCAATGTGCACAGTTACCGCACCTATAATTTCCATACACTTGCTAAGCAAGCCAATTGGTGACTGAGGGATCTTTATACATGGAACTGACAACTACTTCTCTTATGTTTTTGCCTCTTTTAAAACAATAACAAGGTTTTTCTGGTAAGTGGTTCAGACTAGGGTCAAATTCAAAGATTTTCCAATGTTTATTTATGATTCTTTTGACCTGCTTGGAGACTGTACAGTACTCAGACACAAAGGTGACTCTACCCTCAGGCTGTTTAAAAGTGGGGTTCAGTAACTCATTCCTATTTTTTCTATTTGCCTTTTCAACTGCTTGATCAATTAGTGTCCGGTCATATCCTCTCTGTCTAAACCGTTGAGACATTTCCTTGGCTTTAACTTCATAATCTTTCTCATCACTACAAATTCTCTTTAGCCTTACAAACTGACCATAGGGAATGTTCTTGATTACATGGTCAGGGTGGAAACTTGACGAATGTAGAATAGTATTTCTGTCAGTCTCCTTCCTGTAAATTGAGGTCTCCAATTTATCATTATTAACCGTAATGAACAAATCCAAAAAATGTATTTTTTCACAGCTAAATTCCATAGTGAACTTTAAGGTAGGATAAGTCCCATTTATGTATTCACTAAACTGGCACAATTTATTTTCAGAGCCAATGAAAATCAAAAAAATGTCATCAATGAACCGTTTAAACACTAGAATGTTATCTCCAAAGGGGTTATTGTTAAATATATGTCTATCTTCCCATAAATCCATGAATAAATTTGCATAATTAGGTGCAAATGGGGATCCCATACTTGTCCCTTGAATTTGTAGGTAATACTTGTTGTTAAACATACAATAATTAGATTTAAGAATAAACCTTGTAAACATCATTAACAATTCCACGGGGAGCAAATCATTCTTAAGTGAAAGATAGAATTCCATGGCTTCCAAGCTACCATCATGAGGAATATTCATGTATAAACTTTCCACATCAAATGTCACTAAATAAGCATTATTTGGGATAGAGATGCCAGCCAACAGTTTTAAAACATCTCTAGTGTCAGCAACATAGGATGGAAGAGTCCTTACAATTTCTTTAATAAAGTGATCCACAAATTGGCTCAAGGGTTCAGTCAAAGAGTCTTTGCTGGCTACAATAGGTCTACCAGGAGGATTTTGTAGCCGTTTGTGTATTTTAGGCAGTAAGTAAAACACTGGAGTGACTGGATGTTCTGTTTTCAAAAATTCATACTGGTTCTTCGATAGCCACTTATTTTCCAATGCATTATTTAACAGTTTTTCCCTTTCTCCAATATAATTAGTGATGTTACCGCTGATACCGAGGCTCCGAAGCACGCTTCAAACTCGACAGGGTATTTTTCTGAAGCACTGTGCCGGAGCTTGCTTCATATCGGGAAAAATCACGTGACTGATGACGTTCGAACCACTTTACTGCTTCATTCAGACTGAATCAGCTGACCGGTTTGGTTTGATAGGCGGAGCTTTGAAACATTGGCGCAATTCAAATGTATTTATGATGGATGAAACAGCGCTCTGTTTGGCATTATTATTTTTGAATAAAAATGCCTAAGTCGCTCAAGCACACCCAGTATACACCAAGTACAATCAAAAAACATAATAAAATATAACATGTTTTTTGGACAGAGTAAATATTTACAGGATTCAAAGAGGCTGTGGATGTAATTAATGTTATTATAGTATAATATACACTGCCCGGCCAAAAAAAAAGTCACCGTTTGGAAATTAATGAATAAATTCTATAATTCATTAGATCATTATTGCGGTTATTAATATGTTTCAGGCAATAATCGTTTAAACCCTGACTGATGAAGCGCGTCGCTACTCATTTCTCAAAAAATTATGTCGGAAGACATCCCGTGATGGTGGAAAAGATGTTACAGTATTTCAGAACGGGCAAGTTATTGGCCTGCATTTAGCAAAGAAAACCATGAATGACAAAAACAAGTATGGGAGTCATTTTCACAAACAAATTTGCCACCACAAAGTCCTGACCTTAAACACATTAAAAGTCATTGGGATGTGCTCAAGAAAGACCACCGCGTGGTTCAACCATTATGTCGAGAAGACAAGATCTCGGCCAAAAATTATGGCATTTCTGATCGAAAATAAATGTTCTGGCATTGCATATAGTTGTCAAAACAATGACAAGACGAATATGCACTGTAATCAAAGCTACAGGGGTTCCAACTAAATATTTGAGTGTGCGACTTTTTTTGGCCGGCAGTGTAAATGATTAAGGTAAGGAAGAAAACAACAGACACATAAAAAACGAAGGATTTCAAATTTATTGAAGTATTTTTCACAATACAACATACTAAAGTGCGTCAGCGTCACCTTTGAAGGCTGTACAACAATCTCTGTGCCAGCAGATGTCACCCACGTGCTCAATGAATGAAGCATCGAGTAGTGAACCAATTTTCAATAAATGGTCCAAAAGGGTCCGAAGAAAAACAACAGAAAACGAAGTTAGATTTCAATAAAGCCTCGTTTGGCCATCACGTAAATATAATTATCCGTAGGTGAACCAATTTTTCAACAAATGGTCCAAAAGTTCATAAAGCCTCGTTTGGCCATCACTAAATATAATTATCCGTAGGATTTTTCAACAACTGTTCATAAAAGTAAGAATTACTCAACTGTCTTACTGCCTCAGCTACATAATCCGTCCTGTTTTGTATAACAATTGCCCCACCTTTGTCAGCTGGTTTCACAATTATATCAGTATTTTCTCTTAATTCATCCAAAGCCTTTCTTTCCAATTTACTGATGTTATAACTGTTCCTTCTTTTTTCAGATTTAATTAGAGCATTAATATCTTTTTCCACCAACTTTCCAAAAGTAATCAAAGTAGGATTTTGGGGGGCAGGGGGCATAAAGGTAGACTTCTTCTTAAATTTATTCAAAGACTTTGTAACCTCATTCCCCATATCACCAGTGGGTTTAGTATGAAAGAAATGTTTTGAGTGCAGTTGTCTAAAGAACTTGTATAAGTCAACCTGCAATTGGTAAGAGTACCATACACAACCTCCAGCAAAATTAAAAAAAATCTCAACTTTTTCGGCTTACCTTAATGTTTAGATACCAAGAAGTATTCGGTGTGGAAAAACGTCGGCCATACATCCAGTAAAGATAATTTACACTTTAATTGCCACAGCTGCTATAATGCTACTAGCTTATAAAGGTGGCAGCCATTACACTGTTGACAATACTGGGACATGCGCAGCGCATGCATAGTTCGAGCGTATGCATAGTTCGTATAAACGCACGCGATGCAGCGAGGGCGAGCGCTCAATTTCCGCGGCGCTTTGTGTGTTCAACATCCAGCCGTTTGTGTCATTGTGGGGGTTTTGTTATTAACATCTGGACCTTTCGTTTGAGTAGTAATTCGCGTACTTAAGCTTGGCTGGCGCCTAACAACATTAAGTTGGAAAATTTACATCGGTTGGATTTATGGATACTATTCTATTGATGTCGCTCGTGTGCAAATAATGCTGTGTAGTGGTGCCCGAACCGTAAACAATACGGTTCCAGGTGAAAAGTTTAAGTTTTCTTTCTTTAGACCTCATAGGAGACCTCTGCCGAAGCAGAAGTCTGGAGAGTGGCGGCAAGATGTTACATGCTCTTCGGTGGCGCTGCGTAGCAGCAGGATGTCTGCAAAATTTGAGTAAAGTGGTCGACGCCGCTGTGTTTACGCCGCCACATATACTGCCAGATAAAAACCTAAGCCGCCGCTGCTGCTGGGTAATGCGTGGATGGCAAGGACCTCTTGATCTGCCACCACTGGCACTCAATATTTTGAGTGTGCACGCCAGGGGAGGCAGGATCAACGAAGTTGAGGGAGTGGTTCACCGTGAGATGCTGGAAGTTCTCCTCGCTGAGGCAATCGTAAGCACGCCAGCAGTCGGTTACGATTTGCGAACCGGCGGCAACATGCTCCTTAATAAGGGGTATTAACGCCGCCAATTCGGTTCTCGACCTCGACGAAAAAAAACCTCCTAGTCTCACGGCAAATACCCCCAAGACCCACTTGCCATCACAAAACGATCATGGGTTGTATTTTTCGGCGGCCAAATTTGGACTCAATCAATCTCTACTACAAGCCCTGGGCCCCTATAGCGGTGGTACTACACTGCTGGACAACATGAAGGTAAAAAATTTATCTGCCTCCTAACTTGAGCTGCAAGACTTTGGCACCGCTGTCACAAGACATTTTCTTTAATTTGTCACGACACTGATCTATTGTTCTGTCATAAGCACGCGAATGTGACCGAACTCACAGAGAATGCTATCCCTACCCCTATCCCTGACCCTAACCTTAACCTAACCCATAGGGAATGCTATCCCTACCCCTATCCCTGACCCTAACCTTAACCTAACCCATAGGGAAGGCTATCCCTACCCCTATCCCTGACCCTAACCTTAACCTAACCCATAGGGAATGCTATCCCTACCCCTATCCCTGACCCTAACCTTAACCTAACCCATAGGGAATGCTATCCCTACCCCTATCCCTAACCCTAACCTTAACCCAACTCAGGCACAAACAATGGCTTGTTCTCCTCAAATTATTCTAGCCAGTGTCAACAGATCAGCCAACTCACCAGCATGAAAGGCATCAAAATGAATATTCACTCGACGTCTCCTCATTGACAACAATAAATAAAAGAAAAAAGAATATATTATTTCTTTTTATATATATATATAAACTTTCAGTTCTCTTTCACCCTTCAGCGATGAATGGAAACTAATGGCGCTGAGCTGGCAACAAACTCAGTTGATGTAGTGGTTAAGGCCACAGTGAATGGTGTGATTAACATTGCTCTCTCCACAGGTTTCCTGGTTCGAATCCCGCTCCAGACACTAATGTAATGTCTAACTTAACATGTAAACCTTTCTTCACAGTTCATCAATGGAGAGAAAGAAAAAACATAAAAAAGAGGACAGAAGTAGTGCAAGAGATAGGACTTAGAGTGAATGACACGAGGGATGAATACAGATGCGATAAGCGGAATTACATAAAATTTTTTTTACTCGCGCCAAGATCTACCCCTTCCTTTTAAAAATCTTTCCCCCATCATTCTAAACCCCTTCTCACTCATAAAAACCCCCAAAAATATTTGTGCCCCCTTTTAAAATCATTCTGGCCAAAAAAAACCCAAAAAAAGTGGAGGTTGTGTATGGTACTCATGCCCAGTTGAAGGGTAATCCGAAATATTTATCACCGTATGTTCTGATGCAAGCTCCGAGTTACCCGATTTGGATCTCGACCTCCGCTTGCCCCTCCTCGTCGTCTTCTTTGTTGGCGGCCTCTCCTCGCCCCTAAAAAAAGGTCATCAGTGGAGGATGCGCTGTTGTTGCCTTGGTCAGTTGTTTCCGCTTCGCTCGTGAGGAGTAAATCCCGGTGTCGTTGTGGCTGTCTCCAATCCCGTTGTTGCCGGCCCATGGGTAGTCTCTGACTCCGTCTGACACGAACATTCCCATTCCAGTCGTACACTGTACCCCTTCTATAATCCTCTGCATCCCGCTCGAATTTCTTGATTTTGAAAGCCTTTAGTTCATCTTCAAATGCTACCAATTCCGCTTTCAAATCTGCCTCCAACTTAATGTGTTGCAGGGCCATTCTCAGTCACGTGTGTGACCAAAAATGTAACAAATAGTAGAAAAAATCTCCTCCAATTACAAAAGCATTGGAGGTTCATGATTGTGGACCTTGTATAAGAGTACTACTTATCCAAGACTATCAAGTAAAAATGTTATTTGTTACATTAACTTTAACTACTTAAGGTCAGAGGTCAAATACGACTGGTCACGTGTGTGACTTCACACGGAAGCAGGTTTTTCATAACTCTATTTGACTTCAAAAACTCTGTGAAGTTGAAAAATCTAGAATTTTCATAGTTTTGGGGTATGGAGAATAGCAAGGAATAAATTTGATACCTTTCATTAATTTTCAAAGTATTTCTTTATTTGATGACATCTGGTCATGTGTATGACATTTTGGTTCACTTCTCAAAGAATGGCCCTGCAACGAATCCAAATCTTTAAATTCAGCTTTCAATTCCTGTATCTCGGTCATTAATTTCTGAGCGTCTCGCTTCGTTTGCTCGATAATTAACAATGTTGAGTCCAATGAGCACTTATTAAGGATCTGCTCCCACTTCTTTATAAACTCGGGATCTTGGCTACCGAGAGTGGGTCTCTTGTTGATTCTCAGTCCTCGGGGAATCTGTTTATTCCTCCAGTACATGCCATTTTAAGCGAATATTCTTCTTTTCAAAATATGCTAGCTTCGATTTCTGATCATCAGTGTTAACAGTTGAACTGTGCTTTGGACGATCATCAAACAGAGAGTCTCGAGAAAGTAGCTATATTTTGTGCTTCTGCCTCATTAAAAGAAAGACATACCGCTTGGTTCGGGTGCTCGTTTTGGATAGAGGTACCGGTAGTCATCATGTTGGCGTGCAACATAGGGAGCAACGAAACTGACTGCAAAGTTTCCAATGAATACTTAAAGTCCACCAAGTCCCCGTGCACAAGTCTTTCCAAGTCAATCAGGTGCTGGCGACAGCAGGCAGAACAAAAATTATGCACAAAACCAAAAAAAAAAAAGTCCCCGCACACTGATCACCATTAGTAGAGCTTTATTAGGAGCGAGCAACGCGTTTCGCACTTGCTTCGTCAGGTTCGCTCTTTGCCTTCCCCAAGACACCCACAGGTGAAATAATCAAATTCAGTGTCACATGACCTTCTCGGGTTATTTTTACATATAATTTTCTTTTATAAATAGTAATACAAAAATAGAATCTGAATAAATATAAGCAGTACAAAGTTAATAAATAACACCACTAAAAATGAATTATGTTGGAATTTTTCCCCAACAATAAAGGTTGTGAAAGGTGGATAGATGGTGGCAGATTACAATTACACAATTTCCCTGGTGCTAGGATGAAAATTGGAAAATGTATTGAGAAAAAACTAAAACTTTTGGGGCTTGGCTGCTTATTTCCCTGCAATGTTGACATTTTTCTCAAAAAATAAAGGTTGTGAAAGGTGGCTACATTGAAGCAGATTAAAACAAAGCAATTTCCCTGGTGCTCGGATGAAATTTGGAGAAGCTACTGAGGAAAAAAAACTGAAATATTTGGGCCCAGGCTGCTTATTTGCCCATAATGTTGGAATTCTTCTCCAAAAATAAAGGTGGTGAAAGGTGGCAACTTGCTTGAAGATTAAATTTAAGGTGTTTCCCTGGTGTTCAGATGAAAATTGGAAAAGCTATTGAGGAAAGAAAAAAAACCTACATTTTGGGTCCTGGCTGCTTATTTGCCCGTAATGTTTGGATTTTTCTCAAAAAAGGTTGTGAAAGGTGGCCAGATGAGGGTAGATAAATCACAGTTTCTCTGGTTTTTGGATAAACATTGGAAAAGCTATTGAGAAACACTACAAATTTTGGGTCCTTGCTGTGAGGTATCGTTCTGGAACCAAATGCGAGACCAGGAAGTTTCAGCAAAAATGAGTTTAATTGAAGTTGGGGGGTAAACCCCCACAAAGGCAGAAGGCAAAGGTACAGAGTCCAATCCAAAATCAGAATCCCAGGGACGTAATCCAAACTGTACACAGGGCAGCAAACACAAAACTCAGTCGGGCAAAACAGGTTCAGTACACAGGCACGGGTATGTCAGAGAATTCAAAGCCAAAGTCCAGTAGACGTAATCCGAACCGTTAACAGGGCGGCAGAGACTAAACTCAGGGTCAGGCAAAACAGGTACGGTACACGGGCAGAGAAGTATCAAAGAAAAAGCCAAAATCAGAATCGGGGACATTCCAGTCAGAAGTATAACACTATGAATACAAGGCATCAACGCTTGCAGCACAGGGAAAACGTTCTGACAAGAGCTGAGAGTGAAATGACTGCTTAAATACACGTAGGGGAAGTCACATGCTATGATAGGCAACAGGTGAGCTGGATCAGACTAATTATAAAGGAATGAACATGAGGAAGTTCCTGATTACAAGAAGTTGGCAAAAGCCAAAACGCGGACAGGGATGACAAAGACAACCTATTGACAGACATACGGCTCCGGTTAGGGAGTTCTAACGTGCACAGACAAGGAGAGAGAACAGAGTCTAACAAGTGCGGAGGTTCCGCTGAAACTGCTGCAAAGTAGATTGAGTAAAGCCAAAGGGGTGGAGACTAGAATAGGGCGAATGCTGAGAGCTCGTTAGTCAATTAGTAATTGCAGCTATACAATCCCTAGTGCTCGTTAGTAAGTTAGTACTATAAACAGTGTTAGTTCAGGTTAGTAATTTTAACTAAAATAAAAAACTGTTAGTATTGTTAGTAATAGAAAAGCAAGGTGAAGGAAGCAAACGAGATTGGAAGGAATGATTGAAATCCCAGAAACCATGAAATCACCTGAAAGTGTGGCACGCAATATGGGGCAGTGAGCGATCACATGACATAAGACCAGACAGGGGGAAACAATGTGCAATGCATGGAATGACACAAAACATGGACCGGAATATAACTGCAATGGTGGAAAATGGCAAACAGACAGAGACAAGGCAAAAACAAAACATGGCATGGCATCCAAATCACAAATACAAAAACAGAGCACGGTCAGACAAGGCAGAATACATAAACAAACATGGCAATCAAAGCAGAATCATAACACTTGCTGCTTATTTGCCCATAATGTTTGGATTTTTCTCAAAAAAAAAAAAAAAAAGGTTGTGAAAGGTGGTCAGATGATGGCAGATTAAAATAACACAATTTCCTGGTTTTCGGATGAAAATTAGATAAGCTATTGAGAAAAAACTGTAAATTTTGGGTCCTGGCTGCTTATGTGCCCAAAATGTTTGGATTTTTCTCAAACAATAAAAGTTGTGAAAGGTGGCCAGATGATGCCAGATTAAAATAACACAATTTTCCTGGTGCTACAATGAAAATTGGAAAAGATATTGAGAAAAAAAATGTAAATTTTGGGTCCTGGCTGCTTATTTGCCCGTAATGTTGACATTTTTCTCAAAAAAAAAAAAAAAAAAAAAAAAAAAAATGTTGTGAAAGGTCACTATATTGAAGAGAATTAAAGCAATTTCCCTGGTGTTTGGATGAAAATTGGAAAAGCTATTGAGAAAAAACTGTACATTTTGGGTCCTGGCTGCTTATTTACCCGTAATATGGGAACTTTTCCCCAAAAATAAAGGTTGTGAAAGGTGGCCAGATGTGGGCAGATTAAAATAACACAATTTCCCTGGTGCTACAATGAAAATTGGAAAAGCTATTGAGAAAAATAATGTAAATTTTGGGTCCTGGCTGCTTATTTGCCCGTAATGTTGGAATTTTTCCCCGAAAATAAAGGTTGTGAAAGGTGGATAGATGGTGGCAGATTACAATAACACAACTTCCATGGTGCTAGGATGAAAACTTGAAAAGCTATTGAGAAAAAACAAAATTCCGGGTCCTGGCTGCTTATTTCCCCGTAACGTTGACATTTTTCTCAAAAAAAAAAAAAAAAATGTCGTGAAAGGTCACTATATTGAAGAAAATTAAAGCAATTTCCCTGGTGCTACGATGAAAATTGGAAAAGCTATTGAGTAAAAACTGTACATTTTTGTGTCCTGGCTGCTTATTTGCCTGTAATGTTGAGGTTTTTCCCCAAAAATAAAGGTTGTAAAAGGTGGCCAGATGATGTCAGATTGAAATAACACAATTTCCCTGGTGCTAGCATGAAAATTGGAAAAGTTATTGAGAAAAAACTGTAAATTTTGGGTCCTGGCTGCTTATTTGCCCGTAATGTTGGAATTTTTCCCCAAAAATAAAGGTTGTGAAAGGTGGATAGATGGTGGCAGATTACAATAACACAACTTCCATGGTGCTAGGATGAAAACTTGAAAAGCTATTGAGAAAAAACTGAAAATTTCGGGTCCTGGCTGCTTATTTCCCCGTAATGTTGACATTTTTCTCAAAAAAAAAAAATAAAGGTTATGAAAGGTCACTATATTGAAGAAGATTAAAATAAAGCAATTTCCCTGGTGTTCTGATGAAAATTGGAAAAGCTATTGAGAAAAAACTACAATTTGGGTCCTGGCTGCTTATTTACACATAATGTGGGAATTTTTCCCCAAAAATAAAGGTTGTGAAAGGTGGCCAGATGGGGGCAGATTAAAATAACACAATTTCCCTGGTGCTACAATGAAAACTGGAAAGGCTATTGAGCTATCTCCAGTTTTTTAATATGTTAGACCCAAGACCCATGACTTCAAGCACTAAAAATATGACATTGATCACTTATGTCCCTTTTGAGATATATACCCATTGTAATGACCCAAAATATGCACTTTTCATTCTGAAGCCAAGTTCCAAGGTCATTAAAACATTTAATACAGACATTGTGACTTTGATATTTTTTGTGGTCATCAGAAAGTTGACTGACAGTTTGCATACCAAGTCTCAGGGCTCTATCTTAATTAGTTACAGAATAATAACTGCATTAAATTTTGAAAAAATTAGTATGATTGGTGTTGTTTGCTTTTTCCAGGCCACGGTACAGGTAAACTAAACACACTGAGTAAAGAAAAGTAGCTTAAGCGAAGAGTTCAGCAACTTTTCTCTTGACAAAATGAAACTTGTGGGTCTGTCAGCTCTGAAAATCCATTTTGAGGCCCTCAAACTCCCTCCAAAATTAAAAGCGATTTTGTTGCAATTGATTCCCCCCCTCCCTAAAATAGGCTAAATTTGAGAAACTAGCAATAATTGAGCTGAAATATTTGACCTCAGTACTGCCAATGCATATCCCTTGAAATGTGCAAAGTTTTATCAAAATCAAAATTTTGATATTGGGGGGGTTGGGGGGGCTCTGGTTGAGTTGACATGGTATGACCCAAAAGCTTTTGAAAAATTAAAAATAAAAAGATATACAAAAGGAATAAAATATTGCCAATCTTGAAACGGGGTTTCCTCAAAATGAAAAATTGTTCAAGGTCATTACATACTTATGAATACACATAAAATTCTTACCAGAGTTCTAGCTTTTGATTTTACATTGCCATTGAAGAAAAACATTTTCTGGGAAAAGACCAATTTTTCCCCATTCCCATAATAATTCGTCATCAAATGGCAGGTTTTTTAAAACTTAGTTCCAGTTTACACACAGCATGTGCTTATTTATAGGGCACGGAATAAAATAAAGTTATCATAAGGTATGAAAGCAAAATATTAGTACGTTTCCCCGTTTTTTAGGTGCGCACTTTTTCGACGGTCCCTAGATTTCCCGTTCGCTGAATGTCTGAATATCGAATATCAATTTAACTTCACCACGCTCTGAAAGACCAGCTCTGGGCATCATTAATGAAAACTCTCGGTGGCTACGGAGATGATCGTCTGTCACGCAAAAGTAGAGGTGAGGCTAAGGTTATCGTTCAGAAACATACAAAAAATGTCATCGTCGCTGCTACTGCTCTCACAATCCAATTTGATTAAATATCCCGCGGATTTGTTTGTCTATAATGCGAAATTGGAACGCAGCATCGCGGAATTTTGCACCGAGTCAGGTGTGTATGGTTTCACGCGGAATTTTCGTGCAGCGAGTATTTCGCAAATCCGTGCAGCTTTTTCGCTTCGCCCCAGTCTGAATGGGCCTTAAGTAATGTATGCAGAACTAGCATTAAAGCCCATCAGTGTATTTTTAACTAACAGGATTTGCTACAGAATTTGGGTATGCTTACTGCGGTTGCTTTGAGTGAACAAAGAGGCTGGCTAGCCCACAGCAACAGCAGCCGAAGTTGACAGTTATTTTAGCCGTAAGACAATCGAAGGTAGTGCGTTTTTGTTGGTACACAATGCGGATGTGCTTGGCCATGAGGGTTGTGTTCCAACCCTTAAATAAATTATTTTGCAACAACATGGCTGTTGCTGACCTCTTGGCTGTGCTGTAGCGCTGTTCGTTGGTGTTCATTCTGCTTGAGTTGAGACAGAGGAAGACGTGCGGGATCGAATCTGAAGTTTTACTCTTGTTTAAACGGAGTTATCTGAAACTAATTTGTGTGTTCAGGCTCAAACAGTATTAGAGATTAGACAATTTGCTCCCGAGTTATAACCTTTGTCGCATTAGGGCAGGGAGAATCTTCCTCCATCTCTTTTTTTTTTCCCTTTTCCCCCCTTTAACAACTCGGTGAGCAAACAGCCAAATTAAGTCGCTAATCTGGTCAAACAAAGGCGACAGGGGTTTTTTGGGGTTTTTTTGAGGGGTTTCAGTCTCCCGAGCAAAAGTAAGGTAAAGTAAAATAAATTTAAACGCTAAATTTAAAGAATAAACTAAACGCGAAGTAATTGTCTAACTTAGTGAATTGTGTGATATACAAAGTAAGTCAGAGTTGTTGTCAAGGACTGAGGTACACGGTCGCCTGCTTTTTCTGAAGCTGATTTAGCTAACGAACTATTGTAAACTCTTAACGCCAGGAATATATCAAATTACCGGGATATCTAACTATCTGGCTTGGTTTCATACTTGGTCGCTTGCCTTTCATACAGTCTTCTAGCCAATAAATATTGACGTTCACCGGGGTTTTTTAGTCCCCTTCGTTCTCTATCCTGACCGCATTACCGCATAAATGCATTTCCAAGCTTGAATATTAACGCGAACTGGGGTTTTTGTCTTTTTCGCATTTTATTATCATCGAAGGGCTCTTCTGATTAAACACATTGCAAATTACGTTATCTTTGTATTTTCCCCCGGTTGCGTGCCTTGATCAGCTGATTAAAGTTTAACTGCTTGTTTGAGTGCTCAGCGACAGCTTGTTGGGGAGATACCGTGTATAGTTCGCTCACCACAAGTAAACGACTTTGTTTATTCGGTCCGTTTTAATTAAAGGGAACCGAGGCTTAACTCTTTTCTCGGTTACTCTTGGTTGTATTTGTGGCTGGCTAGCTAGATAGTTACTGTTTGCTTTTTGGCTGGGGATCTGAGATTTAGTATTTAGTCAATAGGACAGCAGTCACTTTAGTCGTCCGTTCGGTTACCCTTGAATCTAAACGAAAGCTTTTACCGAGTGCTCCGCCTCCTCCCTCCTCCAGTTTCTCCTGGGCGTAGTATAGCCAGTCTTTTATCTGGGTTCTCAGCTAAGCCCTGTGAGACTTTTTGGGTTAGTATATTAATAGTACCGGGTCTAGATAAATTCAAGTTGGCTTATTAGGAGTGCTTATTATCGATAGAGTTTCTCAATTTGGTATTTCATTTCTGTTCACTAAAACTAAGCCCCTGTTAAAAGAGGCTTATTATCCATTCACATAGTTTCCCCATGTTTTCTATTGTGACTGCTGCTTAGGGCTTCTCAGGTTAATTAATTAATAAATTGTGGTTCCTGAGCTTCTGTCTCGGCATTAGTAATTTTCTTTGTAATCTAGGGTGAGCGAGGTCATTAGGTAGGGGGTTCAAAATGTGGCCAAAACTATGTGACGGTTGCAGGATGATCGCACTTTTGGAAAGAGATTTCCAGGGTGGGTTTGTCTGTCACCGGTGCCAGCTAATTGAGCATCTGGAGAGCAAGATCCTTGTTCTTCAGGGCCAGTTAATGCACGACATAGTTCATAATCAGTAGAGTTCCTAGAGGAACTAAGTAGTATGTCGTTTAGAGAAATGGTCTGTTCGCCAAAGCAGGGTGGTGTGGGGACCCCAGAGCAGGCAGGGAGAGAAAGTTGGGTGATGGTAGGACATCAGCGCAGGAAAGGGCGTGCACACCGTACAGCGACAGCTCCTCCAGTGGTTGAGGTGTCCAACCGATTCCGGCCCTTGCAGGAACTCGAATTGGCCCCTGACCCTGAGAGTGAGGGGACTGATGAGCAGCAGGGCACCCTGTTGGCCTCTACCCCTCAGAAAAGAGAGTTATTGATAGTGGGGGACTCAATACTTAGAGGAATAGACAGTTTAGTCTGTTCGCGCGACAAGGAGTCTCGTACAGTGTGTTGCCTGCCTGGTGCCCAGGTAGGAGACCTCCTGGAGCGTCTTGGACAAGCTCCTGGCCAGAGCGGGGAGGGATCCAGTTGTCATGGTCCATGTTGGGACTAATGACATAGGTAAGGGTAGGTTTGAGGTTCTGCAAAGCAAATTTGTTGAATTAGCTGAAAAGCTTAGGAGCAGATCCTCCACGGTAGTGTTCTCCGGGATTCTACCGTACCCACGTGCAAGCAGAGGGAAGCAGAATTTTATCTGGAGGGTTTAACACGTGGCTACTTAACCTGGTGTAGGAAAGAGGGGTATAGGTTTATGGGGCACTGGAACTACTTCTGGGACAGGGGTGACCTGTTCAAGCCGGATGGGCTACACCTGAACCGGAGGGGTACCTTTGCACTGGGTCAGCGTATGTTGAGGGTAGCAGAGAGTTATTTAAACTAGGGACTTGGGGGGCAGGGAGGTTAGAGAGTGTTACACAGAGGAAATGCAGACTGCCCTGATGGAAGTTGACAGCGTTACATGCACTATTGATGATATATTTTTAAAGCAAAAAAGCATGGTGAGGGGGCTTTGAGCAGCAGGCGCATGGGAAATCGAAGGAAGAGCGTTCATGATAACCTGAAATGTTTTTATCTAAATGCAAGAAGCATTAAAAATAAATTTCAAGAACTTGAGGCTGTTATGATTTGTGAAGGCTATGACATAGTTGGGATTACAGAGACATGGCTTAGTGAAGAGGATGGAGATGAATATAATGTAGAAGGTTATAAGCTCTTTAGGAAGGATAGATGTAATAGGCGAGGAGGGGGTGTACCACTCTATGTGAACAAAAACATAAATGTGCAGGAAATTCCTGAAATTGAATATTCCGTGCCTTGTGAAGATATCTGGGTCAGGCTCACTGGCAAACACGAGACTGGTTTAAACATAGGTGTATGCTATCGACCACCAGCTTTGGACAGTACAGTCAATGAAATGCTCCTTAAGAGGATTACGCAAGCTTGTAGAGGAGGAGGGACTATTATTATGGGAGACTTAAATTATCCTGGTATTGATTGGGAAATGGTGAAAGGACAGGGTAGGGGGGAGGAAGAATTTCTCGATGTCATAAATGATAATTTTTTGGTGCAGTATGTTAGTAAACCTACAAGAGAGAAGGCAATTTTAGATTTGCTGCTCTGTAATGACCCAGATAGAATTAGCAATGTTGAGGTACTGGAGCCACTTGGGACAAGTGATCACTCTACTATTAATTTTGAGGTTTCATGGGAAGTTAAAAAGGTGTCTCCAAAAACAAAAATTTTTAATTTTAGGCAAGCAAACTTTGACAGGATGCGCTCATATCTAAGTGAAACAAAATGGGAGACACTCCTGGACTGTGAGTCTGTAAATGAGATGTGGGAAAGATTTAAGGGGGTTTTACTTGATTCACAATGTAAATTCATTCCAAAGGTGTCCAAAAGTAAGCTGAAAAAGCAGAATCCTCAGTGGATGACAGCAGCTATTCGTAGGAGTTTGAGGGAAAAGAGGAATCTTTATAAGATGTACATAGAGGATAACAATGAGATTACTAAGGCCGAATTCTGTAAAATGCGGGCTGTGGTCAAAAAAGAGCTGAGGAATGCTAGAAGACTGTATGAAAGACAAATTGCAGAGGGGGCAAAACTAACCCTAAGCGCTTCTTTCAGTACTGTAGCAGAAAAAGGAAAGTCAAAGAGCAGGTTAAGTGCATAAAGAATAAAAATGGATCGCTGCTATATGATAATAAGGATATTGCGGACACCTTAAACGGTTACTTTGTTGAGAATTTTACCTTAGAGCGGGTCTTTATTCGCCCAGAGGGCTTGTCCAATGCTCAAGATTATTTAGCGGAAATTGAGGTTCGGGATAACGTCAGATTAGACAAGTTGCATCAACTAAAGGCAGATAAGGCGGGGGTCCTGATGGCTTATATCCTAGAGTGCTCAGGGAAGTTAGTGAGATCATCTTTAAGCCGCTATCTGCCATCTTTAGACGGTCTTTAGAAACTGGAGAAATACCAAATGATTGGAAACAGGGCAATATAATACCAATATATAAAAAAGGGGACCGTACTGAGCCAGGAAATTACAGGCCAGTCAGTTTAACTTGCATTGCGTGCAAAATATTGGAATCTATCATAAAAGATGAGCTGGACTTATTTCTTGAACGTAACAATATCTTGAGGGATAGCCAACATGGTTTTCGTAAAGGAAGGTAATGCCTGACAAACCTTCTGGAATTTTTTGAAGAGGCCACCAAGACTTATGACCAGAGCAGGGCTTATGACATCATATATTTGGATTTTCAGAAAGCATTTGACACAGTACCGCATAAGAGACTAATTTTTAAAATGAGCTCCATTGGAGTTACAGGTGGTATTCTGAAGTGGATTCATAACTGGTTGCAGGACAGAACACAAAGAGTGGTGGTCAGTGGTATATCATCTGAGCTAGGCAGGGTGGGGAGTGGCGTCCCCCAGGGATCGGTGTTGGGACCCCTGCTGTTCCTCATCTACATTAATGACCTTGATAGGAATATTGAGAGCAGATTAGTGAAATTTGCAGATGATACTAAATCGGGGGGCTTGGCAAATAGTTTAGAGTCCACTAAAGTGATTCAGGATGATTTGGATAGAATTCAGAATTGGGTAGAAATGTGGCAAATGAAATTTAATGTAGCGAAATGTAAAGTAGTACATGTAGGTAATAAAAACATTAGACGGGATTACTTCATGGGAGGTTTTAAACTGGAATGTGCTCCACAAGAGAAAGATCTGGGAGTGATTGTTGACCAAACCCTCACAGGCTCTAGCCATTGTGCCGTAGCTGTTAAAAAAGCCAATCGGATGCTGGGATACATTGCCAAAAGTATTGAGTTCAAATCCAAGGAGGTGATGCTTCTTTTGTACAACACATTCGTCAGACCACATCTAGAGTATTGTGCACAGTTCTGGGGACCATACTTTAAGAAAGACATAGAGGCTTTAGAGAAAGTTCAGAGAAGAGCCACGAAGCTAATTCCTGGTATTAAAGATGAAAGCTATGAGAAAAGGCTGAAGATCCTTAATCTCTTTAGTCTTAGGAAAAGGAGACTAAGGGGTGATTTGATTGAGGTCTTTAAATATGTTAAAGGGATTAACAAAGTGAATTATGTAGGATTCCTTCAACCAAGTGTTGTTAGCAGAACTCGGGGTCACAAATGGAAGCTGACTAAAGGTAAATTTAGCACTGATATTCGGAAATATTTCTTCACTCAAAGAGTAATTTCGATTGGAAACAGCTTGCCTGACCATATTGTTGAGGCAGAGACCTTGGGAGTTTTCAAGAGCAGACTTGACTTAAAGCTAGATACCATTGAGTCATTAAGTATCAGAAGTGATATATTCACGATGGTACAAAGAAACTGGCGAGCCTATTTGGGCTGAACGGCCTGTTCTCGCCATTCATTCATTCATGTTCATGTTATAAATTGCATGTTGCTTCCTCCTTATCTTTTTCTTTGGTAAAAATGTAGCCAAACTTTAGACCTCTTCGCACGATCCGCCCTCTTCGCAAGCAAGTGACCCGGATTCATCTTCATGTACTGTAATTCCTGTTGGCTGGCATTTGTTTTTTTCCCCAAAAAACTTTGTTAGACAACTGGCGTATGTTCGTGCACCAGTGATTGCATTTAAATGACGGTACTCAACTCGAGACATAACGTTACGTCAATGGATCACGAGACTCGATAGCAGTATCGATAAGCTCAAACGTTATTGATTTTCGGTTTTTGAAAAATGCGGAACCGGGTCCTTACTGGAACCGGGTTTCGATCCCCATCCCTAGCTTTTATCAAGAATGATTGTCAGATTGTGCCTGTATGTACTGTAGCCCGCCTGAAAGAGTATCTGATACTCCTACAGCACAATCTGACCATCATTGTTGATGAAGAAGGGCAATTCCACGGAAACGGAATTACGATCAAGAGTAATTTTCATGTCATTTTTACCTGCCATCTATTACTCTAATGCAGTAACTACTTGCCTGTGCTTTTATCAGTTCCACTGGCATGCCTACTGAGCTGTATAAAACAAAGTTAGGGGTAATCTACTTTGTAGAAGGCTATACGAAGGTGAAAGTGTTGGTAATGGAATTACGGCAGGAAAAATGCCATTATTTTTGCCTTTACTTTGACAGGCATTTCTCTGAAATCTGGCAATGATAGACAGTACGTTTAAGCTTAAGTTGGTGGCCTAGGATGCGGACGGAAGTGTGATCGGCCTATAATTAGCTGGTACATTAGGATTCAAGGTAGCTTTCTTTAGAATAGGAATAATAACTCCTGTAGTGAAACACTGTGGTACTAACCCATAAGATAACATAGTTGTGAATACTGTGGATAGGTGTCCACATAAAACATCTGAAAGACCATACCGTAAATGCTCAGTTGTAATACCGTCAATGCCGGCCGCACAGCCTATTCTCAGCTTCAGAACATTCTCATGGACCCATTGTGGTGAAATATATGCTGGAAATACCTTGTCTGAGTTCCCCTCAAAAATTCTCAGCACATCATGCTTAATCTGTTTTTGAAAATCATTAAGTTGCAACTGGCTATCCTGCATGATATCGCCATAAAAATTTTAGAAGTCCTCAGGGTTAAGAAGAGAATGTGTCCTGGACTGTCTACCACTCTTAACCCACTGTGGACGGATGACGTGTTAAAAACGTTAAATTTTTTATGTGCCCAGAGGCGGTGACGATGTTGACACGCCACACGTGACACTCTACTTCATGCCTGAGTAAACACGCTAAACTTAACTTGGGAATTCCCGGCTTGCCCTTAGATCGTCATTAGTTACCTCCCTGTGGTTAGATGGCAGCACCGGCCGAATCTCCTTTAGTGTGGAGATTGAATGCATGTTCTCGGCTTTTTTTCGATGACAATACCGTAAAATGGCGACTTCAGGAAGCGCCCGCTGTCTTTGGGTGAAGTTTTGGACGTTATTTGCGCAAGCAGTGGTTCAGAAAATGCTGATTGTGATGCGTCTTCATTAGAAGATTGTGTGGAAAATGATTCTGATGAGCGAACTGATAGTATGGTTCGTAGGGCCCGGAATTGTAGTAGGTCTAATTTTCATGACTTTTTGGACAGTTCAGATTCTGACAGTGCTAACGATGTGGCTTGGCAACATTCTGGCGACGGCAGTGCTAGTGATAGTTCGATAGGCCATGATACTGCTGCAATAGACTCCCAGGGTGACAATTCTGGGACTGATGGTGACAGTCTGGGACATGCCAGTGCTGGTAGGCCCGTGGATTGGGGACGTGTCGGCAGAGACAGGGCTGATAAAAGACCTGGATTGAGATGGTATAATAAAGACAATGTCCCGGTAATTCATCCGTTTACTGGTACACCAGGTGTGAATGTGCCACTGACAGCACAGAGTGAAATTGTGGACTTTTTTAGTGCATTTATTCCTGACGATGTGATTCAAGACATTGTCAGGGAACAAAAACAAATATGCGGCAGCAAACCCCACACCATCTGCAGCTGACCCTGCTAAAAAAAGACATGACACGGGATGGTTTGATGTGACACCTGATGAGCTAAAGGCATTTTTTGCACTCTGCATCCTCATGGGAATAGTGAAAAAACCAAAGCTAAAAATGTACTGGTCACGTGACCCTGTGATTGAAACCGAATTTTTCAACAAAACAATACCAAGGGACAGAGCCCTTCAAATTCTCCGTTATTTGCATTTTGCCGACAATGACCAAGCCGACCTCAATGACAGACTTGCAAAATTGAGGCCTGTCCTTGACAAGTTGGTGACAAAGTTCAAAGAGAACTACACGCCGTCACAGGAGACCTCAACAGACGAGTCACTGTTCAAATTCAAAGGGCGCCTAAAATTTCGCCAATACAATCCCCAAAAAAGGGCACGTTTTGGCATCAAAGTATACAAAGTATGCCAAACCACTGGCAATGCAGCTGGGTACACATGAAACCTGAAGATTTACACGGGACAGGATCGTACTGACGGCGATGACCTGGCGAGTACTGCGGTGGTGTTGGAGCTGAACCACGATCTTCTCAACAAAGGGTATAACATCTATATTGACAACTGGTATTCCAGCCCTGACCTTTTTATTAGACTCCACCAGGCCAACACTAATGTTTGCGGGACAGTGAGATCTAATCGGAAGGATATGCCAGCCGAATTGGAGACTGTAAAACTCCGTAAAGGTGAGGTAGCATACAGGTCTTGCAACAAAGGCCTACTTGCCCTAGTTTGGAAAGACAAGAAGGATGTTAGAATGCTAAGTACCATGAACAGTGCAGAGATGGTTGATACTGGAAAGAAAAACAAAAATGGTGATACTATTTACAAACCACAGTGTGTCGCTACCTACAACCGGGGAATGGGTGGCGTGGATATTTCCGACCAGATGGCTTCCACTTACCGTTCGGTTAGGAAGTATGTCAAATGGTACAAAAAAGTGTTTTTCTACATATTTGATATAGCAGTCCTCAACTCTTTCTTCATATACAAACATCTCGGAGGAAACCTCAAGCTGGTAGACTACAAGGTCAAGTTAGTGAAAGAAATTCTGGCCTCATGCGCACTGCCGACATATGCCACTAGGGGCCGCCCCCACAGCCTCCCTTCCCCTGCCCGTCTGTCTGGAAGGCACTTTCCTGTAGTCCTTCCAGCTACTGAGAAAAAGCAGAACCCCTGCAAGAGGTGTGTTGTTTGCTATACAAACGGACTGAGGAAGGAGACACGGTATCAGTGTGACGTTTGTCAGACCCCTCTTTGTGTTCATCCGTGTTTCAAAGAATATCACTCAAAGAGGAACCTGTAACTCATGAATAGAACCCGAAGAAATGGACTACAGTTGGGTGTAAGATACCTTTATTTTGCAGTAAATGAGTTTTCTGCATGTGAGTTTACTGTATAATACAACAAAACTATTTCCATATATACATGTTTGATGTTTTTTTTCTTGAAAAAAAGTCATTTTTTTCTAAATTTCCGCCCCGCATTTAACCCTCAAGGGTCAAAATCCAAAAAACAGGGCAAATAAAAGGTGTTTTGTTAGCTAAAAACATCTTAAAATACAACAGAAGTACTTTTTTTGAATAAAAACAGATTATATTGAAGATAAAATCAAATCTAAAAAAAAAAAAAAAAACGTAATTTTCCCCAAATTAATCCCGTCCAGGGGTACGGAAATTATCTAAAAATCCCGTCCACTAGGGGTTAATGCTATTCCAGAACTTTTTAGACCTACCAAGTCTGAACTTGGAGGATAGGGCAAGAATTTTGTTATCTTTTAACCTTTGTACATTTCGAGAAGACATACGTGTAAATTCTTGTTTGACGTGTCTATAACAATCATAAACAACACCACTTTTTCATCGGTGGTTTTCCACCCGTAACTTCCACCAGAATCTTTTCCTAACTTTCAGTTCCTGCATCCGAGGACACCAATAAAACCTTTTACGTTTCTGAGAAACCATGCAGCCAGCGTTGACCGCAGCACCATGCAGGAAGTTACAGAAGACATCCATGTAAACATCAAGTTGGCTTTGCTTCATATCAAATGATTCAGTTTCATCCAATTTAAACAATGGGATAGAGCATAGCCTAGTAGCCAATATTTGCATATATTTTTCTCTTACCTTGCCCTGCTGCCAACTCAACTTCTGTGCGTTAACTTTACTGCGGCGCAGATTGACATTACACGGAGTATTCATCTGATCTGGAATACATACCTTAAACACTAATCGCAAAGGCAAATGATCGCTATTGCTATCACAACATTCCGTTAAAATTTTACAGTCAATGACTGATTCTAGATCATAATCATTTGATGCAATATAGTCAATCCAAGTAAATGTATCTGATTTATGCATAAAATGAGTGTATGGCACCTTCTGCTTAAATTTAAAATCTAAAACACATAACTCATTACCACATAGAAAATCATAGAGTAAAACACTGTTGCAATTATAATTTCCTCTCTTTGCCCAGTCCTTCTGCACTACACATTCCATCGGCAGTTTAGCGTTCATGTCCCCACAAATTTTGAGGGGGGCACGATCTCCATATTCATCAGTGAATACTTGTATCTCATCAAGCGTTTCAATGAACAGGGATAGCTGCTTGGGATTTCCCTTTTGATAAAATGGTAAGTACACTAATATTATGGTTTGAACAAGATCGCCGTTTTTTTTTTTTGTGATTGACTTTTTATTGTATATTTTCGCAGACAAACATAAAACAAGAACACATGAACACAAACCGCCATCATCATAGACAAACAAAAATTCACAAATCATGAGAAAACAGGAAAGAAAAATGAGAAATAAAAATAATAACAAGAATTCACAAATACAATATATACCTCATTGCTGTCTGAGAATGTCCCGAATATCTACCACTATTTTTGCCCAAATAGCCACTGTTTTGGGCTTCGCCCGGTTAACCCTGGCCGTTCAATATTCCATATTCACCATATATTGAAAATTTATCAACCATAATCTTAATACATTAATCTCCTGATTAACCCAGTATTTCAAAATTGTTTTCTTTGCTGCTGTAAAACCACAAAAAAGGATTCGTTTATTTATCAATGCATTGTTAAAAGCAGTGTCATCATTCAACAGACATAGACAGGGGTCTGGAGTAATTGTGGTCCCACATAGTTTGCCCATAATATTACACACGTAAATCCATAACATATTCACTTCAGCGCATTCCCAAAACATGTGTAGTACTGTCCCAATGGAGGAGTTTGGACACTAAGTGCAATTAGGACTTGAAATCAGTCCCATTTTGTAAAGTTTATAAGGAGTGGCATAAGCTCTGTGAATTATTTTAAAATTGATCAACTGGTGGCTCAGATTTCGAGATGTGTTATTTATATTTAACCAGATTTTATGCCAGTCTGGGTGAAAGCCAACTTTCCTTAACTCTCAGTCCCAAACACTTTCAACTGGCAGTGCTTGACACACTGCGCTTGTAAGGGAATTATATATTTTTGTGACCAGCCCCCGAGAACATTGGTTGCTATTTGTCCAGTCGGACATATGGTGCGTTCGTATTTGTGCATCAAATGGGACACCACATGCCTTCAATGATGACCTCAATCTTAAATACAAAAAAAATGAAGAGCTTGGAAGGTCAAACTTGTGCTGCAATTCCTGAAATGAATGAAGGCCACTATCATCATATATATTTTGTAAAATGTTAATACCTTTAGATGCCCAGAGAGTGGATATGAAAGGTTTCCCTGCAGTTAAGATGTGTAGGTTATTCCATAACGGTGATAGTTTATGATATTTAGGTATATTGCCCAGCAGTTTCTCTACTTTGTTCCATACAAAAAGGGAATGCGATATTATACTTCCTAATCTGAGACTTAGGTTCCGTCGTTTCAGCTTGGTGTATAAGAGATCTTGCAACCTATAAGGTGCCACTATGGCAGCCTCTATAACTCTCCAGGGAACCTTTGAGTTCTCGTCTGCCCAGGTACGTAATGGCCAGATTTGAAAGGCCCAATAATAAAATTTAAAATTGAGGAGTGCCAGTCCTCCACTCGATTTAGGATGCTGTAAGATGGATAATTTAATTCTTGCCCGTTTACCATTCCACAAAAATTTAGAAATCATAGATTGGATTTCATTAAAAAATTTCGGAGGAGGGGGAGCTGGGATCGTAAAGAAAAGAAAGTTCAACCGGGGTAATATGTTCATCTTAATAATAGAAATCCTTCCTTGTAAAGAGACAGATAAATTACTCCATCGCTGCACATCACTTTTGACCTTCTGAAGCAATTCTGTATAATTATCAAGAACAGTTCTGGACAGAGCTGTGCATAGTTTAACACCAAGATACCGCATGATATTTTTGGTGGGGACACATGGGGGGAGTTTAATATTTTGAGCCGCCGGATTAATAGGGAATAATGTGGATTTCGACCAATTTATTTTGTAACCAGCTAGATCCTTAAAGTCATCAAACAAAGACAACACAGAAGGGATTGAGTTCTCAACATCAGAGAGAAAAAGTAAAATATCATCTGCATAGGGGGAAATAAAATGATCCGATCCATGTACACTAATGGGAGAAATCTGCTTATGTTCTCTGACAGCTTGAGCCAAAGGTTCCAAAGACAAGGCAAATAGGAGTGGGGAGAGAGGACAGCCCTGTCTCGTCCCCCTCTGTAAAGTAAAGGGTGGGGACTGATGAGTCCCTGTTAGTATAGATGCTAATGGGGAGTTATAAAGGGTCTGTATCATAGAAATAAACTTTGGGCCAAATCCAAACTGTTTGAGCACCTCCCATAAAAATGGCCATTCGAGCCTATCGAAGGCCTTCTCAGCATCAAGAGATAAAGCGGCACAATCACTTGGGATGGTTTGTGCCATATCAATAATGTGTAGAAGTCTACGAACATTATCAGCTGCTAACCTACCCCTCATGAAACCAGTTTGATCAAAATGTATTAAATTATCAATTACTTCATCCAGCCGTCTAGCTAACACTTTGGCATACAATTTTACATCTCCGCAAATTAATGAAATTGGTCTATAGCTTGAGCATTCAAAAGGATCTTTTCCACTTTTTAAAAGAAGGGTAATGATGGTTGTCTTTTGGTCTCTATGAAAAGTGTTATGTTCTATTGCATAGTTGATTGAGTTTAGAACCAGCTGTCCCACTATATCCCATAAAGCTAGATATAATTCTGGGGGGATCCCATCAAGTCCAGGAGACTTATCTTTTTGGAGAGATTCTGCTGCTCTCTTCAGCTCATCCAAAGTAACGGGTTCATCTAAAAGATCTCTGTCGTGAGGGTCAAGCTAAGGTAAGTATATAGATTTAAAGAAATATGTGCATTTATGTGTGCTAAAAATAGTATCTGATGAATAAAGATCTTTATAAAAAGCACAAAACACCTCATTGATCCCCACTGGATCCGTTATCAATTTACCCATTTTGTTTCTAATAACATTTAAAGAAGCCCTCATTTCATTTTGCTTTAGTTTCCATGCAAGGAGTCGGCTGGGCCTGTCTCCATGAAAGTAATATTTTTGTTTGGTTCTATGCAGAATGAATTCGGATTTCTGGAAAGATAGAGCATTATATTCTCCCTTTAGTGCAGCAAGTGCATTTGCCCTATCATCTGTGAATTGGTCCCTCTGCGCTCTCTCCAATGTCTCCACCTCCTCTTCCAATTCAGTAAGCCTTCTATCCTTAGTTTTCTTCTTGAAGGATGAAAAAGAAATACAGAACCCCCGTATGGAACATTTACATTCTTCCCATAAAAGCTGTGGGTTGTCACAATCTCTGTTATGTTCCAAAAATTCTATAAGGTGGCATTTCATTCTTCCCAAAAAATCAGAATTTGTTAAAAAAGTAGCGTTGAAACGCCACCTATTTTGTCTTGAAGTAGGGCCAGGGGGGAAGAAACTACAGATTATAGGGGAATGGTCAGACAAAAGAATTGGGAGCATTTTAATATATGGGATATTATTTATCAATGATGAAGAAGCAAAGATATAATCAATTCTGGAGGAGGTCTGATGGCGTGCTGAGTAAAAGGAAAATTCTTTAGCCACATTATTTCTAATTCGCCATAAATCTACCAAATTCAGGTCTTTAATAAAAGCATTCAACGCCTTCGAGGAAGCTGGACAAGAGGTACTCCCTATTGACCGATCTAATGCAGGGTTCAAGACGGAATTAAAATCACCGCCGACAACAAGTTGGATATTGGGATATTGCACCAATTTACTCTGAACTGATATCAAAAACGTCGGGTCAAAATCATTAGGGGCATAAACTGATGCGAGCAATAGTCGTGCATTATTAATAGTGACAACCACAAGAGCAAATCTGCCATCGAAATCCTCTGAATGATCGACAGTCATGTGCAAGTGTCTATTAGCTAGAATCAAGACACCCTTTGATTTCGTGGATGCACATGAGTGAGCAATCACTTTAAAGCGCCTATTCTGAAAACGATACACGTCATCTAGCCTGAGATGTGTCTCTTGAATTAACGCGATCGACACCTGGTGACGTTGTAGAAATTCCAAAATGCGGGTTCGTTTTATCGGAGAATTTAGACCTCTGACATTCCAATTAATTATATTAATATTATCCATCAAGTGAATAAACGTACATTGATGTTACTCGTAACACATTCAACATGTTTCAGGCCAGGCTAATCATTTTAGGACTCAGGATAACAGCATATATAATATTCCCTTGGTTAAAGAAACGGATGAGGGTATAAAAAAGAGAGATGACGGTAAAATTATTAACTATATACAAAAAGATAACAAGCCGCCAGGGCGTAGGACCATCCCTAGGCTCTAAGGCTTGAGAGAAAAAAAAGTTACTGTGAGTCGTGACTCGTTGAACAGCCATGCAAAATCCCCTCAACCCCCCGGTAATTATGCTAGGTATTAGCCTAGGTCTACTTACAGATCCATTGTATGTGGAAGCTAAAAGTCCTCTTATCATGTTCCATCCATAGTGTCCGACGATTAGCTAAACATAAAACGTCCTCTTAGTCATGTTCCGTCCATAGTGTCCAATAATTAGCTAGACATAGCTCAATCCGAGGGTTGAGATGTATCCATCAGAAGTCCTGGTCTCGCCTCACCGCTCCTTTGGGATCCGGAACCCGCGGCCACCGCTTCACACGGGTCGGCAGAAAATACTGCAACTGATGAAGTTGATGGTTTAATCGTGTCAAGAAACTGCTCTGCTTCCTCTGGCGACTTGAAGTTGTAGAGGTTGCGTTGGAACGACAGTTTGATTTCCGCTGGATATATGAGAAATGGTTTTAGACCCATGGAAGTCATCTTCTTTTTCACGTCGTTGAACGCCATTCGTTTCTTGACAGTCGCGGCGCTATAGTCTGGGAAAAAAGATAGAGTTTGCCGTTCGTGGGTGATCGGGTATGCCTCCCTGGCCCCTTTCAAAATGGCTTGGCGGTCGGCATAATCAAGAAGTTTGAAAAGCAGAGTGCGTGGGCGATTGTCCCTATTCTTTTCTTTACCAAACTGTCTATGTGCCCTTTCGATTCTTATATCGCACCCGGCCAGAGAGGGAATCCATCGCGGCAAGTTTGTTTTAAGAAACCCAATAGCGTCTGAACCCTCAGCAGATTCAGTTAGCCCCACGAGACGCAAATTGGATCTCCGACTTCTGTCCTCCATTTCGGTGAGTTTTTCAGTGAACGAAGCAATAAGCCCTTCATGAGCTTGTATGTCTTGTTTGTTAGCTCGCACGGTGGCCTGCAATGAGTCAAAGCGAGACTGGGTTTTATTCACTAATTTGTCGAGGCGTTCAATGTCCCCCGCCACATTGTGTAGCGCTTCGTTAGTCTGTTTAATTTGAACCTTTAAGTCGACCAGTTGTGGCACTACCACAGTATCCATTGTTTCTTTAACAGCCGCCAGGATAGAAGCATCAAACCTTTCTTGTTGCTCTGTTAATGCTAACCGAACGGCTTTCGATATGGCGCAGTCAAGGTCCTCTGTCGAAACATTCAAAAACTCTCTCGATTTTTTCTTTGCTGGTGAGTTTTCCAACTCCCTTTTACGCGCACCTTTCTCGGACGTCATTTGCGGACAAAATTTTCAGAATTCTGAAGCAGACTTAGTAGAGTTATATATTTTAAGAGGGTTTTAAGGGAGAGCCGAGGAGATCACGTCTGCATAGCTGGATAAGGTCACGTGCCGGGGGTCCAAGATCGCCGTTTTTGACATAAATACCAATAGCTAATATCCGATCAGAATTAGTTTTTATCTCGTTAAAACTGACTAGAGAATTCACTTTGGCGATAACTGCAAGGCCTCCATAAGGGCGGCCGGAGTAAGCACCGTCAATTTCAGCCATACTGGACTTGGAGAAAACACGATGTAGGTCACAGTTGTCAGACCCTGTTGCAGCAGTGGTTGTAACACTTAAATCCTGTGGCCTGAGCCACGTTTCTGACAAACACACAATATCATTTTTTCGAACAAGTTTTCTCACATAATCAATGTTCTGCTTGAACCCTTTGCAATTAAATTACACAAGCAAAAGAGTAAGCTCACCAGGCCTACTATCGTTAGTGCTAATCACAACCGTCCGCGGCGCTCCTAGTTGGCGTCCAAATGCTCCACTGTCACCAGTTCCAGGGTGTCTCGAATAGTTAGTGGGTACGACAGTACCCCCACTCGGTCTCTTGGTCTCCATCCATCTGCTTGCTCCAGAGGCACCCGGGGGCTTGACATTCTCGTTCTCCCCATCGATGTTCGTAATCTCGGCTCTCCCACTAATGGTCTCCGTCCACCTGCTCACTCCGGATAGACCCGGGGTCTTGATATTCTCGTTCCCCCCATCGATGGTCATAATCCTGGCTCTCCCACCGCTGGTCGTATTCTCGATTACCCCATTTAAGGTACTCCTGTGGCTCTCGGTTATTCCCTCGGCGACCAAACCAGCTCCTTTTGCGATACCTGTTTTGTGTGGGTCTGTGCTGAGACTCTCCTTGGCTACCGTACCTTTTCGTGTGAGAGTTCCGAGGCTATGATTGGAACCTGTTTGGCACACGAAAGGGCCTCACTAACACACCGTTCGGCCAGTTAGAAGCTTGTGATGCAGTTTCAAAGACCTCCTGGGCTCGCTCGACCTTGAATGACTTGTAAGACACATTATTAAAAATCTGAATAATATCGCGTACGTTTTTCACCCCTAGCATTAGCAAGTGCTCCTTAATATCCGCCTCATCATTGTTAGGGTCCACTCTCCCGACATACAGTGACTTACTCCGCCACAGGGCGGCATAAACTGGTCTTGTAACTGGTCGGGCTGTATGAGACGCATCCCATTCATTGTTCTTTATAGCGGCACGTAGCACCTTTCGTCGCCTCTTGCGCTTAGCCTTCTTCCGGCCCTCACAGGGATTTCAAAAAAAGGGATGTCTTAGAGAGGCTGAGTCTCTCAGAGGTAAAGATGGCCAGAGGCTCTCCAACCTGTGAAGGCTTGCGTAAAAACAATTGTGGAATACTTTGAAAACAATGTTCCTCAGCGTCAAATTGCAAAGGCTTTGAAGGTCTCATCATTGACAGTGCATAACATCATCAAAAGATTCAGAGAAACTGGAAAAATCTCTGTGCGTAAGGGACAAGGCCGAAGACCTTTACTGGATGCCCGTGATCTTCAGGCCCTCAGACGCCACTGCATCACTCACTGGCATTATTCTGTCATTAACATTACTAAATGGGCCCAGGAATACTTCAAGAAACCACTGTCATCCACAGATGCCACCTAAAACTCCATCATGCAAAAAGGAAGCCATTGTTGACCATGATCCAAAAGCACCGCCGTGTTCTGTGGGCCGAGGCTCATTTTAAATGGACTGTAGCAAAGTGTCCTGTGGTCAGACGAGTCCAAATTTGACATTCTTTTTGGAAATCATGGGCATCGTGTCCTCCGGGCTAAAGAGGAGAAAGACCACCCCTCCTGTTATCAGCGTTCAGTTCAAAAGCCAGCATCTCTGATGGTATGGGGATGCATTAGTGCATATGGTGTGGGACACTTGCATGTTTTAAAAAGCACCATGAATGCTGAAAGGTATATAAAGGTTTTAGAGCAACATATGCTCCCCTCCAGATGACATCTATTCCAGGGGAGGCCTTGCATATTTCAGCAGGACAATGCAAAACCACACACTGCAGCTATTACAACAGCATGGCTTCATAGCAGAAGAGTGTGCTGAACTGGCCTGCCTGCAGCCCTGATCTTTCACCGATTGAGAACATTTGGCGCATAATTAAAGAAAAGTCTGTCAAAGGAGACCCAAAACACTCCAGCAGCTGGAAGCCTGTATTCAACAAGAGTGGGATCAAATTCCAATGGCTAAACTCAAGAAACTTGTCTCCTCAATGCCCAGATGCCTCCACTCTGTGTTAACAAGACTAGGTGCAACCTAGTATATGCAAGGCCGGATTATCCAATGGGCACTATGGGCACAGGCCCAGGGGCCCACGCGCACCCGGGGCCCAGCTAAAAGTAGAGAGAAAACAAAAAAGTTTTCCCGTTAAATAATTCCTCTTCATATTTCAAATGACACCATATATAACCAATAAAAATCACGCAGATTTTTTTTTTTTCTACCTGAAAAGAATGATTTAATTGGTTAAGTGCAAGTGAATCCATGGTAACAGCCAGCTCTGCCTCTGCCCTCAAATGACACAGCGCTGAACAGACTGGACCGTGGGAAAGCAGTAACTTAGTTCAAGATGAGTGAAAGAAGTGGTTGTAGTAAACATAAACAAAAAAGAGAAAAGGAGGAGAGGGCAACTTTTTTAAGAAGTGTGCCATCCATCCAAACTTTCTTCGTCAAACGGAGCCAGGAGGATCAAGATGACGAAGTTGCGGTGGAGAATTGTGTGCAAACTAACCCGGAGCCGGAAGAAGATGCCGTTACCAGCTGTTATGACTTGAAAATCACAACAAAGAAAACCAGCAATGACAACTAAAACAAATTTATTCTTCACTGAAAAAATAAAAACGTCTGCAAATAATCCACTGTTCAATCCTCTAATAACACTCTAATGCCACTATGTAACTCTGTTGCCAAAACAAAAACTCCGCCTCCACTGACCAAAATCACAGCATTTATGTAGACTAGCAACATTCTGGAAAGATCTACAGGATTCCTGGGTAATCCCGCCCCCTCCAGGCAGGAAGATGCCAGAAGCTTCTAGAAAGCACTAGTCTATTTCAAAGAAGTGATATTACATCAGATCATGTTTTGCTACAGACACACCACCAGAGGGTGCTGATGAACAAAATAAATAGCTGACCAGCATGGCAGCAAAAATAGCATGTAACAAATCTCCATTTACAAATGAAATATAATGCTGTACATAAAATACTCATACATAACACAGCGCACCACAAACAGTAGCTAGCTGCACTCAAGGCACCGGCAGCTCTCTAGTGTCTGACCCGGCTGGACCGGAGCCGGAGAAAGATGCCGTTAGCAGCGCACCACAACCTGTAGCTAGCAGTCACAGCACCGGCAGCTCACAGTGGATGTACCAGGTGTCGGGCCCGGTGTTGCAGGGTGAAACTAGCGAAAATGCTTGCGCTGTCCTTATTGATCGTGGACCTTCTGCCTTTCATAACAGAAGGAGCAAATACCCAGCCTCAACTCGTGATGGCGGCTTGGGCGGTAAAGTGCGCTCCCTCACTAATGATCTGCTGTACTGTCATCTACCAAATGGAGAAAAAGTTTCCCGTGACTGGATCACATATTCACCATCCACAGGTAATATTTTTTGCTTTGCCTGCGTGCTCTTTTCAACAAAGAAAAATCAGTTTGTTAGTGGTTTCTCTGACTGGAAACACCCTGAACGTGTGCGGGATCACGAGAAAAGCACAGAGCACTGTAGTTGCATGCTAGCATTGCTTCGGCGATCGTCTGTTACGCCGGCTGCGGGACTGTGAATGCTCAACTAGTGCAACAGGGAGAGGGAGAGAGGGAGAGAAGCGGTACTGGCGGGATGTGCTGAGGCGTGTCGTGGCTGTCATTCAGTTTTTAAGTGAAAGAGGGTTGCCTTTCCGTGGCGATGATGAAGTATTTGGATCACCACACAATGGTAACTTTCTTGGCATTCTAGAGGTCATTTCTCAGTTTGATCCTTTCCTTGCGGAACACATGAATAAGTATGGACAGAAGGGTAGGGGTAGAACATCTTGGGCTCTATCTTTCGCACTGCCTTACGCGTTGCCACTACCCGCAACCCGTGAATTACGCATTTAGCAGCTTCCACTATCCCTAAACGATATCTTGCAGCTACACTACCGGCTATGCATTAGGCCGACTCCCTTATTTGCGCCTGGAGGTGTGCCCGTGGGCGTGTTTATGCGCTTTCCCTACAATTGCTATCTTGACCACACACCTTAGGGAAAGCGTATAACGGGTCCTAAAACCACCCGCTACCCGCATTTGGGCTTTCACAAGAGCGCTATGCACTAGCATTCAGCAACGGAATTTTTTTTTCCAGCGAGAGCGGCATTTCAGAACTCTCTTGCGAATGAAGGTAATTTTGGCGACAAGTATGTACACCTGTTTTTGCAGCAGGGTCACGCAACTTGCTGTAAAAAAAAATTGACAGCTGTCCGATTGGAAAATGTAAACGGACGAAACCACGTACTTGTCACCAGAATTACCTTCATTCGCTGAAGAGTTCTGAAATGCCGCTCTCGCTGGGGAAAAAAATTCCGCTGGGGGAAAAAAAAGTTACTTTGCTGAGTGCCAGTGCATATACCTAATTTTATTTTTCTAAAATGGGATTTTGTTCTATGCTTCATTTCAGACGGGAGAGGGAGTTGGAAGTGCATGGCGAAACCCATTTTTTTTTTTTCTTTTTTTTTTTTGAAGTTTCCATCACAAAAGAGGTAGCCTTGATTTTTTTTTTTTTACTACATACCAAACATTAAACAATATGTCAATGTCAAATAATAATAATAATAATAATAATACAATTCATGATTAACTTAACAAAAACAGATCCTCCCCGACTGGATTTGACCTCATCCACGGGCAATTTAACTTCGTCAACGGAGAAACATGGCGACCTTCCTCTCACCATCACGGGTTTCGGTTTGAGGATTTGGGATAGCGCAGCCTGCTCCTAAAGGCAGTGGCACCTGGCACACTGATTGGTTTAACTGGCGTAACGCCCAAACCACGCCTATGCATAATATAATGGGTAGCGCTGGTGTTTTAGGGATATAGGCAGGTGTGCAAGATAGCAACTTTTGTGGGGGATCGCCTCTTACGCAATGCGAAATCCCCAAATAACGGGTTTAGGGACTCTGGCGTAAGATAGGGCCCCCTATCTTTCATCCACTATATATGAGGAGTTGATTCAGCAAATAGGCGACAAAGTGAAAGCTACCATAGCTGCAGAGATACAGCACGCAAAGTACTTTTCTGTGATTGTGGACTTCACTCCCGATCTGTCACATACTGACCAACTGACCTTCATTTTTAGATTTTTGATCGAAGAGGGAAAAATAATTGAGCGATTTGTTGGCTTTGAGCCAATCAAGAGTCACACAGGGGAGAGTCTGGCCAATACTGTAATGGCTATACTCGACAGTTTAGGCCTGGATCTCGCAAATTGCCGAGGCCAGGCTTATAACAATGCGTGTAATATGGCGGGATGTTATAACGGGCTGCAGGCTCACTTGAAGAACAAGAACCCATTAGTCCATTACATACCCTGTGCAGCACATTCTCTCAATTTTGTGGGTGTCAACAGTATAGAAGGCAGCTGTGAAGATGCAAGTCATTTCTTTGACCTCATGCAGTCCATATATGCCTTTTGTGCAGGTTCCACTTATAGATGGAAGAGATTCTTCAATAATGCAGACATCAAGGTGGATATGACATTGAAATCGCTGTCCTCAACACCTAGGAGTTGCCGTGCAGATGCATCTAGGGCACTTTGTGGGAATTATACACAAATAAGGGATATACTTAAGAGCATTTCATCTGATATGGGAGTAAAATGCGACACGCAATGAAGCAGCAGCACTCTGTTCAAAATTAGGCAGTCTTGATATGTCATTTATGGCACAGTTTTGGAACTGTGTCTTAAGCAGATTCAAAGTGACAAGTGAAGCATTACAAAAGGCAGACATGGATCTGATGACTGCTGTTCATCTGTTAGAGTCTTTGAGATCATGGGTCGTATCACTGCGAGACCAATTTGACCATTTTGAAAGAGCTGCAAAGAGTGTTCCTGGTGTGTGCCAGTCATATCGAGATGAACTGCTGAGGGCCAAGAGGCATAAAGCACTTTCAGACGAATCTACAGAGCATGAAGTAACACTGAAAGGCCGGGAGCGATACCAGGTAGAAACGTTCAATGTCATCATTGACATCATGTGAGATTTTCATCACCAAAATGGTTCTTCTGAACCTCAAACTGTTATACGGTCTTCCCTGACACCAGTAAAGCTAGATATAGTACACTTTTTAAAAAAAAATATTTTTCATATTCTGGGGTTGTCTTGAGATAACGGTAAAGAAAACAAAGTTTTTATTAAAAAACAATACATGTTCCGTCCTGAAAAAATCTCCTGAACTGTATGTAACACCACTGCCTACACCTTATAGACATAAAAAGTGTCTATGATACACATGAATAAAGGAATAATTAACCCTTTCCTCTTTAGAGGCTGCTTTCAACATAAACTTCACACCCCAAAAATCCTCAAATCACCTGAACCTGTCCAGGAGCTTTCCAATGAATGCAATCATGACATGTATGTTAGGGTTTAGGTTATTTTAGATAAATTTTCTATTATATTTTTTCAACATAGAAATGCCTCCAAACTGGAGAGGGTTAAGCAGACCACGTTTTAGTGACATCTTGACTAATTAATGAAGAATAAAAACAGTAAACTCTGAAAATAGAAGTGATGAAATCCAAATTCAAATACTTTAACTAGTAACAGTTGCCACAGAGGTTTCTCAGACATGACAAGTTTGACCTTAGCTTAAACAGTTTTCAAACAAACTGATCAGAAAAATGGTACATAGTACATGTAACCAAAATAACAAGAATAACACAGGGCAATTTCACCTTCAACAAATTTGCCTACATTTCTTGCCGGCCTCTTAATACTGACATGAATACTGTCTGATCTGACTAACTTGCAGTGTTTTGACAGATGAAGCCATGAAACAGTAACAGTTTGAAATCTGAAAACAAAATGATGACATAACACTTCCAGTTAAAATTTGTTCGAGATTTTAGTCACAGAATTACTGAAAGTATTAGAAGAACACCTGACCTGTAGCTAGCCTTGGCGTTTGATAAACCAAGTTCATCCAAATGTACCAAGTCTAGAATTTATCACTTTACGATGAGTCATCTCATCTGTGATACTTTTCCCTTTCCTGAGGACAAAATACTACATCAGCGCCCGTAAAGTTATTCTCCGTGCAATTTTCGTAGAATAGGGGCAGAATAATAACTTTCTCAAGGGGAATAGGGGAAACAGAATTGGACACAATGCCGTTGCTTCTAATTTCGCTACGAACAGGATCACGGACAAAGAAACGCATTTCATAAATGCTGCAGATTTGGTGAATAAAAGCAACCTTGTTTGAAAGGTAAGGCAACAGACAGTATATTTGTCAAGCTCCCCAAAGCAACACACGTTTCAAAACCTCAATCTGAAGACCTGTTTCAGTGATGGAAAGTGAAGCCTGTTTCCTAGCGATAATGCGGAAGCGAGTTGTCTATCGCAGCCAATTCTCTCTGACCAATCAGTGGGCTGCTGTTGTCATCACGTAACATATTTAATTTTTCAGCAGCCAGTAATAGGCCAGTCAGTTATAGGCCTGTAGGTTATTTATGAGTGGGGCGAAGTTAAACATTTTATTTATAATTTTGTTTTATATTGTGCGTTGTTGGAATGTCAGTGCTAAATAAATATTTTCATAATTTTGTAACTGATTTATTCTTTGAACCGTAAATATTAATTTATGCCATTGCAATGCCTTGACTTTAGTTAAGTACTCATTCATAGCCATAAATGCAATGGTACTGAAAATTGGCATGATAATTTCTTTCGGTGTTTCGGTTTTCGGCCAAGTGTTTCTCATTTTCGGTTTTCGGTTTCGGCCAAAAATTTTCATTTTGGTGCATCCCTACTATAGACCAGGGAATGAACAGTGACTTGCCTAAATTTCTTTACCGATAGAGATCATTCTTTACCGTTACTTCCTTTGGTAACGGTAAAGAATATAAATGGTAACGGTAAAGAAATCTTGATGACCATATCTCATGAGTGTTAAGAAATCTCAACAAAATAATTGGCCATATTTCATCAATTCCAGATGTTTTCTGTACCTACATTATGTTTCCTCTGAATCACTGTTCCTGTATGGTTATTTTTGTGTCACAGTAAAGAAAGGGTATTTGTGTGACACTATGTAATTTTGAAAACTAATTCTTACCATATACTTTTCATTTGACTTTGTAATTCAAATATGGCTGCTCAACATACTGGCACTTCTAAATACACATCAGTTGCCCCATCTTGTGGCTGTTTGGTGAAGATAATTATACCTTGAAACTTAAGGTAACGGTAAAGAAAATGGACTGTTGCGACACTATTTCATATATTTTAGGCCCATTGAAACACTAAATATACAAAAAACTTGAGTAAATTACACACATTGATCTGAAATTAATTCATAGGAATTAATTCATTTTGAATAAGACTTTTATTACGAGAGAAATTCAAGTTTTTTTACCTCTGGCCATGGTAACGGTAAAGAAATTTTGACCATTTTGCCTGACTACCCATATTTGCATAAGATATAAGTTACTTCATCAATAGCTCATTTCATAGTGAAATAAGAGATATATTTTATTTTGCATTTAGATGTTCATGAAAATGAATACTACCAAAGAAAATTATATTTATATCTCAAAGAAATTCTTTACCGTTACTTGTACATTTTTTTGAAAATGGCCCATGCACAGATTTGCAGCTCCATGACCGCTGGCAGACACATCTGCACAAAGCGTTTAAGATACCCTGCCAAGCATCGTTGTTCTTCTCGAACATGCCACATCCAGATAATCCTTAAATGATGAATTACATTCATATTTTAATTTGTAACGAGTAACGAAGTGGCCAGTGTCAAAGTAACAAAGTAAAAGTATACTTTTAATCTTTTAAATGTAGTAGAGTAAAAGTAAAAGTCTTGGTTTAAAAAATAACTCAAGTAAAGTACAAATCCTCAAGAAAACTACTTAAGTACCGTAACGAAATACATGTACTACATTACTATACACCCCTGGTGTGTGTGTGTGTGTGTGTGTGTATTGGGGGGGCCCTCCAAGAATTTGTGCCCAGGGGCCCCTGCCCCCTTAATCCAGGCCTGAGTATATGGCTGGGCTGCCAAGTGCTGTATGAGAATGTGGGCCAAAGAAAAGGGTGCTAAATGGGGCAAAGCTCATGCAATTATATGAAGTGCAAGTTTAGTAATGAGCTGGAGCTTATAAATTATTTACAAAGTGGGTGGGGAGAGTGTGAGAGTGTGAGTAAGTGTGAGAGTGAGAGTGAGAGTGTGAGTGAGGGAGTGGGAGTGAGTGAGATTGTGGGAGGTGGTGGTGGGGGGGGGGTCTTGAGTAAGGAAAACATCAAAAGCAAGTTATACATTTGAATAGACAAAGAGCTAGAGTAAGGGTAGCAGTTATTGATTTTGTGAATGTGAATTTGAGAGAGACAGCAGCAACAGATGTAGATAGCAGATAAAGTATATATGTATGTTCCTGAATCGTAATGAAACAATGAAGTTATTGTTACAGTTGTGCTAACCAGACGTGACGTCACTTTTGTGAACACATGGCAGTTCCTATATAGTGAGGGTGTAAGAACGTACAGACATACAGAACGCGATCGGTCATTTTATGAACGGAAATAGGGTCAAATGCCGCATGAAACGCTCTTTTGTTAAGAGCGCGTACAGTGTTGAAAGCACAAAACCGACATTAACCAAGAAAGATTACGAACAGTGTTGTAGTACCAATTATCTCTGCAAGTTCAGGGTTTGTTGAGCTGGCTCACTGAAACATAGCCTGTCTTCGTGTGTCTCCCATTAAGCCGCTGGCGGCGCCCCCTGGTGCCGCGGGGGGAGATAACCCGCAGTGTTGCTGATTCTGGATCAGGGATAATGTCCACAGGGAACGTACAACGCGCGATCGGTCATTTTGTGAACGGATATAGGCTAATGTCAATTAACACGTGAAATGCTTTTTTGTTGAGAGCACGCACAATGCTGAAAGCACGAAAAGGAGATTAACAAAGAAAGATTACAGCCATCGTTGTGGTACCAATTATCTCTTATTGCGAGTGCAGGGTTTGTTGAGCCGGCTCATTCAAATATAGCCTGTCTATGTTGAACTTGCTTCGTAGTATACCCCCCAGGAGATACAAGTGACAAACGCCCGGCCAGCCAGCCAGCTAATCGTCGGCAAGGGCCAACCAATCGTTGAAGTTCTTGCCCGCCGGCTGACCAATCGCTGAACTTCTTTCCTGCCGGCCAGCCAATCGTTGAACTTGACCACTCAGGCAGTCAGTCAGTCAGTCAGTCACTCAGATACTCAGCGACATTCGCGTTTATAGGGGTCTGGCCGCTATTCGTGGCCCAGCCCAAAAAGAAGAGGGGATGGTACGCTATGGTAAACAGGCCCCTGTCCCAACTTTTTTGAGACCTGTAGCAGCCATCAAATTTGAAATTAGCTCATTTTGTGGATAAAATTTTAAAATTTCTCAGTTTCAACATCTGCCATGTTAACTCTGTTCTATTGTGAATAAAATACTGGCTGGTGTGATTTGAAAGTCATTGCATTTTGATTTTATTCACAATTTACACATATTTATTTGTCCTAACTATTTTGGAATTGAGGTTGTAAAAAATACGGTGATTATGACAAAACCCAATGCATTTCTAAATAGAAAGTCTTCGTTTTGGCGCTAGCGGGCTTTGGTAATCCAAATGACAGCCAGTGGTGGAGGAAGTACTGAAGTTCAGTACTTAAGTAAAAGTACAGATAACCAGCAAAATATATACTCAAGTAAAAGTATGAGTGCTACATTAACAATCCTACTTAAGTAAAAGTAAGAAAGTACTTGCTTTCAAATGTACTTAAAGTACTAAAAGTAAAAGTACTTGCACGATAGGTTGTCTCTTAATTTCTAGGCCTATATTTCAACAAAAAAAAAATCGTATGGGGCTGTGCCTTTTTAATTCTTTAGATCATCCCTGTCAGGTAAAATATAATCAGTAGAATTAAAGTGTGAACTGTATCACAGAGGGTAAGCCTAATAAGTATGCTAACCTTCACAATAAACAAAAATTTTTGCTGGTAAAATTACTAATAATGGCATCTGTAGAGGCATAAGTATTACTAGTAGCAACATCTGCATTATGTAATATCATTAAGCAAAACCAGTAAAGAAGACTGGTTATAGTATATTAAAATAATTTGTTTTATTGTTGATCTATTCAATGTAAACCATTAGACTGTTGGCTTCATTATAGGAAAAAAAACACAATGTATCCAGTTTGCAGTCCAGGCAAAAACTGGGCCAGTTAAAATAAGGCAGGTCTTGAGAAACAGAGAATGAAGGAGTTTGAAATAAGAATCTAGCCATCTGGGGGGGGGGGGGGAATGAAAATATGTCTCAAATGGCTAACAGTACTATAAAATTAGGGCTGCAATGAATGATCGAATGATGATCCGTGTTTTAAATGGGGAACGATTTTAAAAGGAGACGCCAATATATTTTGGGGTGTTTTATTATTGATGAGGGGGTTTACAGTATTAATATCGCGCATGCATATGCTGCGCGTGCCATAGCAACCCGGTGTGTCATCTGTAACATGGATTACTACGTACAGCAGCACGAGACATTTAACTCGAAATTTTCTTGACTGAATGCTTTTTGTTTTTACACATCCGAATCTTTCTCTGGGCACCCAAACATCAGGGTGAGCCAAAAATGTACTGATAACATTCGACATTGGTGGATTTTGCATACGGAATTCTTTCGCCCTCGCGTTTTTGGCCGATTATGCTGTCCACTGCCTTATACCACGAAAATGTATCCATCTCATAACTTGACCTGCCAGTCTTTCGCACCGCGTCCCACACTTCGAAATATCGCAGCCGCATTTTTAGTTTGTCACGGCACGGATCTATTATTCTGTGATAACCACTTAATGCAACTACTCACGAATTATTCCATAAATCTCCGAGTTTCTGCGTGTAGTATTCAGTTGTGATTGTATGTGTTCGTCCGCCTACATTTCGAACAAGCATTGAATTTCTTCGTTTGAATGGAGAAATCTTTTCGCCGCTGCATTTGTTAGAACAAGAGAGGCGTAACACATAACTGTGATCTTCCCTTTTTGTCAGGTCTGTCCGTTTTAAGGCGCTAGTAGACTGAAAACGCGACCAATGAAAGGGTGATCGGAATAATTCAACACATTGATGATTGTTTGTTGTTTGTTTGTTTGTTTTTTTGTTTTTTTTTACGATTTTAGGCTTGCTATAAATCAGCCACAAAAATGGGAGTGTCACCCAGTACACTGGTAACATGAATGGGTGATACAGGAACTCATTAAATTTATTTTGATATCTTATGCTTTATTCTACCCCGATAAAATATGAGTCAGAGAAAAAACATTGTGTGTGTCCGAAGCACAATTTAAATGAGCAAAATATCTGTCTACACACAGAAAGCAGAGAACCACAGTGTTCAATCCTGAGATATCATAGTTGTTTCTTACACTCCTGGTCTGATAATAGGCCTATTTGATGGGTAAAGTCCAGCAGTTTAACTTCAAAAACGTGTTTTCCGTGCGTTCTCACTGTTTCCCGCTATATGTGTGGACCCACGCTACTGAATGTTTGGCACAGGTACCGAGGTTGTCAGAGGCAATGCGGTTCTCGCAAATACCCTATTCAGGGGGCTCAGTCTCTGGATCCATGTTTGGTGAATCTGGTTTTGTTCGAATGCGACTGCCGCTTCCAAAGGCGCGCTCTGCCCTCATTGGAGGCCGGGATAGCACTACCGGATTGGTTTAAACTTCCGAGGCAGCAACGCAACGCAATTTGCTTTGCGAAGGGAACATTTTGGCGAGTGATCTTAAAATGTAACGAGGTGCATTTTAGAAATGTAGTGGAGTAGAAAGTACAGATAATAGCTGTAAAATGTAATGTAGTAAAAGTCAAAAGTACGCTCTATAATTTTTACTTAAGTAAAGTACTGATACGTGAAAAACGTACTGTTACGGACAGTTGTGTGTTCCAGATTATTCTGGAAGATTCTAATTTAGAAGGATTAAATTTAAACGGTTTATTAAACAACTGAGCAAATGAACGTAGCAATTACAATTGTACAGGAATGGGTAATGAAATTACTACATTGAGGATAGAAATACTGTTCACTAGCCCAAACTGTCCGTCCTTGCGTTGTTCTCACAACGATGGTGAAAATCCAATGGAATCTGATGTCTTTGGTGTGGTGATCCTGATCACCGCGAAGTCCGTATCCAAGAGGTGTCTGTGTAATCCAAAATCCAATTGCACTCGGCAAAGCCGGTCTAGCTTTCAGGTGTAGCAGACCGGAGATGATTCTCTAGTCTGATGATTCTTTCATCCGTTGGCTGCAAGTTCCTTTTATATAGGCCTTGTACTCCTGTGTGATGTCATAGAAGAATCTTGAATGATGTCATAAGGAAGAACCTTGAAGGTGATGGCTCTTGGAGAATCCTGCAGACAATGGAACCCTGCAGAAAATAGAACCCTCTAGATGGCTCCTGAAGATTCTATGGTGTTCCCAGGCTAGTCATAATGTTTACAAGCACTCATGAATATTCATTACCCTTACACAAGAATACAGAAACTACTGGCTGAGCAAAATAATACAATCAGGTATTATAAATTGTCGTAACGTAACAGCACTTAAGTACAGTAACAAAGTATTTGTACTTCGTTACATTCCACCACTGATGACGGCAAGTAGCCCAGCTTCACAAAACGCACTCAAGTTGCTTCGCTGTCCGTTATCAGAAAGAGTGATAAAGGATTTGTGCTATTTATAACATTTCTTCTACATTTTATTTCTACATTATTTGTCATATTTTATTTTGTTTATATTCATTATTGTTATTATTATGACATTTTCTATATATTGGATTTTACAAAAAATATTGTTATTAAAACAAAACAACAGTTTGAGCAGAAAGTTGTGGTTAGTTTTATTTATTTTTTGAGTGGGGCCACGGGGGGGGTCTTGCCCAGGGCGCCGTTCAAGCTAGAACCGCCACTGCATGGTCCTCTGTATTTTGCGTCATTTTTATTAGCCTGCATTAAAAAACAAAGATGCAATTTCATTCAGTTAAGAATGCCTACTGTTATTTTAATTGTAATGATCATTCACGCGAGTCATTTTTAGTGTTTGGCAGCATACTGTTATGAGGACTGCAATTCATATTGCTGACAGAGGTCTGCTGAATACATATGGGAGCTGATGAGATGATCAGAAATAGCAGATGAAGTTGCAAAGGTGGTTTAAATTTAGTCAGTAGTGAGGACATCGTTAATGGCAGACTGGACAGAGATCTATACATTGTTAATTATTTTATTTGACTTTCCATTTGATGTAGCCCATCCTTTAATAATAAAGCATAATATCTGTCACTTTTCCGTATGTTTGTATATTTTATTTGCCATTGGTAGCGCACAGCTTGCGGTTGTTAAGTTTCATTGTTGCGTAATCTTACAAAATTATTCTCACTTTACTGGATCCAGATACCATATAGTTAACTGAGCATTCATGAAACAGGGAGGACACCAGTGGTTTTTGTCCTTTTATTCTGTTTTCGTCACTTGTCAGCTTGGAGATTAGAAGAGAGAAAAACAATGATGAATATATTGTGTTACAGTCATGCTTACAGTGCGCATTGAAATCACTTCTCTTTCGAGTTTGAAGATTTCTAGGTCCAGTTTCCTGTCCTTTTGTAATTTCCTGGTCCAGGCCCAAGTCCTGCAGTTTCTTTAGCATGTTCATTTTCACATCTGTTGGCTCTATTTGTCTTGAGGCTTTGCGTATAGAGATGTCTTGAGTTTGAGAACTCTGTAAAACACCTATCAATTAGCACCGCAGAAAATGTGCGTAATGTGGTTTTCCTATAGGCAACACTCACTATGTAGCCAGGCTGGCCAACAGGTCGCACAGCATCTGGGTCCTGTAACAGATATATTATCTATGACCATCACATCAGTGACCTTATAGCCATTATGGACAAAATGAGTATTTCCACAAGATTGATGCGATACCTCAAGCCTTCTGGAGTCCAGCAACGCAGTTTCCTTGTCTGCTACTGCAGAAGTACCTTCCTCCTGCCAAACACAACAGAACTTGTATTGACCTAGTGTTGACAGGACATGCCAAGCCTATGCTTTTAATGAATAATACTCACTGGATCATCTTCTGATGGCTCCAGAAGAATGAGTGTTGCCAGACTCTGCATGAATGAATGAATGAATTTATTTGACAAGTCTTTAAAAAATAATGCATATACAGTACCAGCTCTGAAGAACATAAAAGTATACGCATAAAGTAAAAACCGTCAAGGATAACACAATAAAGCTAAAAAGCTTATTTCCATTGTGGTCCTTTGATGTTAAACATAGAGAAAGAAAAAAAATAGGAAAGGAAAACAGAAAAATGGAGAAAAAACAAAAGCACTGGCAGAATATGGCAGAGACAGGTTTGGCAGTAAGACAGTGCTCACAATAAATTACATTAAAAATTATCATAACTAGAATCTTTCCATCAGTCCAATAAAATTACCGTTTCTGGATAAATACAAAAATTTTACTCTATACAAAGTTTACATAACCTATTACACACAAGTTACACGACCTACCCTCCCAACCATGTTTGCAAAGCAAACCAAAGTCAGAAAGTCCACATAACACCATATAAATGGTTGGTTGAGTTCCATGTGCAGTACAGGAATAATATACCTTGTATGAAGGGGACAGTTTCTGTAGGAGTGACAGTAAGTGGAAGTTCCCCCTCTGGATCCCTTCCATTACAGGCCTCCCTTGGTTAATGTCAAGGGCCAGCTCCTCTGCTGGAGTGAAGTCCTGGGTTCGTCGGCCACCCCCAGTGCCAGATAAATGAGCCTTTTTCTTAACAGCTAATAATCATAACAGACAAAATATGTGAGCAGGCAGCTTGAAAGTAATTAATACCCCTCGTTTGTTCAACGTTATCAACAATCAAGGCCCTTACCAGCCTGAAAAATGTTCTTGCGCTTGACCTTGACCTGTTGCCAATTTCTCTTCTGACCAGTCATGTTTTTTCTGTGCATGTATTTTATATTAAATATATAAGAGTGAGAGATTGCGATTTGCTCATATAGTTGTACTTTCTTTGCATTTTGGATGTTTGTAGTTAGTTTTCTTGATAAATTTCCAGAGTAACATTAACTTCCACTGCTCACTTTATAGGCAAAGTGCCCAACTGTTTGTACAAATCACAAGTAACGGTCTGAATTATACGGTTTCAGTGGAACAGTGGTCAGAAAGTGCATATTTTTGGATGACTTAGGCATTCAGCCGGTCCGCAATTGTCTGCAAGGCTTTTGCTCTTTGTATAATTATAGCGGCCATACTGCCTTTTTTTTTTTTTTCAATATTATACGTTTAACTTTCTCGTAGCTTTGCATTATAAGTTCATGCTCACTTGAGGAGAGGTACGCGGCCCCCCTTCTATCCCTTTCTGCATCAGTAAATCTGTGATCGACCACGCGGTCAATTGAAGAAAGCCGTGAATGTTCACTTACCCGAATTTGTTACACCTGGCTTGACATAGCCGCTCCTCCTCAGCCAGGCTTGGCAAATGTGCAATGGCTTAAGCCAGGATGCACTGAGTAGAATAGGTCAAGCCTCGCTTTCTCAATCATCCTCGATTTCTGAATTCTGCTTTTGTGCAGCAGCCCCCAGCATACCAGCATATGTTGTGTTTTGGTGCTGGTTTTTCCAGCAGGGGAGCCCTGAGCTAATCACATATCAGGCAGTGATGAAGTCATTACTATTGTGGATTATCAGTCAACTTATACATATGCTGACCGCTATGCTAGGGAATAATTTTAGGACAAAAACTGAAAATAGTTGATTGACATGGAACCGAGAGGCTTGGTTTGTAACTCCAAACTGCTGTCGTTTTCAGCAACAGCACAAGCCCCTGTTATGCTTGATTTCTGCTCCCTACAGTGAACTGCTTAATTGTGTGAGTTACTTTAGATCAGGGTTGGAGATTTACCATCCTGTAAGTTCTCAATTCAACCCCAATACACCTGACTCTACTCATCAGCAGCTCTGTGAGATCTCTCACCTTTGATTGTGTTCTTCTCTCTAAGGATTGACATGAAAAACCTTCAGGACAATAGATCTCCTGGAACAGATGCCAGGCTTTAGAGAAGTCTATGTAGCGAACGCAGAGAAAAGTACTTGTAAACTGCAACTTCCTTATTGCCTAACACAGATATGAAAGTCAAACCATCATGAATGCACCGATTATTATCTGCGGAAATAGATTTAGTGTATATCATTGCTCAATTTCTTTTCTTTGTGAGGATGAAAGAGAATTGTGTGAGTCTGTTTTGATGAACCTTGTGGTTTCATGTATAAGACCTTACACCAGGTTACACAGTCTCACCTGTGCTCCAGTAGGGCGACTGCATTGCGTCACTTGTTTGTCTGGGATACACTTCTTGGATTGCATCACTGACAAATAATATATTGTTAGAACAGGGATAGGGGGGTACTCATCTACCCCCTCCTTTTAGCCCCTCCTCTGTTTTGCTGCAGATCTGTTTGTCACATCATAAACTCACTCTGCAAACCCAACCCCCCTATATATGAGTCCTCTTGCACACCCACCCATCCTTAAATATAATCCTGTGGTGACAGGGTATTGTACAGTCACTCTAAATGCTGTTGTTCTATCAATGGATTTGTGACTGAAAATTGTCTGCACGGCTTAAATACCACTTAGATTTATATACTAACTGAACTGGAACTATATTGAATAAAAACATAACCCTCCTGGATACAAGTGATCAGGATACAGGGGCCTTCTGGGCTGTCTGACCTTGAGGAGTGTTATGTCGAGCTTTTGCAGTTTCTCAGGTACGTTATTGATTTTCTCAATCTGATAAAAACTCTTTAATTTCTTAAGCTGTGCTTGAGTGAGAGACTTTTGCAGACAATAAAAAAAATAGACCCAAAGGGCAAACCTTGGGCTCTAATTTCTTGGCGCAGTGCAGCGTGGCGTAGCGTTGGGCAGCCCACGCAGTGGTAATTTCGTCCGGTGCAGCCCGCGCAGTGGTAATTTCGTGAGGTGCAACACCGTGCGCAGCCACTTTGGCAATTTGGTACGGACGTGCGCCGAGATGGGTGTGGCGGCGTAGTTGGGGGAGGTGTCACATATTCATCAAGATGCAGTGACAATTTCGTGGCAAAAGTCTCCGCTGAAGTTGCGCAGAAAGCTCGCCAGCTCCAACCTGGTTTACTTTCTGTGCAGTGGTAATTTGGCTGACCGGTGCACAGTCTTTGCGTCACCCCGACCTCACAGGCAGGTTTCCAGAATGTCAGGCACATTTCAATGCAATAAATAATTACAGCAACGACTGTTTACTGTAACTATCTGAATCAGAACATAAATTATAGTATCTATATCGATTGTCCTGATGTCAGATCAAAGGCGGTCGGCACTCGTAATGGAAACTCGACCTGGCTTAATCCATGCAGCTGAATCTGTGATGCAAATTAATGACTTCACATCTTTTTCAAGCAAACCACAAACTGCCTCGGCATCAGGCAGTGCATATATATATAATGCTTGCGTTCTATGCTCAGTAAATCCGCTTGCACACTGGACGCGAAACGAATTTTTCGCACAACTGATTACAGTCAAAGTCAATGCAAAGACTCGAGTTCACACATGTATTCGCGTCTTTGCATTGACTTGCGATGTACGCAGTGTCTACGTGTCCGAAAGTCGGGCAGGGTTTTAATATATCTCTGTGTCCGAAAGTCATAAAAGTTCTAATTTTTCGAGTATTCCAAGAATTATTAGACGTACAAACTTGGCCATGTTTGTGTTCAACCTTCACAAAATGCAAATTAATAGCAATCGACTTTTCTTGGTCTTTTCATTTGTCTGTTTTCTTCCGTTGAAGATAGACAACAGTCTTTATTCGGTGTCTCTTTTGAAAATTAGTCAGATGGATCGAACAGATTCACACTTTATTTCCACACCAAAGATAAAATAGTGCTTGTAGTCAGTGACCAAATCAATTCCATGACCTTTGACATTGTGAATTAAATATTGCATGCACGACTGTCCGACGCGGAATGCAAAATAGGGGAGCGCCGGTGCGAAAGTAACTCTGGGCCGAAAGTAACGCGGCGATTACTCACAGCCATCCGCGCCTTCGTCGTCATACTAGGTCAGCATGTGCAGCTCGCCCCTCTCCAGAACCGCGAACATTCTTGAGGCGTCCAGTCTTCCTCGCGGCACAAGACCGAGAATACTGTTTTCCTGGCGGTGAGTAAATTCAGGCGAATGCTAAACTTTTTTTCGATAAAGATTGTCTTTATCGCTCCATGTGTCATATTTATGATGAAATGATCGGTGATTTAGTTCCGTAACATATGGTGCAGTTTGAAATGTCAGAATTTTTCCACTTTGGAAGTAATCCTCGTTCAAATGTCAGGAGTCACCGTCGGAACTGAAGTAGCAACAGTTACGTTCGTCCCTCTCTGCTAATGCGGCCGCATTTTGTGTTTAAAAGCTCCATAAAATGTGTGTTATGTTTTACCGACAGAAAATGCCCAGAGTTAGGGTCAGAACTACCCAGAGAGGAACGTTGACCGGAGGTTTATGCAAGGGCTTTTTGATGTCGAAGAGGCGATAGTATAAGGAGGGCAGCAGCGGTGCATGGCGTTTGTCATGTCACCCTGTTCAGGTACTGCAAGAGGAGGGCAGGGGCAAGAGGGCAGCAGACCAGGGCCCCGGGGTACAGGGCTCACAACAAAGTCTTCACAGAAGAACAGGAGAAGAGACTGCAGGCATATATAAAAAGAGCAGCCGATATATATTTATAGCAAGCACCTCCGCTCCGGATCTGCCACGGCTCTGAGCCGGATCAGCTGGAGCCGGGGCAGATCCGGGGTAGATCCGGGAGCGGAGGTGCTTGCTATCTGGGAATAAACCTCTTTTTATGCTTTTTTTTAGGTGCGAAAGTTTGCATATGAGCTGGCTGAAAATATTGGCCTCAAAACTCCATGTTCATGGAAGAAAAACCAGATGGCAGGGAAGGATTGGCTCACCTCCTTCCTCGGCGCAACAGAACCCTGTCCATCCGTGGACCTCAAGCCACCAGCATGTCCCGTTCCACCAGCTTCAACAAGACCAACGTGACAGCGTTTTTTAAAAACCTAAAGACTGTCCTCACCGCTATAATTTTGAGGCAAATGACATCTGGAACATGGATGAAACAGGTAAAAATTTATATTTGGATGATAAATTTAAAAGCACCAGTGATTTGCACCAGCAATAATTCATTTCACTGATTATTTCAGGTACCACAACGGTTCAAGTGCCAGACAAAGTCATTGCCACCAAGGGCCAGTGCCAGGTCGGTGCTGTGACCTCCGGGGAAGAAGGGACATTGGTGACCGTTGCCTTTGCTGCCAACGCACAAGGCGACTTTGTTCCCCCTTACTTTATCTTCCCAAAGAAGAAGTTCCATGACCACTTCATCCGGGATGGTCCCCCTGGCTCCACTGGTTCTGCCAATGGAGGAGACAGGCCTTTTTGGCCTTTTTACAGCATTTTGCAAGACACACCCGCATGACCCCGGAGTCAAAGTTGCTGCTACTCTTAGACAATCATGCATCACACCTCTCCGTGGTAGCTATTGACTTTTGCAAGTCACAGGGCATTGTACTCCTGTCTTTTCCCCCGCACTGCTCCCACCGTCTTCAGCCGCTAGACCGAAGCGTTTTTGGCCATCTGAAGCACTACATTAACAGTGCAGCAGACAATTGGATGCGAATGAACCCTGGAAGAACTTTGACCATCTACAACATCCCGAGTCTTGTGGCTAAAGCTCTGCCTCAAGCTGCGACACCAAGCAGCATTTAATCTGGGTTCGAGTGTACTGGTATCTGGCCCTTGAATCCAGATATTTTCAGTGAGGCAGACTTTGCTTCAGCTTATGTGACCGACCGTCCTGCACCTGCACCAGCTCCATCCCCAGTGCCAGTGCCAGCTCCATCACCAGGGCCCTCTTCATCACCAGCGCCAGCTCCATCACCAGCTCCTTCGCCAGCGCATACCATCTATCCAGGTATGCTAGTGGTTCCAGGAACATCTAGTGGCACGCCAATACAGAGGTTCAGCCCAGAAAAGCCCCCATATCCAAAGGCTGGCTCGAGGAAAGAAAATAAAAAGGAGAGGCCGAAAGAGGTGAGCATAGTGTCATTTTTTAACTTCGTCTTGGTTCTCTTGCTTGTATAAAAAACAAGCTGATTCTGACTATTATCTCATTGAATGTTGCAGGTCAACAGCAAGACTGACCGACACCCCGGTGAAAGCTGCTTTGGAGGAGGAGAGTCGGCAGAGGGGCCAGAAAAACAGTCCTCTTCAAAACTTCCAAAAAAAGAGGCTTAGTGGACACACTGCAACCACAGTTTCTCGGGGCAAGGATGAGGAATGTCTTGTTTGTGGGGAGACATTTTCCTCATCTTTGCCTGGAGAAGTGTGGGTGCGTGCATCTTTGTCTGCTGTGGTCGCATGAGGCATGCACTGAGGGTGCCACTCATTATATCTGTCACAACTGTGATGAGTAATTTCATCCCAGATAGCAAGCTCCTCCGCTCCGGATCTGCCCGGCTCTGAGCCGGATCAGCTGGAGTCGGCACAGAGCAGGGCAGATCCAGAGCGGAGGTGCTTGCTCTCTGGGATAATTTTTATAAATAGACCTTGCACATTAAACTTGTTCACGGTCACTTTTGGAACATTTGAAGCCAATTAAAATGTTTAAAACAAATGCCTGGCTGTTTTTGCTTCTGTTTTAACGAGAAATTTAAAAAGATTCCAGTAAATTTGATCCACGTTACTTTTGCCCTGCCGTGCATTACTTCCATCCCGGCTGGATGGGTCGAAAAAAAGCAAGCCGCAACTTCCGTTCGACGTCAAACTATGCGAAATCAATATATGGTGATGATTTAGCACCTGATATCGACAGACACACACGTAAGTAGTTAATCGCTCCGAAATTTTTTTTTTTTCGGTCTGTAACGCGTTATCTTTTAAAATGACGTCCATGTGAAAAATGTAACTTTCGTACCAGCTCTCCCCTACTCCATGTCCGGCAGCCAGCAAAAAGTCAAAGTATTGATATGAGAACAGATTTATGACGAAATAAATAATAAAAATATATCACCAACAAACAGAGCATCCAAAAAAGATGGCCCGCAAATAAATAAATCGCAGTGTTCATTGGATGTTCTGTTTGTTGTTAAAAATGTTTCTTTTTATCTTCATTTAGATTATCAATCTGTTCTAATCGTCCTCTTTTTTTTTTTTTTTTGGCTGTCAGACACAGAGTATTTTGCATTTAATGTCCGACAGGCATTGTACATTGTCCCGCGCCAATGTCGACTCACTTTATTGAGCAGAGCTTAAACAGAAACATTGATTGAAATTCTCGGTATTCATCATGAAGAACTGAGCCCTCTTATAAAAACATTCACGTTTAATATCTAAAAGATTCAGTAGATTTGAAGAAATTAAAAACAATAATCGACTGTCGGACACGGAGTTATATTGAAACCATCCGACTGTCGGACACGGAGATATTTTGAAAGCCTGTCCGACTTTCGGATACGTAGGCTAGATACTGTGTTCAACGCAATCTGTCGTGCGAAAAATTTGTTTCACGTCCAGTGTGCAAGTGGCTTAATACTACTATTATTGTCACTTAGGTTTTATTGTTTTTAGTGGGGGAAAGGAATGCAGCCTGATTGCCATGATCTCGTACTGAGTTAAGATCACATATTGAAAATAAATGTGTAACATATCTTGCATTGTTGTCCATGCATGTTAATCCCAAAATTTTAAGCAGCAACAGGGTGTAATAATAGGAACACGCTATCCATTGTTTCTCTTCCCAATGATGCAGGCAGAAGAAATAAATGAGCAACATCGTATTTCATTCCAACTTCATAAGTTTGAATGATCTGGCGTAGTTTTCGTTTTGAAATTCCATTCAAGTTAAGCTAACAGTAATAATTAGCGAATGCCCTAGCTAGCCAGCTAACTCATATTCGTAATGCTTAATATAGACGTAAACGGTGCAGAAAACATGCCTGAAGCAGCAAAGTAAAATGCAACATTAATGCATCATGCAGCTATAGGACAGAGGCTTCTATAGTCCAACACATTAAAGGTGAGGAGAGGAGCTCATTTGATTGGTGAAGATTTGACTCGGCTGTGTTATACCCAAACACGCCTTCTCTCCTCCCTCTTTGCCACTTGCGCCGGCAGGAGGGACCGCGGCGGGACAGAGGAGTAGTTGCGCCAGGCTGCACCGGGCACGAAATTGCAACATACACCTGGACACAGCCGGTTGGCGCGGCGCTCCCCCTATTCGCCGCGCCTGCGCCTGGTCTACGAATTTAGAGCCCCTTGTCTTCTGGGAACACTGTCTCCAATCTCAGGGAGCTCCAGTGCAGTTTCAAAGAGTAAAGCTGGTGTCTCAGAGGAGAGGTAGTTTTCCCTGGATGGAGGTAATCTTCCCAGAAAACAAAAACTATCCTTCAGTGTCACAGTGCAACTAAATTGTGTGAGGCTCGCTTGACAAGAATAATTTCTCAAAAAAAAGAGAGCTTGACTTTGTGCAGAAAAGGCCAGTATAAGTGTTTCCATCTCTATTGTGCAGTAAATGTGTTATGACGAGGAATACTTTGGAGAAAAGAATCATGTAAAATAATGCTGGAATCAGCTTAAGAACATAATTTAGCCTCTTAGTCAGTTTAAGTGGTGAGTTTAGTTTGGCTTGACCATGTAACTTATATTCACTCTCTTTTCTAAGGATCATCAACCCTCAAACCTGCAAGATAAAATAAAACCAAAATGAACAGCTCTGTCATCAATTCTAGCCAACCCTTCAACCACACCTCTTCAGGATCCAGCCTCCAACTCTCGAACACATTTCGAGTGTGCCATTATTCACTTCTTGGGTTTTCGTTTCTGTTTATTGAAAGAAGCATCAACTTTGTAGTGGGCTACCCTGCCAACATCATGGTAATGTGGCTGGTGGCCAGAGAGGAGAGTGACTCTTCCACCTCCAATATCTTTATCTTTAACCTGGCCATCGCCGATGCATTGCTCAGCGTGATGATCCCCATCTGCTGCTTTGGCTTACTTCTGCTGAAAAACTCATATTTCGAAAAAATAATGGCGTTTACCAGTGGGATCAAAAACAGCTCCCCACTCTTTCTCACCTGCATTTGCCTGGACCGCTACGTGGCCGTGGTCCTCCCCATTGTGTTCACCAGCATCAAGGATAAGAAGATCAGAGTGGCTATTTCCATGCTTGTTTGGGGGCTCATGATAGCCTATGCCCTCTGCAGGATGTGGTGGTTGATCCTCTCAGCTCACATCATCATTTGGCTGATCCTGGCCACCTTTGTCATCATGGTTTTCTGCAACATTTCTATCATGTGGAGTCTGAAGAAGTCGGTCTTGTGCAAAGAGAAGATGCACCCCATGAAAAAGAAAGCCCTCAGAACCGTGCAAATCTATCTGGCCATCACAGTGTTTCATTACCTGCCTGGAGTTGTTATAACGCCCGTTATGTATATTCCTGATGTCAAACAATACTGTGACATTGAATTGATTATGTCCTCCATTATGTACCTCAGTTCCATCACTGCACCCTTCCTCTACATCTCCTTGATTAAGCAGCTGCCATGGCTGAAAAACTTGCTCTGCATCTGCTGCCGAAGCCCTTCCCCTGAGTGACATAATGTAAGCACATGAGATGTATTCTTGTGATTGTCTGTTACGTTGCATTTACTCTCTACATGAATTTGTGAAAATGAGTTCATGAAATGAAGCAAGAATGTTATCTGAGTTTTAGGCAAATATATTATCTTTGATTTGACTGTAATGAGGATAGAGATGATAATTAACACAACTATCATCATTATGCATTGATTAAAATGCGAAAACTATTTGCATCACCCACATGCCTCTATCACCATGATTTCATATGATGCAAATTAAACAGTTTTTGATTAAAAATGGGAATGTATGATCAATCAAGAGACCAATTTTTTTATGTAATGTGTATTTGATATTTATCTCCAAACTTCCAAGTTTGTTTTATTATATCCATTTAATTTCATTATGCAAGCATGTGATCTAGTTTTTCCCAGGAAAAACTGACAATAACTACAGATTTTCTGGGAGCACACCATATACGCAAATAAAATGGATTGTTTTGGCTATTCCTGTGCTTCATGCAGACAGTTAGTGAGCGAGTATCACATTCAAAGTATTTTAGTCCACAAAATGAGAAAACGCATTTAACATGAAACAACGCAAAATATAACAGAAAAGACATAAAAAGAATTGAAATTAAATGTCAAGTTCTTCAGTAATTCCTCTCTAACATTTTCATGGTTAACCAAGAGGAAAAGTGTCAATCACCTATCATCTACTAACCTCACTCTCTGAATTCAGAAGGATGCTGCACTTTGGTATGAGTTTAGCTGTTAGTTACAGCTCTGGGGAACATAGGGAAGCACTGGGGTTTGTCATCAAAGACAAGGCCAACTTTGTTTCGATAATGTAAAATCTTTTAGAAAATTATCCTTCCGTTATACAGCCATAACAGAATTCAACTCATTACCAAATGCTAGTAAATCACGGGAAAGCCTAGCCAGCTTTAAATCAGATGTAAAATATCATCTTTTTAGTCAACTGGTCTACCAGGAAGCACAGTCCTTCATGTATTATTCATTGTTTAGGTTTTTAGGTTTGGCCAATTTATTTATTTATTTATAGTTGTTTTGGTATTATTTGTTTAACATTATTATTATTATTATTATTACTTGCTGTATATGTAACCTGTATATTAGTATTATATTCTTTTTATCTATAGCCATTATACGTCTATATTTGCACTTATTTAATTCAGTATTTACTTTGGTATTTATTTATTTACATACTTACCATTCTGTGCTTACCTCATTTTATTTATTTTGTGTTTGATTCTAGTTTGTTTACACCTCTTTACACTTGTAGCTATGATTGTATGTTGACTGTGGGACCACACTGGAAATAAGCTTCAGCTTTCATGTGTTGTCCTGGTTTTTAATGTCAATCATATTTACATGTTTTATGTATGTATGTATGTTTTACATTTATTTACCAAATAAACAAATCAAATCAAGTGGTAAACTTTTTTTTTTTTTTTTAAAGATTATGTTTTTAGGGGATTTTTCCCCTTTATTGGACAGTTAGACAGGGGAGACAGACAGGAAAGTTGGGGAGAAGAATGGGGAAGACATGCAGCAAATGACCCGAGCCGGAATCGAACCCGGGTCACCGCGGGAAGGACACAGCCTTTATGGTGTGCGGGCTTTGACCGATGTGCCACTGGGGCGCCCTGGTAAATGGTTTTTGTTGAAACTGGTTGAGACATGAATTGATTCAATACTTTCGCTATTTCTTTAGCTGTAATTTGCTGGTTGTCAGCAACAATATCACAAATGTGTTTTTTGCACTTCCATAAATGTTGATGTAGTTCTCTTGCCAAATTGATTTCCTGTTTCTGAGAATTAAGCTCAAGAAATTTGGGCTCTAGCAATTTTAACCCCTATTGGTTAGTACCCCAATCATGCTTTTGAGACTTATATAGCAAAGTACTGCTGGTTTTTCCCTCTGTTAAACACACTCCTACTGCTTACAGTATTTATATTAATAGGAATGACACTGGCTTGATCAGTGATTGGGCCGTTCCTAGTCACGCTTGTGACCAAAAATGTAACAAATAGTCGAAAAAATCTCCTCCAATTACAAAAGCATAGGAGGTTCATGATTGTGGACCTTATATAGGAGTACTACTTATCCAAGTCTATCAAGTAAAAATTGTTTTTGTCACATTAACTTTAACTACTTAAAGTCAGAGGTCAAATACAACTGGTCACGTGTGTGACTTCACATAGAAACAGGTTTTTCATAACTATTTGACTTCTAAAACTCTGTGAAGTTGAAAAATCTAGAATGTTCATAGTTTTGGGGTATGGAAAATAGCAAGGAATAAATTTGATACCTTTCATTAAGTTTCAAAGTATTTTTTATTTGATGACATCTGGTCACGTGTCTGACATTTTGGTTCACTTCTCAAAGAATGGCCCAATTTGGTTTTGAGTCTTCAAATTTAACCCTATAATGCCCAGACACAGACATCATTATAGGAAAAATATGACCCAGTAATATTTTGAAGTATTGAAGGGTAGTATTCAGATCCACTGTTCATGATTAGGTTTTGTGACAGATTAATATACATTGCTGAACAGAACTTCTTCTAATTCCAGGAGTATTATATCTGATACAGCCAAAAATCAGCACCCCTCCAGAACTCAACACTCGAAATTTCGAATTATTTTTTGCTCTCCACTATCTATAGCTATCCCATGACATGTAGTTTTTGTGTAATATTTACCTTGGAATGCCGAACTTCACTGCCAAAGTCCAAGGAAATTCATGAATTCCCATTAACATGGGAGCTACTACCTTGAAGTGAGTGACTAGGGGAGAGACTACTCCTGTAATCTCACTTCTTCCTTCCAGGTGGCAGCACGGTGTATCAGATTTGATACATTGAGCAGTCGTGGTTGTGTTGCATCTTACCAGGTGGGCATGGTCCTTCAAATTTGGTGTATCATATATGATACAGGGGGCATTATAGGGTTAAAACCTTTTTTCAGGGGGACTTCAAAATTTTATCCACCCCCAGTATCTGCAGTTAAAAGCTGAGAGGGGACTTCTTACAGGATTGCTGTACACTGATTTAAATGTAGCATGTTTCACAGCCCAAATTCAACCTTATCACTATTGGTGCACTCTCTCTGTTGTCAGGCACACGATGGCTGTTTAATTTATGTCAATATCAGTCCACATCTGTGGGGCATAAATCATATGAAGTGGTTGGTTAAACCCAGTTGTACTCTTTTGATCAGAGCTGTGTGGCTATTTTTTTGCTGTTCAGGTCTCTGAGTGACTAAACATTGTATATCCTGGATAATCATAAGTGGCACAATCTTGAATATGCAGACTGGTATGGATGCAATGCATTGATTTTGATTTAAAATAAATACATCTTTGCTCAATTAATAATAAATCCTTGTGACAATAAAACCCCACTTTTAAAAGACATTTTAAAAAAGTGAAAAAATAAAAATGTAAAAGTTTAAAAAGTTTTAGAAAGTTTAAAAACTTTCAAAATTATTGTAAACGCTTTTAAAATTTGTAGTAAAAGCACACGTTTCGACGCAACTTCGCGTCATTCTCAAGAGACTGAAAGACTGAATGTTTGCGGAGCATAAACAGAGAAGAATAAATGGAAAAGAGAGAAAGGAGGGGATGACTGTCATGTGCGTCACGTAAAGAGCTTTGCACGGACAGAGTCCGATTGGACGTTTAATTTTGGTTTGAGCTAGGGATGCATCGATCCACATTTTTTCACTTCCAATCCGATCCCGATATCTGAATTTGGATATCTGCTGATTCCGATACTATTCCGATACCAGAGCTCTGTTTGCTTTAATATTATTATTATTATCATTATTGTTGATTTTATATGAGGCTGTAATAAACTCCTCTCTACAGGCAAGTATGATTATGTACGAATGTATGCATGTATGTCCCAAAAGGCAACTTGAGGTAAGTATTAGGTCAGAACAGGAAGCAGGGGCGGCGTTAGACCTGAAAATTCGGGGGCTAATATCCACCCCTTTATTGACAACAATTAGTCCTGGCTGGATGGTTTTCCTTTGTCAATACGTTTTCCAATTCAAGAATAATCAAGTGGCAATTGAAGACACGACTTCTCTCCCCCACGCGATCTAAAAGCGACAAAATAATGGGCTACATTCAGTACAGAAAAATAATTTAATTATAATTAGGTCTATGCACCAGCACTTGGCGACGGCATTTCAGAACTCTTCAGCGGATGAAGGTAATTTTGGTGACTAGTACGTGGTTTCGTCCGTTTACATTTTCCAGTCAGACAGCTGTCTATTTTTTACAGCAAGTTGCATGACCATGCTGCAAAAACAGGTGTGCGTGCTTGTCGGAGAAATTACCTTTATTCGCTGAAGAGTTCTGAAATGCCAATATAGGGATGGGCATTAGCCCACGAATTTTCAAGTCTAATGCTGCCCTTGAAAGGAAGTAAAAAAAAACAGGAAATCTTGTAAACAGGAAAAATCCCATCCTGAAAACAAATATGCAACTGTAAGGGTTTCAAATTGACTGTCAATATTTATTAAATCCAAGACCGATACACATAAAGGGTAAACTTCTCTAAGACTACCCCTCTCCAAATAAACTACAAAGGGCTGCTTCATCTGATCAGCATAAATTAAGTATACTTGCTCATGTAGCAGGAACAAATCAAGGTTTTCAAATGTCGAATGTTTTAAATAAAAGAGAAGTGCAATAAGTGTAAACATTCACACTATCAGTAAAGTTTTTAAGTGTCAAATATGAAATAAAGGGTAAACTTCTCTAACTCTACCCCCCTCTCAAAATAAAATACAAAGAGCTGCTTCATCTGTTCAGCACAAATTAAGTACACTGGCTCATGTAGCAGCAACAAGTCAATGTTTTCAAATGTCAAATATTTGAAATAAAAGAAAAGTGCAATAAGTGTAAACATCTTACACACACTGTCAATAAAACAGTGTGCATCTGAACAGCACAAATCAAGTACAGTAGGAGGTTTGGCATTGAAGGTGACCTGGATTAAGCTTAACGCCAGAGTCTGTGTGACTATTCTTCAAAAGAAAACAATAAAAAGTAAATGACTCCTCAAAAAGTTAACACTGAGGGAGTGATGTAGTGTTCAACAAATCTCACTTAAACATCGGCAGGTTCTTTTTGAGGGATATGAGCATTTCTGCTGTCTCTGCTGTCAGACGATTCCTCTTTTCATCCACAATATTGGATGCCGTGCTAAACAGTCTTTTGCTTTCCGCACTGGTTGAAGGGGCACTCAGGAACTTTACTGCAACAGCAGCAAGGAGAGGAAAGTGAGCATGGTTGTTTGCCCAGTACCGGAAAGGGCTGTCTTTCTCACATATCGTTGGTTCTTTCAAATACATTTGCATTTGGATAACCACTGCCTGGGTACCTCCTGCAGGTTCATCATGCTCCTCCAGAATTCTGTCCTACAGACTGCTGAAGCTGCTCTTCCTTGTGCTTGGAGGACAACCAGTGCTTGGACCAGCTTCCATGCAAGAGACCTTTTCTGCTGGCTGTGCCTCCGCTGCCCCTGCTTCATCAGCTGATGCCCTGAGCAGTGCTCGCTCCATCTTCTCAAGCTCTTGTGTCAGGAGAGCCTTCGCCCTCCTGGCAGTTTCTCCACTAGTAAAGAATCTGATACAAAAATGAAATAGGTTGAGTACAACTTATTTGCTGCTGCAAGACAGGATGTACATACACACACGCACACACACACATGCACGCACACCTCCACCTCCCCGCTTATCGAATTCATTGTGGGCTACATTAGCAAATATCTACTTTAAAGCCACAGGGTGGGGAAGCAAAATTTGCTAAATAAATCACCATCCATAGATTGTATATTATTCATTTTAGTCACTTTACAACCAAAGCAGAGACTGAGATTACAGCTTATAGTCTTTGCTTTTTCAAATAACAGATGCACACAATTCAGGGGAGTGGTTGTGGGATTGTTTGTACTTTAAATGTCAGTGCAAGTTTTGCTTCCCCACCCTGTAGGAATCAATCAACATGTAGTTTTGGTTTAGCAGGATTTAATTTTCAGTTTAAAACTTAGCCAACATTAATAAATAGGGCATTAATAAAAGTATCCCTCACCTTTCCTTGTATTGAGCGTCCACTAAAGTGGCAACAGCGGAGAGCAGTTCACTTTCGATGCTGCTGAATCGCCTGCTGACAGCTTGGAGGAGCGTGCTTTTCATTGTTTTGATGCCGCAGTCAGTACTGTTCTCGGTGAGCAGGCGTTTTAAAACGGTGACGGCTGGGATTACGTCGGCTGCAGAGGAGTTCGCTGAGCTGATTTTCCAGGTTAACTCCTCAAAGGGTTCCAGCACCGACACTGTTTTTTCCAGCAAACCCCACTCATTGGCTGACAGTGTTGCCGGCAAGTTGTGGTCGGCAGCATACGCACAGAGAGGTCGCTTCTCTTTCAGAAGGCTCTTGATCATATGGAAGGAGCTATTCCATCTTGTTTGAACATCTTGAACAAGACGAGTTGGGGTGGTCGTGGTTCCCGCACCTTGCATTTCATGCTGCAGGTCTTCCAAGCGAGACTGTGCGAGTTGTGAATGCTTGAAGTGTGCTACAAACTTCCTGCTGTTTGCTAATGCATCACTAACGCTGCATTGTGACATTAGCCCCTCGTGCACAACGAGCTGCAGCGTGTGAGCAAAACAGCCCAGACTAGGAACTGCCATGTCTTACATCACAGCCTTCATGTTACTTGCATTGTCCCGCAGAATGACATGCACTTTTTCCAGAGGGATCTCCCAGTGATTTAACATCTCGGTAATGGATGCTGCGATTAGGGCTGGAACTCCTTTTAACTTCTCAGCTAACTTGGCTGACACTCGGTTATAGAAATCAGGTAGCGCAGTCTCTGATAAATATCTCCTGGATGGTAAACTATATCTTGGCTGCAAGTGTTCAATCAGGCTGAAAAATCCTTCGTTTTCTACAACTGATAACGGTTGGTCATCGAGTACGATGAAGTTGAGCAACTTCTCGGTAATCCCTTTAGCGTTCACATTGTCTGGTGGAGGTTTACCTTATTTTCGGAATGACTTCAGAAGTGATTCCTGCCGGCTCCTTTCGTCTTTCTGCCCCCTGGCTAAAAAATCCTCGTGCTCTCTCATGTGGTGCTTTTTCAAATGTTTGATTAAGTTCATTGTATTGTAGATCGCGACGGAGCTTCCGCCTCTCGGTACATCAGCTTTGCAAACATTGCACGTTGCTGTCTTGCTTTGCGGTGTTTCTAGAGCAAAATATTTCCACACAGCGGACATGTTGTGATGAAAAGTGGGTTAGCCATAGTGCTGCTCAATGCTCGCCTGCTAGCTGGCTCCAAACTGTGGAATGGATTTCCTGAACGGAGGCGTGTCTCATTACTCCGCGTCTCATTGAGACACGCCTTCGTTCAGGAAATCCATTCCACATTTTGCAGCCAGCTAGCAGAGCAGCCGGCAGGGAATCACTTGTGGAGTCATTTCAGCAGACAACATTAAAGCTCAGACATGGCTCATGGGTCGGAAATCTCTGCAGGTTGGATCGGAAATTTCAGATCCGTGAATTAGGTTGGTATCTGGATTGGATCGGCCCCATCCTTAGTTTGAGTTCCTTAATGAAGAACATCTCAAAGATCAAACTTCGCTCAAGTTCATAAACTCTTCGTTGATGGTCTAGTCCAGGAGAAACAATCTTGAATATGCATAATGTATGGATGCAGTGTTTTGATACTGACTGAAAATATACTCAGCTTTGCTCAAGTTTAAGAGCCATATTCTGAGCAAATGGCATTTTTGAGATACTTAGTGGAGTTGTCATCTCAGAATTGCGTGAAATTTGGCAGAATGATGCCCATATATGTGTAACGGAAAATCCCGGCATTTGAGCTCACAATTTTTCTTGATATGGCTTCAGCGCCACCTAGAAGTGGACAAGTCAGGTACTAAATTGAGTATTTTTGAGGAAAAATACTCATTTTTTGAAGGAATATTGTGGATAACTGCTTCAATGTGCCAAACAAGTTATGATTGTATCTGATACTGGGGTACCCAAATTTTTTAAATGTGAAAGTGCCACTTGGTGGTCATGTTGGTTATACATCCAGTGACAAGAAATCTGTGTAAGACGGGAAAAAATATTTGTACAAATTCAGGCTTATTTTAATTTTTAAACCAGATCAGTGCCAAATTCATCTTACCTGTTTCCTTTTCAGACATTAAAGGTGAGAAAAATTTTGAGGTATTTAGTCTGGCACTTTTTTGGTTTTTTGATATAATTGCTCCCAAAGTTGGGTTCGAGCTTTCTCCTGTTTGTACAGTGGATCAACATTTATAACCAGACACCTGTGGGGGCGGGTGGACCATTAATTTGAACCTTCCTTCGGGCTAAACAAAGGACACCAAAAACATCTTTGGCACTATGCTCCATCTTGGAGCAGCGGCTACAGACAATCTCCTATTCGCCCATTTTTTAATGATTTGCAGTGATGTTCAAGGTGCCATAAAAATGATAACCAACAAGATAGAGCCTTGAAATGAGGGAAAAGGCTGAATATAATGAAAGTCTAGCCTGCAACAGTGTTTTGTTGAAAATGTTGAAAAAGACAACATTTCTGTGAAAACAATTTGGAACAAAAACAATTACAATTTCTTATTGGTCCTACATGTATATCAACATCAAATTGACAAGTTCACAATAGTCTGTGCAGATCTGCCACTACACCATAGCCTAGTCTTCGAATGCTTCATTCTGAAAGTGTCTTAATAACTCCAGTGACCATTCATGCAAATTGCAGTTTGCAATAGTTGCAATAGTTAAGAACACAGGGACTCACCAACATCCAATGTGTTCTCCTGAAATACGGACCTTGAACGGATTTAAGTATTATGTGCACTTGGTTCTGTACACTTTCAATGCTCTGGTTTCATAGCTTGCTGTGTCCAATAAATCATCAGCATTTATCGACTCATAAAATGCAACATAACTTATGTGGCTTTTCGGAGTTCACGACATTAGTGCTCGCCTTCAGTCTCTTGTTTAGTGTCTGCAACAGTAACTTCAACGTATTTACAGTAAGTGAGCAAGATCCGAGATCTGCATTTTTACTTGTGGTATGATCCATGAAGTTTTTGTAAAGGGGCTCAACTAATATAGGTGCTCCAGATTTAGCAATGGACCTTATACTCTTCCGCTTTGACAGACAGTAGCTTTCCCATTCATTTGGATCAATGTCGTTTTCCCAGTCTTTACAGTAACATTACATTTCTTTTATTGTCCACTTGTATAATTACACTAATAGAATACACTAATGGCTGTTATGGCAGGGCTAGCTATCGCACAGGTGCTCCAGTCTGGGATAACAATATGCACTAATGTTCAAATCAAATCAAATTTATTTCCAAAGCACATGTAGAACAACCCATGTGGACCAAAGTGCTGTGCAGACCAGAGCAGGTAGCTAACATCATGAATACAAAGGACACCAACATAAACATCACGTAACACAGCATGTAGGCACAAACACACGACACATGGGGAAAGGCACAAGTCAAAAAATTGGCTTGAATCCTCTTGGTCTGGCTAAAGTGAATCAAAGTATGTTTTGAGCCCGGTCTTAAAAGAGTGGGGAGGGGATGGGCGAGTTCACTTATGTCGGCCAACGCAAGAAGTAGGTCTAACTACATAACCTTGGCTACCTCCTTTGAATGAGAGTGGCTGAAATGTATGTCAATCAGTGATTTAAAAGTCAACAAATAATTGTCACTTACTTTATTGTGTCTCCCGCTGTATGTAAGATCTTTTGACAAAAAAATTCCTATCCAACACACATGAAAATCTAAGTATCACTGTTCATGCAATGATGTGGTGCTGAGGATCATATTTCAGGATTACTCATCATATTCACCTGTAAATCAATTATCATAAGCAATAACCATATTGTGGGAGCATTAGTGACACACACACACACACACACACACACACACAAACACACACACACACAAGCAGATTACGCACACGTCAGCCGTTGATTTCTGCAGGTTTGATAAACATCTGTTCAGTTGATTCGGTCAGTATCTGTTCAGTCTTCAGCATTATTCACCATCATTCATCAGAAATCATATAGCTATGCATGCTTGCTTCATTTTAGTAGTTTTGATTATAGAAGCACAACTATATGCGTTATATGAATGAGAAATATGCATAACCAATATTAGACTGTAAAACGGGAGTAATTTGGTTGCAGTTCTCAAGGCAAGTAGGCAGTGTTTTGGTTTGCCCGTCTCTGGGACGACCTATGACCCATTAAAAAGTCCTCTTAAAGGACCAGTGTGTAATATTTGGCATGGTTTATTGGCAAAATCTGAATATACCACCCATTAATATGTTTATATAAGTGTATAATCGCTATAAAATAAAATTCGTCTGGTTTTCGTTGCCTTATAATTATGCGTTTCTATATATACTCAGAGGCAATGAAAACGCAACACCAGTTTGGATTCAAATAATTTTGTGACTCAAATTTATTTTCTTATTTTAACAATTCAAATATGTTTGGTGGGTTGACTTTGATGAATTAAATGTGTTAATGGGCCGATTTGGACAACAATAAACAGATGCATTAGACATAACAAGCACAAGTTGAAAATGAAAAATCACAACAAGACTGATCGGAACACACATTTAAAAATGAACTCAAAAGAACAGTCCGTATCGGGTGTGACCCCCACGAACATCCACACAGGCAGTACAACGTCTCCTTATGGACCTGAGTAAGCGTCTTAGGTTGTCTTGGGAAAGTTGTCGCCACTCTGCCTGTAGTGCATTCTGGAGTTGCTGCCTGGTTTGAGGTCTGGGTACTCTTGATGAAAGAGCTCATCCCAGTTGGACGTACTGCACCCAAAACGCACTGATGCTGGACGTACGACACCCAAAACGGTGAGCCACTTGCCAGGCACTTACTCCCGCCTCTAGCATACCCAGGGCCCTGTTCCGTTGTTCAGTCAACAGACGTGGCATTATGACACTTAAAAATGTTTTTTGTGTGGCTTTTATCATGCCTTTATATTGGGAAGACAACCCCTCCTTCATTTCAACCACTGTACTTGCACAACTCCTAATCCCATATGTTGGACTCAATATGGATTGATGAGAGTCCAACTCACACTGTTGAGTTACATGATGATCATTCACGTGTAATGAGGTACACATTGTGACCCCAATGGTCACTTAAGAACTCAAATTGGACTACTCAGGTCCTGAGCAAAAATAAACCAAAATTTAGAGTGTTGCGTTTTCATTGCCTTTGAGTATACATATAGCAAAGGCCTTACTTTAGAGACGTCGCCATCTTGCACCGCCATGTTGGTACGGTAGCCCGACCGGACAATCCAGCCAGCTAGAGAACGCATTTCAAATGTATAAATCCTAGTCGTGGAAGACGCCATTTCCGCAAAAGTGTTTTGGTCCTCAGAGGCCACCGTATTTTTGCCGACGGGAGGGGTGAGCGTGAGTAAGTGAGTGAGCGCCGCAGTCTAGAATCTGAACGCTGGATATCAGTGTTTCCCCCCCATTTTACACACTGGTCTTTTAAGCAATGAAGTGGCCTTAAAGTAGTTATTTTGCAAAGGATACCAAACAATGGAAAAAAGAGAAAAACAAGTGAGGTGCAGACATTACGTTATTGAACCATTGTAATTAGGGATGCACCGATACCACTTTTTTAAAAACCGATACGAGTACGAGTATTTTATTTTGTGTACTTACCGATACCGAGTACCGATACCGATATTTCTGAAATGTTTTCCAGGAAAATACAATGACAATTTCGGAGTACAGGTTTTATTTTCTTTTTATTACAAGCCTAAAAGAGGCCAATATCAAACGATTCACACGTGGCTATTTCCAAAAAAAAAAAAAAAAAAAAGAGTAGGCCGAACTGCTAAAAATCTTTCTATATTTAGGCCCAACAAAAAGCCTTGGAACTAGCACTGCCATCAAATGAAGCAAAACATTACTGAAGCTTGACAAATGAAAAGTAAACTCGCTGCATAGGCAAGGTAACACACCCAACTTCATAAAAAGTTAGTAGAACTATTAATTGGCACAGATAGTTTCTACACACATTCATAGGCATTCTCAATCCAACTAAAGTCAATAATAGTTTTCCAAGCAAACAAGGCATCACTTAAAGTGTGTGGTATCGCCATATTTCAATTACACAAATGACAAATGAAAAAGATTTAACTTAACCACAACTGAAATGTTTAAGGTAACCATATGTTACTAATATATTTGTAGTAAAATAAGAAGATTCACAATTCTAAGTATGTGTGCGTGATTGTGGGTGAGTGCTTGCGCGAACTCGGCTTGCTTGTAAATATTCAATAACTGATCCGGGTGTGCCATCTAGTGATAGAATATTGTAATTGCGTGCATAAAGTTGCAGCTCCATGTGCGCTGGCAGAAACATCTGCACAAAACGCTTAAGATACCCTGCCGAACACAGTAGTTCTTCTTGAACACGCCGCATCCAGATAATCCTTAAATGATGAATTATATACATATTTTAATTTGTAACGTGTAGTTAAGTGGCCAGTGTCAAAGTAACGAAGAAAAAGTATACTTTTTATCTTTTAAATGTAGTAGAGTAGAAGTCCCGGTCAAAAAAAAAAAAAAAAAACTCAATTAAAGTACAAATCCTCAAAAAAAAAAAAAAAAAAAAATACTTAAGTACTGTAACGAAGTTGCCTACATGTACTTCTTTTCTATACACCTCTTGTGTGTATGCGCGTATGCCTGTATGTGATGTGATGACGATAAAGCTCTCTTTCTCGTATTTTTTCTAACTCGCTGTCTCCCCCTAGACATAGAAGTCAGATAGTACAAATTACTGTAGCCGATGCGACAGTGAGCAGGCAGTTACCTTGCGTCTTACATTAAGTGGTATCGGTGCGTGGTATCGGCAAATGTGGACGAGTACGAGTACGAGCATATTAAGGCGGTATCGGACAGATACCCGATACTGGAATTGGTATCGGTGCAACACTAATTGTAATATGAGAGGACGGAAAAACCATATTTGGAAGAAATTTCTGGTGATGAAGGTATAAAGATTGGGTGTGAAAAGTAGAATGTCGGTTCTTCTTGCGCAACAGGAACTCGGCTTTTTACTAATCCACATGCCTGAATAAAGTCAATATTCTGAAGAGTCTGTCACTCACCAATTGTTTGAGGATGGGGGTGTAATGTGGAAAAAAAATGCCACTAGATGGCAGTATTGACATTTTTTTTTGTTAAGCCAAGTCTGGAGCTAGGTTTGGGGCATGTCCTGGGCATGCCTCAGAGGGGGTTGGAAAAGAGTATATAAGGAGAAAAATTGAGAGAGTGAAACGTAGTAGGAGAAATTGCAAGGATGAAATTGTGGAGGGATACATTTGACCAGACCTGTCACTCTTTTCAAGACCTGTGAAGCTTTTTGTGGATTTTTGCCTGTGTTGGAGCATTTTCCTGTCCCAGGACATCGCAACACAGCAGCCCATCTCAATTATCAGGGGACTGTAAATATCTCTTTTTTTTATTTCAATCTTGGTCAGTAGGGTAGATTGTACATTAGTTCGAAGTGTTTGTTTAATTAAATCTGTTGAAGTTCAAGAATTTTGTCTGTCATCCCTTGCTGTCCGTGACATCATAACAAATTGACGCCATAACAAATTGGGGCCATAACAAAGTGGGGGCTCGTCCGGGGGAAACCATTGGGCGAGTCATTTATTGAAAATCTAAAATTTCAAATTGTGAAATTATTTTTTGAATTTTCCTAGATCTATATTGACAGATCAACAGCAATGGATGATTTCTTGGCATCACCAACCGTAGAGGTTTTGAAGTCTTTTAAAAAGACAGAACTGCTAGAAATATGCAGACAGTTAGAGCTGACAGATGTAAAACCAGCCATGCGAAAAGCAAGACTGGCTAGAGAGATTGTTGAATATTACATTGATGAAAATGTGTTTGCACCAGGAGATCTAGAACAATTTCCAGTGGAAAATACAAATGTAGAAATGGAACTTAAATTAAAAATGCTAGAGATTGAAAGAGAGGAAAGAGCATTCGAGAGAGCAGAAAGAGAAAAAGAAAGGCAGTTTGAGAGAAAGTGGAAAGAGCAGAAAGAGAGAGACAGAGACAGAGAGATTTCGATTTAGAAAAATAAGACAGAGAAGAAAGGCTCCAAATGGAGCAACTAAAAATGAAAATGGAAGCTGAAAACAGATTTCGGGCTAGCCAGGAGGTAAAGCTGGTGCCTCCATTCTCGGAGAAGGAGGTTGATAAGTATTTCCAGTGCTTCGAGAAGGTAGCTAAGAGTTGTCAGTGGCCAAAGGAACACTGGCCTCTGATGTTGCAAACTGTCCTCAAGGTTAAAGCTCAACAAGCCTATTCGGCTTTGTCTGCAGATGATTCCTCTGATTATGAGGTTGTCAAAAAGGTTATTTTGACAGCTTCTGAGTTGGTTCCAGAGGCTTACCGACAGAAATTCAGAGGTCTGAAGAAATCTGACAATCAGACTTATGTGGAATTTGCTAACGAGAAGAAGGTTTGCTTTGAGCGCTGGTGTACTTCTATGGAGGTCAAGGATGATTTTAACTCACTAAAAGAGATGGTGTTAGTTGAAGAATTCAAGGACTGTGTCAAGGATGATATTAAGACCTACCTTAATGAGAAGCAAGCACTGAATTTGCAATCAGCTGCCAAGTTTGCAGACGAATATGTTCTCACACATAAGTCCACATTTCAGTCTAGCAGTAACAATAGATGGTCCCAATTTCAGAAGAAAGGTAACGGTGATACCCAAGATTCCTCACCCAATGACAAAGACAAATCTGGTGATGGTGCTCAGAAATCCAGTCAAAGGTCTGATCAAAGTGTGAAAGCTGACAGTGACAAAAGTGGTCTAGTTTGCAATTATTGCAAGAAATCTGGTCATGTTACAACTAACTGTTGGTTCCTTAAAGCTAAGAAAGAAAAAGAAAAGGATACCAAACCCAATGCCTTTGTGAGGACAAGGTTAGAAACCCCTGTAGTAGATGACCGATCTGCTAAATTGCCTGCTCCTTGTGAGGCTAAAAGCCTGATACTGCTGACTTTGTGAGGAGGAATTCCTTCCATTTGTGTCAGAGGGATTTGTGGCTCTGAATGAGCATTCTCCTCCTGTCCCCATATATATCCTAGGGATACCGGAGCTTCTCAGTCACTTTTGTTGATGGACTCCTTGGAGTTACATGATGAGACCGTTTCTGGGGATTTCATACTTGTACAAGGTATTGAAGGGAGGGCTGTATCTGTACCCCTGCGCTCTGTATTCTTGATGTCAGATTTAGTTACAGGACAGGTAAAGGTGGGACTTATGTCAAGTCTACCTATCAAGGGTGTTTCTCTGTTGCTAGGCAATGACCTGGCTGGGGGCAATTTAGTTCCCCCTGTTCATCTTACTTCACAGCCGAGCACTGAAGATGGCGATGAAGACCCATCTCTGTATCCTTCCTGTGCAGTGACCCGTGCTCTGACTAAGAAGGCTCAAGAAGAAGATGATGTGGTGCCGTCCAGCACATTGAATAGTCATGACTCAGGTGGTTTGCCTCATGACTCTGTTCAGCCTACTATGGTTTCTCCGTTTAAGGACTTATCAGACACTTTTATGAGTTCTCTGTTCAGCCAGCCAGATGGGTCTGGTGATTCCGATGTGTCTGGAGACTTGTCTCTGTCCAGAAAGCGGTTGATTCAGGAGCAAACCAATGATCCTGAAATTTGTGTACTAAAGAAGAGAGCCCTTCCTGATGAAGAAATAGACGCAGTTCCAGTTGGGTATAATCTCAAGGATGGAGTGTTGATTCGGAAGTGGCGCCCTCCTGACATCCCTTCCAATGCAGATTGGGCAGTGGTCAAGCAAATTGTTGTTCCAAAGGTCTACAGGAATGAGATCTTAACAATGGCTCATAGTTTGCCTTTAGGAGGTCATCTTGATGTTAACAAGACTGTTGACAAGATCATGAGACAATTCTTCTGGCCTGGACTTCGGAAAGATGTTTCCAACTTTTGCAAAACCTGTCACACTTGTCAGGTAGTAGTTGGAAAAACACCAGTTAGACCCACCTGTAGCTCCATTGCAGCCTACCCCAGCATTTGGGGAGCCCTTCTCCAAGGTCATTGTTGATTGTGTTGGTCCATTACCCAAGACTAGATCTGGAAATCAGTACTTGTTGACAATCATGTGTGCATCAACCAGATTCCCTGAAGCCATACCTCTACGCAACATCAAGGCAACTGCAATCTCGAAGGCTTTGATAAAGTTCTTTACGTTGTTTGGCCTTCCCAGGGAAATTCAGTCAGATCAAGGTAGCAATTTCACTTCGGATTGTTTCAGCAGGTTGTGTATGAACTAGGTGCGAAGCAGATTCTTTCCAGTGCCTATCATCCAGAGAGTCAGGGTGCCTTAGAGCGGTTTCATTCCACTCTCAAGACAATGATGAGGACTTATTGTTATGACCATGAGAAAGACTGGGATGAAGGTGTTCATTTGCTGTTGTTTGCAGCTAGAGAAGCAGCGCAGGAGTCTACTGGATTCAGTCCGTTTGAGCTAGTGTTTAGCCATGAATTGAGAGGACCTTTGCTATTGTTGAGTGAACAATGGCAAGAGAAAGAGCCGCATATCAGTCTGTTAGACTATGTTAGCAAGTTCAAGGAAAGACTGCGTGCAGCTTGTGACCTAGCCAAAGAGAACTTGAAATCAAGTCAGGGAAAAATGAAAACTTGGTATGATCATAAGGCTAGAAGCCATGAGTTTAAACCAGGAGACAAGGTCCTTGTGTTGTTTCCCTTGCAGTCCAATCCATTGCAGGCTAGATTTCATGGTCCTTATGAAATTGTGACAAAACTCAATGATCTCAATCACATTGTGAAGACTCCAGATAGGAGAAAGCCAAAACAGTTGTGTCACATTAACATGCTGAAGCCTTATCATGATAGGAATGCTAGGGTTGCAGCTGTCACTTCAGATCCTCCTAGGGCTGAGACTTGTGAAGATGAGGGGGAGTGTCAAGATGATGAACCTAGAATTAAAGCTGAAGTTCTTTCATGTAAATTGTCAAATTCTGAAGTGTTGCAAAATCTTGATGTAAAACTCCAGCACTTAGAACCCTCACAGAAAGATCAGTTTGAGAGGTTGATCAAGAAATATAAAGATCTATTTCCTGATGTTCCAAAGAGAGTTTCTATAGCCTCTCATGATGTGGATGTTGGTGATGCCAAACCAATAAAACAGCATCCGTACCAGATGAATCCTGAAAAGAGAAAGATTGCTGAGAAAGAGGTTGAGTACATGTTAGAACATGATATTATCAGACCCTCTAACTCAGATTGGAGTTCACCCTGTGTTCTAGTTCCAAAACCTGATGGAAGTACTAGATTCTGTACAGATTATCGCAAAGTCAATGCTGTAACTAGAACTGATGTGTTTCCAATACCTAGGATTAATGATTGTATCGATAGAGTAGGGCAAGCAAAGTTTCTGACCAAGATTGATTTATTAAAGGGTTATTGGTGTGTGCCTTTAACTGAGAGGGCCAAGAGCATCTTTGCTTTTGCCACACCATCTGGGTTATACCAGTATGAAGTCCTACCGTTTGGCATGAAAAATGCCCCAGCCACATTCCAAAGGATGATACAGTCTACAATCGCCGGATTGCCACACACGGGTGCGTACATCGACGACTTGATCACATGGAGTGACTCATGGGAAGAACATCTGAAAGATGTAGAGACGTTGTTCCAGCGCTTGACCCAGGCTAACCTGACTGTTAACCTGAACAAGAGTGACTTTGGTTGTGCTACTGTCACGTATCTTGGCTACGTCATAGGCCAGGGTAAGGTGGCACCCATAAATGCTAAAGTCCAAGCCATCATGGACTTTCCAGTTCCTGACAACAAAAAAGCTTTAGCCGCTTCCTTGAAATGATCGGGTACTACCGCAAGTTCTGCAAGAACTTTGGTGAGATTGCTCTCAGTCTCACCAACTAACTGAAGAAAGGCGTAAAGTTCACTTGGGATGAAGCATGCCAAAGAGCCTTCGATCGCCTGAAGTCTCTGCTATGTCAGTTCCCCGTGCTCAAATCTCCTGACTTCAACAAACCGTTCTCCATGGCGGTCGATGCTAGCGACCAAGCTTGTGGATCTGTGCTCCTACAGAGAAGTGACTCTGATGACATTGAGCATCCGTGGCATACTTCTCCAGGAAGTTCAATCGCCACCAAAAGAACTATTCCACAATTGAGAAGGAGCTGTTGGCTCTGGTTCTATCCTTACAACACTTTGAGGTTTATGTTTGTACAGGGCAAAAGCCAATGATTGTATATACTGACCACAATCCGTTAATGTTTTTGAGTAAGATGAAAAACAAGAATCGGAGATTGTTGAATTGGAGTTTGATTTTTACAGGAGTTTGACTGATGACAGGAGTTTGACCGAAAAATTAAGCATGTAAAGTGTACTGAAATGTAATTTGATCGCTTATCCCGTGTTTGAGTATGTGTATATATATCACATGTGTTTATTAGCATATTGTATTATATGTATATATCCACAGGTGTCTACTTAACCATTTTTGTATTGAAAAGAAAAATTTTGCCTTTATGAGTCAAAATTTTTCCCTTTTAGAATGGAGGTGTAATGGGAAAAAAAAAGCCACTAGATGGCAGTATTGACAATTTTTTTTGTTAAGCCCAGTCTGGAGCTAGCTTGGGCATGTCCTGGGCATGCCTCAGAGGGGCTGGAAAAGAGTATATAAGGAGAAAAATTGAGAGAGTGGAAGAGGAGTAGGAGAAATTGCAAGGAGAAATTGTGGAAGGATACATTTGACCAGACCTGTCACTCTTTTCAAGACCTGTGAAGCTTTTTGTGGATTATTGCCTGTGTTGGAGCATTTTCCTGTCCCAGGACATCGCAACACAGCAGCCCATCTCAATTACCAGGGAACTGTAAATATCTCATTTTTTTATGTCAATCTTGGTCAGTAGGGTAGATTGTAGATTAGTTCTATGTGTTTGTTTAATTAAATCTGTTGAAGTTTAAGAATTTTGTCTGTCATCCCTTGCTGTCCGTGACGTCATAACAAATTGACGCCATAACAAATTGGGGCCATAACAGAGTATTTCATGTAAAGTACTGTATATCATTTGAAAATGAAGATTTGTTACGTACTGTTTTTGCTGCTTTACTGGTTAGCTATTTGTTTAAACATGATCTGATGCAATACCACTTGTTTGTGATGAAATAGACTAGTGCTTTCTAGAGGTTTCTGGTATCTTCTTGCCTGGAGGGGGCCAGATCACCCAGGACTCCTGTAGATCCTTCCACAATGTTCCTAGTCTATAAAAATGCTGTGATTTTGTTCAGTGGAGAGGTTTTTTGAGTTTTGCATCAGAGTTACATTTTGGCATTGGAGTGTTATTTTAAGATTGCACAGTGGATTATTTGTAGATATTTTTGGACCTAATCAGTGAAGAATAAATTTGTTTAAGTTGTCATTGCTGGTTTTCTTTGGTGTGATTTTCAAGTCATCACAATGTCCGGTTAATGTCCGGACCTGATTGTCCGGATATTTACTGGTGTTCATGTCTGAAAAGGGCTTATGTTTTTATTTAACCGACGTGTCATTAGTCCTTAAATTAAATTCATTATGGACGTGAACGGTGAACTTAAAGTCATTGTTTTATTTTATTGCCTTGGTGCCCTGGCTTTTGGCCTTTGTGCCCTCAAAAAATTGACAACACAGAAGGCCAAGTCTTATGTATTATGGGTACCCTTAAAAATGACATCCTAAGGCCAAAATGGTTTTCCATCAGCCAAAATAAAGCCAAAAATGCCAAGTGTGCACCAGAATACAGTCAAAACATTTGCTATCTGAGCAGCTAGCTAACTAACGTTTCTTGTTTAAGTTAAATTTGCTAAGTGCAGCAGTCTGCTCGGCCATGAGTGATGCATCCACTGCGCCTGAAAGCTTGAGTGGCAACTGACAGCCTGCCCTAGATCAAGTAGCCAATCGGAGAAGAGCCTTTCTAGCGAATCAGAGGCAAGAACGGCGGTACCTTCCCCTACCATCCTGCGTTCCGCAAATTCACGTCCAGGGCACCCTTTGGATTGCTGTTGATTACTGGAAGCACGTTACTGGAGGTTTGAGTTTGCAACGCACACAAGTGGATCGTTCTTTACATCTGACTCGACTCAACTGCATGGCGCCCAACTTTGAAAGCAAGGTATTGTAGCGCTACATTATATGGCCATAAAAAATGTGTGCACACAATCCTGGGTTCTAAGTTTGTAAGCCCGCCGGCAATTCATTGATTTTGCGTTGAAACAACTGCGTCGTCATCTCGTTACTATTGCGAACTGCCGTTGATTGACTGTCATGGAAACTCGCTTATTAAACTTGTCTACAGAGACTAATGTGCAAACCGCAAGTAAAGCCAGTGTGGCAAAAGGTGTTGAAACACAGACTCGTAAGCGTGCGAATGACCTGGTTGATAAAATAATGTCGTTACAAGCTGACAGAAAGGCCAAGCTGGATAAAGCGTCCAGCATTAGAAAATCGATGCAAGGTTTACAGAGAGATAAAGAAAAAGTTCAGAGTGCTCTTAAAGAATTGAATGACGTGTGTAATGATGCAAAACGTATTAATGAATCACTGTTGAGTATTTTGCCTGTTGATGAAAAGGAAAAACATGAAACTTGGTTTAAAGCAAAAATGATTTCTAATGATGAATGTATTGCTGAAACTAAATCTTGGATTTTATCATGTACTGCAAATGTTAAGGTTTCAAATGTTTCAAATGCTGAGGTTTTAAATTAGGGTTCCAATGTCATGAATTCATTTGATAATGTTGAAAATGATGTAAATCCAAAGGATAGCATTTCTAATGCTGGTAGTAGACATTCTGGTCGAGAGAGTGGGAGCAGTGGGAGAACCAGCCTCTCCTCTGCTGGAGTAAAGGCCGAAGCCGATAGAGCTGCACTGATGGCTAGAGCTTCTGCTTTAAAACAAAAGCATGAACTTGAGGAGCAAGAGCAGCAACTGAGGAGGAAAAGAGAACAGTTGGATATGGAGACTGAATTGGCTGAATCAGCTGCAAGGCTGGCTGTTTTGGAAGCTTCAGAGCAGAAGGGCTCATCAGCCCTCTCCAATGGAATGAATTCGTACCTGGAAAGGGAGAAACATAAAATGGAGTCAGTCGGTGTTCTGAATCCTAAGACTAAGGAATTTGTTCCTGGGTTGCCAAAGTCTACATGTCAGCTTGACATAAGTAAAGGACCTTCACTACCTAACAATTCTCTTTCACTGGATGCACGCACAAAGCAAATAAGGCAGTGGTGTGCAGATTCTTTAAGGCATCAGCCCAATTTTGACCAGTCTTGTCATGAAGGCAATGATGTTCAACAGCAGCAAGGAGTATTGCAACAAGTGACAAATGAAAGACAGCACATTACCAATCAAATTGGGAAAACCCCATCCAGGGATATGCTTGCTATTATGCAGAGGCAAAATGACATCATGGCAGCCCTTGTACAGCAGCAAAACCTAACATCTCTGCCTCCACGAGATATTCCTGTGTTTGATGGAGACCCTTTACAGTACAGAGCATTCATTAGAGCCTTTGAGCAAGGAGTGGAGCAGAAGGCAGGAAGTGCAGACTCTCTTTATTACTTGGAGCAGTTTACTCGAGGACAGCCGCAGGAATTAGTGCGCAGCTGTCGGCACATGGCACCGGGGCATGGCTACGCAGTGGCAAAGGGTCTATTGGAGGAACATTTTGGTAATCCATATAATATTGCAACTGCTTACATGGAAAAAGCGCTGGCTTGGCAAAACATTAAATCTGAGGATGTTAAAGCACTCCAAGCATATTCCTTGTTCTTACGTGGCTGCAGTAACGTTATGGCAGAACTTCAGTATGTGCAGGAACTTGACATGCCTATAAATATGAGATCAATTGTGTCTAAGTTGCCATTTAAAATGAGGGAGCATTGGAGAACTTTGGCACATAATATAATGGAAGCCAACAATGACCGAGCTCACTTTTTAGATTTAGTTCAGTTTATTGAGCAGCGAGTAAAAATTCTTTCTGACCCTTTGTTCGGTGACATACAGGAAACCTCTGGTGTAGCTGGTGTAAAGCCACTAAATAAATTGAAGTCAAAATCAAGAAGTTATGTGAAGGGAAACATTGTAGCCACTGCTGTAGCATCTGCAGATGTAAATGAACATGGACAAGGGCAGCAAAGGGCTGCTGATGACCACTGTCTTTGCTGTGCTCGCCAACACTCATTGGAAGACTGCCAGCAGTTTAAGAAAAGAATGCACAAGGATAAAATTTCTTTCTTAAGAGAAAAGGGGGTTTGCTTTGCATGTTTATGTGTTGGCCACATTTTTTTTTTTATTATTAACCTTTATTTATACAGGTGAAAATCTCATTGAGACCCAGGGTCTCATTTACAAGAGAGACCTGTTCAGGGTAGGCAGCAGCAAAACACTAAGTTACAGACTAACTGAACATACAAGGACAAAACACAAAACAATAAAATAATTGATGCAAAACTGCAAAAGTGTGACAAGAAGAATAAAACTAGTGAGTACATGTGCAGACCCCCACAGACTCTCTCACCAGCCTTCCTACAAGTAGTTTGAAGTCCCCTAGTGGAATAAAGCTTGACAGCTTCAGCTTCTGCTGAAGCATGTTCCAGGTTGCAGGGGCAGAGTAGGAGAACGCCTTTTTGCCAAGTTCGCTACGGACTGAGGGGATGGCAAAAGTGATGTAGTCCAGGGACCGGAGGCTACGATCAGACTGTTTTTGTGTCATATACATGGACACATGAGTAAGGACTGTGACAAGCGTTTGAAATGTAAAGTTTGTAGTAAAGGTCATCCCACTGTGCTTCATATCAACAGGCAAGTAGCTCAGGAGCAGACAAAGCAGCCCTCTGATGGCCAGCCATCCTCATCTCAAACATGTGGTCATACAGGGGCCGGTAATGACAAATGTGTTTTATCTATTGTTCCTGTTAAAGTAAAATCTGCAATAGGCAGTCACATTATAACAACTCATGCCTTTCTAGATTCAGGTAGCTCAGCCACTTTTTGTTCCGAACGTCTGATGCAGAAGCTGAACAGGACAGGCAAAAGAACCAGCTTTCTGTTGCGAACTATGGGGCAAGAAAGGGTCGCGTCTGCTTATTCTTTAACCGGTTTGGAGGTGTCCGAATTGAACAGCAATAATTTTCACCCTCTTCCTGAAGTTCTTACGGAGAGAGAAATGCCAGTCACTGTGGATAACATGATCACAGTAAAGGACCTGACTAGATGGCCTTACCTGTCAGAGGTGCACATCCCAAGTATAGAGGCAAACGTGGATCTGCTAATAGGACCAAACGCACCAAAGTTTCTAGAACCATGGGAGGTCATCAATAGCAGCGGGAATGGCCCATACGCTATTAGAACAGTACTGGGATGGGTTGTTAATGGCCCACAGAATGGGAACAGTGGTGCACAGTTGCCCTCTGCCACAGTGAACAGGATCTCTGTCTGCACATTGGAGAAAATGTTGGCCTCTCAATACCAGCATGACTTCTGTGATTCAAAAAATGAGGAGAAGGAAATGTCTAGAGATGACATCAGATTTCTAGAAATCATGGAACATTCTGCTGCATTGAAAGATGGGAGGTACTCATTGAAATTGCCTTTTAAGAAGGAAGATGTTTCGTTACCTAACAGTATGGCTGTTGTGAAGCAACGAATGCAAGGCTTGAGAAAAAGGTTCCTTCAAAATGAGCATTTACATAAGGACCACTCTGCATATATGGATCAGCTTATCATGAACTCCTATGCCGAGCAGGTCCCTCAGACTCAGTTGCAGTGCCAAGCAGGAAAGGTTTGGTATATTCCCCATCACCCTGTTTACCATCCCCGTAAGGGTAACCTCCGTGTGGTATTTGATTGTGCTTCCACTTATCAGGGTCTTTCATTGAATAAACAACTTCTTCCAGGTCCCAATCTTACCAGCTCTTTGCTTGGTGTTCTTCTTCGCTTCAGGGAAGAGCCTGTGGCATTCATGGGTGATATTCAGGCCATGTTCCACCTAGTGAAGGTTGCTGAGGAAGACAAAGATTTTCTGCGCTTTCTGTGGTGGCCAAAGGGAGATGTTACTAAAGATCTTGTGGAATACAGAATGACGGTACATTTGTTTGGTGCAACTTCCTCTCCCAGCTGTGTGAGTTATGCACTGAGGAGAACTGCGGATGACCATCAGACGGAGTTCACTACTGATGTAATACAAGCAGTAAAGCTAAACTGTTATGTGGATGATTTTCTGAAGAGCTCAGCCACAGAAGGGGAAGCCATTGAGATGATCAGGCAGCTTACTGCTTTATGTCAGAAGGGAGGTTTTACATTGGAGAAGTGGATCAGCAACAGTCAATCTGTGTTGCAGGCTATTGCAGTGAAGCAGAGGGCTAAAGACTTCAAGGATCTGGACTTGGATAATGACCAACTTCCACTTGAGCGGGCATTAGGCCTACAGTGGTGTGTGGAAAGTGATTCATTTACGTTCAAGTTGCAGATGAAGAAACAGCCTTTCTCACGCAGAGGTATGCTGTCACTGATTTGCTCTGTTTATGATCCTTTGGGTTTCTTGGCCCCAGTGACTTTACCTGCTAAAATCTTGCAGCAGGAACTTTGTAGGAGAAGTTGTGCTTGGGATGATTTATTGCCACCTGACATTCTCCGCAAGTGGAGGGGGGTGGTTAGAAGACCTGGATCAGCTTGCTGCATTTAAAGTGGCCAGATGCATTAAGCCCGTTGATTATGGAAAGATCAGAGTTGCTCAGCTTCATCACTTTGCTGATGCAAGCGAAGATGGTTATGGCACAGTCACTTATTTGAGATTGCTGAATTATGAGAACTGTGTTCAAGTGTCCTTTCTGTTTGGCAAGTCAAGAGTAACACCTCTGAAAATGGTAACCATTCCACGTCTTGAATTAACAGCAGCTGTTCTTGCTGTGCGAATGGATTTACTGCTGAAAAGGGAGCTTGCCTTCCAGTTAGAAAATTCTGTCTTTTGGACAGATAGTACTTCTGTCCTTAAGTATATCAACAATGAGGACAGAAGATTTCACACCTTTGTGGCAAACAGTGTCCACCATCAGAGAGGCTTCCGAGCCATGCCAATGAAGGCATATTGGTTCCAAAGATAATCCTGCTGATGATGCTTCCCGCGGTTTGAAGGTGATGGACTTTCTGAAGAATAAGAGATGGCTGAAGGGTCCAGCCTTTCTTTGGAAGCATGAGAAGGAACGGCCTAACATTGTGGTGGATATGTCATTGAGTGTGGATGACCAGGAGGTTCGAAAAGGGGTAGCTATGAATGCCATTAGTGCGTGTGATGTCTTCTCACCTACTGACCAGTTCATTAGTTACTTCTCTGATTGGAAAAAAGTTGAAGAGGTCCACTGCCTGGCTTCTAAGATTAAGAGATATCTTGTTAAGTAGGGTCCGCAAGAAAAAGCAATTGGAGGCAACCACAGCTGGTCTTCTGAACAACAACAGCAAGAGCATCAGGCAGGCTGGAAATGATGCTGGCACAGAACCAAGCAGGACATTTTTGGATCTGGATGATCTCATGAAAGCGGAAATGGCCATCATTCGCTATTGTCAACATCAGCAGTTTAAGGAGGACATTGCTTCATTGTCCTCTCTGAAAGGCAAAGTGAGTCGCCAAAGTTCCCTCTTCAAGCTTGATCCTGTCTTGGACGACGGCCTTTTGAGAGTTGGAGGAAGGCTCAGTAGAGGAGCTTTGCCAGAGGAGACTAAGCATCCGTTGATTCTCTCTAAAGAGCAGCACATATCAAAGCTCATCCTTAGGCATGTACATCAGAGCCTGGGACATGCTGGTCGCACTCACACATTATCATCTGTAAGGAGGAGGTTCTGGATTACACGAGCCAATACTGCTGTGCGGAAATTAATTGCAGAATGTAATTTTTGTAAACGCTACAATGCAGACCATTAGAACAGAAGATGGCAGATCTTCCGCAAGTGAGAGTCCTTCCTGACTTGCCACCATTCACCAACACAGGTGTTGACTACTTTGGGCCCGTGGAAGTTCGAAAAGGAAGAGGAAAATGTAAGCGTTACGGCGCAATATTCACTTGCCTGGCAAGCAGAGCAGTCCACCTGGAGGTGGCAGCTTCATTGGAAACCGATGCCTGCATCAACGTTCTTCGGCGCTTTATTAGTAGAAGAGGACAAGTGGCGTGCTTGATATCTGATAACGGAACCAATTTCGTTGGGGCAGACAGGGAATTGAAGGAGGCCCTTGCTGCTCTGGATCACAGTCGGATAGGCGGAGCACTGGCACTGGTTGGAATTAGATGGAACTTTAACCCTCCAGCAGGCTCTCATAATGGAGGCGTCTGGGAACGAATGATCCACCTGGTGAGAAGAGTCCTTAGTTCTGTCTTAAGGCAGCAGCTCTTGGACGATGATGGGCTTCAGACTTTGTTTGGCGAGGTGGAGGCCATTTTGAATGACCGGCCGATTACTAAGCTCTCAGATGATCCAAATGATTTAGAGCCATTGTCTCCCAACCATTTGCTTTTACTAAAGGGAAAACCGGCCTTGCTGCCAGGAGTGTTTTCATCTCATGACATGTATGTGAAACGGAGGTGGAGACAAGTTCAGTATCTCTCAGATCTTTTCTGGAAGAGATGGGTGCGGGAGTACTTGCCTCTACTTCAAGAAAGACAGACATGGAACCAGAAGCGTAGGAGCTTGAAAGTTGGAGACATCGTTGTAATAATAGATGCCTCGGCTCCTCGTGGTTCCTGGCCTCTCGCTAGAGTGCTTGATGTATTCTCTGATAAACAGGGTTGTGTGAGATCTGTGAGGTTGCAGACAAAGTCTGCTGTTTTCGAAAGGCCTGTAACCAAACTTTGTTTAATTCATACAGTGTAATGTGTGTGTCTTATCTTACGCAATATGTATGTGTTCAGGATTGCAACATTTTGGTTCCTTGGTTTACATATGTCATGTGTGAATTGTTATGTCTACATGCCATTTAACAATTAGGGGCCGGTGTGTAGGAGCCAAATGTTGCATATATATTGTGTATTGAATTTTTTTTTTTTTTTTTTTTTTTATACACTGGGTGGCGCTGTGTGTGAGCCAAACAGGTATATTAGGTAGGCCTATGCAGTGTTGTGGGAGGTGTGTGACCCCGGAAGGGCAAACTGTTTTCGACCGCTTTCTGCTTCTCGCTTCTCTCCATGCTTTGCTTTGCCTTGCTCCGCAGTAGGCCTTCACAGTGTTTAATTGATTTGCCTTTTGTAGTGGTTTTTAAAGTGATACTTAATAAATGTGACATTTAACTTTTGAAACAAAAATGGATCCAAGCGTAAACTGCAATCAATAATCTAGTCATTGCCGGGGAGAACAGACACTTCAGTGGGTTTGTGTGTTTTGGAAAAAGAAGGAGCTGGAGAGTTTTGAAAATCTTAGAGGAAAATATGACCTTGGAGTACATGAATTCTTCAGATATCTTCAACTAAGGGATTACTACAAAAAAGAAATCAAAGCAGATTCTTCCAAAGAGGTGAATGGTGTTATTCAAATCATAATCAAAGCATATCAGGAAAGTAACATCAGAATAATTTCAGCAAACATTCACGGGTACTATGTGTATCCACCTCACGACCACTCGCAATCATTCACGGATACTGCACGCGTTTCCACCCTACAGCCACTGGCAGTGGTGCAGCTCGCTAGCGCTTCGGTTATTGGTGCTCTTTGCCTTGCCGGCAAACATTAACAGATACTACGCGCATCCACCTCACAGCCATTCGCATTGGCGCAGCTCACTAGCGCTTCGCTAGCGCTTCAGTTATTGGTGCACTTTGCCTCATCGGCAAACATCCACGGATACTGCACAAGTATCCACCTTACAGCTACTAGCAGTGGCGTAGCCCACTAGCGCTTTGCTAGCGCTTCAGTTATTGGTGCACTTTGCCTTGTTGGCAAACATTCACAGATACTGCACGAGTATCCACCTTACAGCGACTAGCAGTGGCGCAGCCCGCTAGCGCTTCAGTTATTGGTGCAGTTTGCCTCGTCGGCAAACATCCACGGTTACTGCACGAGTATCCACCTTACAGGCACGAACAGTGGCGCAACCCACTAGCACTTCGCTAGCGCTTCAGTTATTGGTGCACTTTGCCTCGCTGGCAAACATTAACGGATACTACGCGTATCCTCCTCACGGCCACTGGCAGTGGCGCAGCCCAAGAACGCTTCGCTAGTGCTTTGGTAATTGGTGCACTTCGCCTCGCCGGCAAACATTTACAGGTACTGGGCGTATCCTCCTCACGGCCACTCACAGTGGCAGCCCACTAGCACTTCGCTGGCGCTTTGGTTGTTGGTGCACTTCGCCTCACCGGCAAACATTCACGAAAACTACGCGTCTCCACCTCACGGCCACCCGCAGTGGCAAGGTTCATGCTCTCGGCTGACTTTCAGTCCCGCAATCCATCATTCTGCCTCGCCTGCACACCATCCATCTGCCGTCTCCACGCTCAAGCACGTCACTCCATGCTATCCGACTGGCCGCTTCCCCAACAGTGGTTAACCCTTTACTGACTGTCCTCCGTCTCACCACTCTCATTCGCCTCGCCGGTCGCAGCGCCTGGTTGGCTAAAGCCGATATCGCAAACGCTTAGGGCCGTTCCACTCGACCCACGCTTTTTTGGGGGTTCCTTTGGTGTTTCTGGGAAGGAGCGCTATTACTTTGCCTTTCGCCTCACCGTATCCCATCATCGCTTCCTCCCTCATTCAGGGTCACAAATGGGCCACCAAATGTATAACCGTACATTATGACAACCGACCACAGTAGACACTGTAAACAAAGGCTGTTCCCGCTCCCTCTCATTCATGCCGTTCCTCAGGAAACTAAACCTTAATTTCCGCAAACACCAGTCCATGCTCAAAGCCGCACATATTCCCGACTGTGAAATGCCATCGCTGACGCCCCTCCTCGTTTCTCCTGGTAGAGATTCAGACGCTGAGCACTGCACTTGGATATTCTCCCCACTCTGGTTCCTCCGATTTCTGCGACCGTCGAGCCCTGACACCACAACCCGAGCCATTTGCTGCTTTATCTCGAGATGCCATTCTAAATGGGTTCGTTCCACGCTTACTTTCCCCGTACCTCGCAGGACGGAAGCAATTCAAGAAATTCCATTCAGCCCTCTGACTGCCATTACCGGCACTCGACGTCTTTTCCCTTACAAGCTTCATTTCGTACATTCACTTCATAAACCACGTTCGACCAGCTCTAATACAAGTCTTCCTAAGCGGCATCAACTTCTTCGTCAAATTGGCCATTGGTTATCCGTGCTCGTCTATTTCCTACTCTCACGTGTAAACACTGCTGAGAGGCTTACGTAAACAAGAACCGTCCGCACCGACCAAACGTTTACCCCAAATGGCAGACCTCCTCTCTCACTGCATGCAGATGCTGCATTCAGGGTACCATTCTCTTTCCACGGATTTCGCTCTAGAGGCAGTGTTTCTATTGGCCTTCTTTGGTTTTTGAGATGTGCCGAGTTTGCTCCGCTCTCCACTAATTATTATCCTTCTCGTCACGCCAACCTAAATGACATCTCATTCTACTCCACTGACTGCCTCATGTTCAGATAAAGAGTAGTAAACAGATTCGTTCGGCATTTCTCAGCCCATATTCCTATTTCGCCTAGACTCTGCCCTCAGTCCGTTCGAGCCAATATCAAACTACGCCCCTTGAGATACAATAACCACACTTCTCCCCCGGACCCGTTATTCACGATCAACACCTGGGCCATAGCCACTCGCCACTGGTTCCTCTACCATTTCCGTCAAGTTTTAATTAGATCCAACATTCCACCCAAATACTCCTCTGGGCACTCTTTCCGCATTGGTGCTGCCAGCACAGCATCCAAGCGAGGAGTGCCGGACCACCTGATTAAAATCTCCGGCCGCTGGACATCGAACTTGTATGCAAGCTATATTTGCAATAATGTTGACGACGTACGTAGAGCCCATCTCTTGTTGATACATTAACACTTTTTGGGGCTTGGGAGCCACACGGACTCCGACAAGAGATGCGAGCCCCGCCCTGAGTCTCGCCACCCGGGGGGCGCCCAACGTTCGCACAATCACAGACTAAGTCCAACACCACACCCGCCCCGATCTCCTATCAGCAATCCCACCCAATACTCTCCTCTACTTTGGGAGTGGTCCAGAATTCATTAAAGGGAGTTCCCGATAATGTAGGTTAATGAACAGGGCCACTACCAATGCACCTTCCTATTCGTCCTTACGCCTATATATGCCTCCTACATTCCCACAATCCCCGCTCGTCTCGTTTCTACGTCCCTTCCACCCTTCCCCTCTCCAAGAAAGAAGAAAGAAACAGCCAACACCTGGGACCCCGGGGGTCTTGGGAGCCACATGGACTGCGATAAGAGATGCGAGCCCCACCCTGAGTCTCCCCACCCGGGGGGCGCCCAACATCCGCACAATCGCAGACCAAGTCCAACACCACACCCGCCCCGATCTCCTATCCACAATCCCACCCAATACTCTCCTCTGCTTTGGGAGTGGTCCAGAATTCATTAAATATATTAATTATATGACCTAAGCTGGGACATCAAATCACACAGTGACTGGTGAACGGCAAAATGACAAGTACAACTGAGTAGGGTGCAAGTATGCCTGTCCAATCAGGGTGCTACAAAAATGATTTTTCCCGCTTGTCCCTTTGGGCAAGCGAGTCAAAAAAATGGTTGCCCGAATTCAAATGACAAATGACATTACAAAACAAACTACCGTGGCAGTGAACAAATGACGGACCATGCAACAAGATAAAATGCATCAACATTTCTGGTGATCTTAACAATATAATTTTGTAAGTATTCAATCAAGGAGAATTAAAGTAGACAGGTTTCCACACGCTTAGACTAAGATCAGGCCCAAATGAATTTTGACATGCGTAATACAATCAGGAGGTGAACGTGAACGACGTATAATCAATGTGCGTTGTAAAATCTGGGCCCAAGCTCTGCTTACCAACAAGATGCCATCATTTTTATCAATTTCAAATTTTATTTAATATATTTAACAATGACACGGTGTAATTTGGGTCTTCAGTGTGCTACTTGTAATTTTTTCAAATTATCCTGACAAAGAACAAATCAAACAAATAAAAAGTTCAACTAGACGGCAAAGCAACAACTTACTAGTATATGGTCCCCGCAGAAAACGGCATGTTTCGCAGGAGTCCAGGTAGTTCCATTGCGATTAACGATTCATTTTTGTCAGCAGATAAATCGCTTTCCATGGCGATCAGGATATGAATCTTCACTTGGAAATGCGTGAAAAGATATCACGCGACCTGTTTTCAGGTTATGGTTCGTGCAACCTCTGACTTCATATGATTTTGGCATGGTTAAAGGAAAAAATGCACAATGCACAAAAAGGCACAATGTGCATACTATCTCTGATTCGGTGTCTCTACCCCGTGATAGAAATAATCCAATGAACAATAAGTTCCCAAATATTGCATTACAGGGGTATGTTTCCCAAAAGACTAGTTGATAACTACGGTAGCAAATTGCATAGTTCAACGATATGACCAGTCTATGGATCCAACTGTGCAAGTTTGCATCTGAGTTTTCTGGAAATGTACCCCAAATTGGCAGGCCAGCCATCAACTAAAAACAAATACAAGTTAATAACAGTTGCTAATGTTGTAAACATTAAGTAAGAACCTTGCAATGTTATATAATCGATGAATCATTTTGCAATTTTTAATCTGAGCACAGGATACTATGTTTTATTTCTAGCTAATGCTAATCTATGCTAATCTATCATGTCTTCACTAGATAGCTTTCTAGCTAATGATCTTTCCATGATCTGATGCAACTAAAGCCTGCCACACAATAAAAGCTGCATAAAATATGGGCCTTGCTAGCTGGATACCACTGCGGCTCACCAGGGTAAACTCCAGCTTATCAACTGGGACTTGCCACCCTTTGTTCATCAGCTTTCCCACTGCTGTGCATCGTAAGCAAAGACAAAATAATAAGAATCTAATTCGGCAGTTTTATTCGGGCTCCATATCTTTCTTTTTCTGCTCAAATTCTTGTGTTTGCTCTTTCATGCTGTCACAAAGAAAGGCTAGCTAACTAAAACAGCTTCACCATGTATCCCATAAATGTAATGGTTGTGCTGCGTTCACAGTTCAGATGCACAGAGGACAGGAAGATTAGGACTGGACTCAGGTGCAAGGATGGACTTGGTTGTGTTTTTTACGCCTACTGCACAACAGCAGGCACAAACATTGCAATACAAAACAAAATGGAAGCGAAGTGCCTTCAACACTATAAGTAATACAGGCCCTGGGCTTTAGCTGTGAAATAGGAAAACAATAGGAAACAAGGTTCCTTAATAATAAACTGCTGCAATAAACATAAACAGCACTAAGCTTAAGGAGTTTAGAGTTAAAATACGCGAACACGGAGAAAAAGTCAAAACAAGACTAAACAATGCCGCACAGGCGTGGATTTACAAGGCTTCACAATGAGACTGAGTGAAACTGGGTCTTAAATACGCACTGCTACCACCCAGTGGCAATGAGAAACGGGTGCAAAAGATAAATTAATAATGAATGAAGTGCAGTCCGGGGCTGCGTCCGAATAGTCTTTTTTGCCGAGGAAAGTTCCTGACTCCTAAAAAATTATCTGGAAATAATTACGTGGCAACCATGATAAGTGTATTCGAATTCTTTAAATATCAAGGAAAGGTGTCTCAGTGCTTCCTAATTTACCTCCTTTAGCATAGGGTACACAGAACCATCCTTTTCGAAAGGAGATACCGCTAACACACAATTCAGTGTAGCAGCAATATTTCAAAGCAGCGACCATTCACCCGGCCAATCGCGTAAAGAAACGTATACAATGGGCCGGGGCCTCATGATCACGTTGCCTAGTGTAAGAGAATTCGGATTCTCTAATTAGTGTGATTGTCTTCCTAAGCCGTTAAGAATTCCCTTTTACACCTTCCTTTCTCCTAATGATGTTTTCCACAAAGGTTAAAGAAAAGTGGTTAGGAATTAGTGGATAGGCAGTAATTATTTGACCGTCTGGACACAGCCCAGGTCTTAGTAGACCGATGAGCTGGATGGCTTGAGGTGTGGCCTTAAAATAAATATTCACAATAGGAAAGCAGAAGGATATTGTCCATAATCTTAAAAAAAAATATGCAGCTTAACCACCATCAGTTTTAATTTAAAAAAAATTTTATTGCCCAGGTGAAACAACGGCCCCCATATATTTGTATTAGCATTAGACGTAGACTAATTAAAAACTTTAAAATGTTCAGCACTACGAAAGAGATTTGTTTGACTTTGGGGTTGTTTATAAAGCCAGAAATGCTATGTAAGAAAGAAATGGAGATGCTGTCTTCTGATTGCGGTATTATCTTAACACTTGTACTTATCCTTATCCACTTGTACTTGGACCTTGTACTGACTCTGGTGCATTCCCCGCCCACCCCCCTCCGCAACAGGCTGACTCCTCACTCATTTCTTCTCAATTTAACCCCTTCTTGCCCCCACCTCCCACCCGCCCCCCCCCCATTCCTATGAAAAAATTCCTACGCGTTTCCAGCGTGTCGTGTTATAAACCTGATGTGTATTATGTCTGATGTCATCAATACATGTTATATATGTTTGTTCTGTGTTCGGCATCTGTAACCTTAATTTTCGAAGAAAAAGTTTCCGGGGTGCTTCTCAGCGTGCGACCCGCTGCAGTCTACCTTCCCCGGTAGACTGGAGAAACTGAATTACCTTTTTTAGGACAAATAAAGTCGTCTGATTCTGATTAAGGACAACATCAGTTACTTTTGTGAGAATCTCGTGCCTAATTGTCAACGGGTCCCAATCACATACGGGTCTGGGTGCAAATGCACCCCCAGCACCCGTGGTGTTTCTGCCCCTGGTCTAGGGCTGCTTTGCTACCTCAGGATGGGTGAACTGCCATAATTAATGGAATCATTAATTCATTCTGTTGTCTACCAGAAAATGCTGAAGGAGAATGTCCGGCCATCAGTAAGAGACCACCTCTACAAGACTCAAAAGAAAAAAAACAAAGGTTTTGGAGTGGCCTCCTCAACATCTCGACTTGAATCAAATTGAGATGTTGTGGCATAACCACAGACAGAAGTTCACGCATGATATCCTTCCAGTGTGCCAGGATTAAAACAATTCTGCAAAAAAAGAGTGGGCCAATTCCTCTACAGCAATGTATAGGATTCATTGGCAGTTATCACAAACATTAGATAGCAGTTGTTGCAATCAACAACCAGTTATAATGTTGAAGAGGCATTTTTATACAAGTGATAATGATTTTGACTAACGCCTTACATTTGCTGAATGAAACGATCCTTTGAAAACTCCATTTTGTGTTTACTGGCAGCAAATTTTAATAGACAGATGTTTTTCAGAAAACAGTTTCAATGATTGATCTGTACTGTTTGCTCCATTTTCATTTAAATAGGGTAATTAAATGATTTGAAAGTCATTGTACTTTGTTTTTATCTGCATTTTAAGCAGTGTGCTAACTTTTTTAAAAATGGAGTTGTACAAACTAAGGTGTTTTCCACCAGGAACAGCAGCACCGCGGCAGGTACTACTTCTGCCTCATGCAGGAAAAGATCATTTGCCCCCTTTGACCTGCTCCTCTAAATCAGGGTAGCAGAAATTCACTATCTATCTATCTATCTATCTATCTATCTATCATCCTGTGAGTTTTCAATTCGTGCAAAACACACCCAGTTCTCCGCACTGGCAGTTAAGTAAGTTCTCTCGCCGTTGAATAAGATGTTCTCTGGAAGGACTGAGGTGAAAAACTACTAGCTTGAGTGCACTCAGCCTAAGCAAAGATATGTATTTTGTCAAAACTGAAACTTTACATGAAATGATGGTCAAATAATCATGCATGCACCAAATAACATCTTTCCAAAAAAAAGAAAAAAAAAATCTTCTGATATAAGTACTTTGTTTCTTAGTTTTTTTTTTTAAAGAGGAGTGGGAGAGAACCCTTTCTCCAGCCATTATGCAAGTCTGCTGTATAATGCTTTGACGTTTGACATGTAACAACTTACACCAGGTTACACAGTCTCACCTGCGCTCCAGTAGGCCGACTGCATTGCGTCACTTGTTTGTCTGGGATGCACTTCTTGGACTGCATCACTGACAAATAATATATTGTTAGAACAGGGATGGGGGATGGGTGGGTACTCATCTGTCCCCTCCTGATAGATCTGCAGAAAAATGGAGGAGGTGCTAACAGGTATATAAAACAAACACACCCTACCAACCCAATCGCTGATGTAACAATGCTTTTCCACACCTACCCATCCACAAATATTAACTGATGGTGTCCTCGTATTGTGCAGTTACAGCAAGCCCTGCACTGGGCTTCAATTCATTGCACTCAATTGACTTCTGATTATCTGAACACTAAAATGTCTCAGTAATTCACTCTTGAAGTATACCGAGAAAGATACAACAGCCTGGATAAATGGTTGCAGGATACAGTTGCTTACTGGGTCTGAACTCAAGAAGTCTGTGAGGAGTCACTGCTGTTTCTCTGCTGAGTGTCTTATTTGTTCAAAAAACTTTATGAAACTGTCTTTCATTTCTTACGTTTTATTAGACCTGTATGTATTAGAAAACATCATGAGTGAAAAGCTTTTGTAGACTGTAATATTGCGGACAGAAGGCAATCCTTGTAAAATGGGCAGAATTCCCAGCATGGTGGAAGTTTACACAGAGTGGAGGACATCTTTTATATGACTAGCCTTTAGGGCCACCCTAAAGTAATACTGTACCAGCTCCAAAGAAATACTTCTTCAACTTTACTCTGGGCATGTCATACTAAGATAATTTATTTCCATGCATACATTGGGCAGTAAATTGGCAATAGTCATTAATATGAGCATAAGGACATTAGTGCTGCACCAATAAGCTCGATCCTGACTCTGATTTTCACCTCTCCTTCCACAGGACCCAGAGAAGGAGAAACATTATCCCTCAGTTTTGTGTGGTAAATTAAACTCAAGAATGCAATGAGCAGCTCTGTGTTCAACTCCAGCCTGTTTGTCAACCACTCCTCCTCAGGATCCAGTCCCCTGCTCTGGTATGAGTTTGAAGTGTGCAAAGATTCACCACATGCATTTGTGTTCTCCTACCTGGTAAAGGTCTTTAACCTGGCAGTGGGCTTTCCCACAAATGTTATGGTGATTTGACAGGTGGCCAAAAAAAAGTGACTCCTCCACCTCTGACATCTTGATCTTCAACCTGGCCATCGCTGATGCCTACTTCTGCCTGATGACCCCCATTGACATGGTGAACAGGCTACTGCTCAATAGCAGTGATATATGGTACTTTCAGCGCTTTGCCTATGGGATCAAGGACACCACCCCACTCCTTCTCACCTGCATTTGCCTGGACCACTACATGGCCGTGGTCCACCCTATTGTGTTCTCTGGCAGCAGGGACAATAAGATCAGGGTGGCTGTTTCCATGTTGGTTTGGGGGCTCATGTTAGCTGGTGCATTCATCGTGGCCTTTATGAGGGAGGAAAGCACAATCGGCATCTTCACCGTACTGATCCTTGGGGTCTTTGTCATTATGGTCTTCTGCAACATCTCCATTATCTGGAATCTTAGTAAGTCAGCAGTAGGTAAAGAGAAGATGCACCCCGTGAAGAAGAAAGCCCTCAGGATGGTTGCTCTTGCCCTGGCCATCATAATCTTTACTTACCTCCCTCCAGTGGCTCTTTTTCCTTTTGTAGATTACTACAGCAGTGTGGACTTCGTGTCACATCACTGTGGTTGTCTACACCTTCACTGACCTGAGCTGCAGCACTGAACCCCTACTGTACATCTCTAAGAAAAATCACTGCCTTGCTAACATGCCCTACAGCTGCTGCCAAAAGCCTTTCAATGAGCCACATAATATAAACTTATGAACCCTACCCTTACGCCCCAGGTGTGTACTACAAGGAATGTTCAACAATTGCAAGGCTTTCTTTGCATGAGCTCACTTGTCAAACCCTAAAATTGCAATCAGACATATAAGTTACCATGACAGGTTAAAAAAGAACCACCTTCATAACATTAAAAACCTGCTTGGCTTAGGCTCAAAATACAGTAATTCACTAAGCCACTAATCTCATTTCAAAGTATAGCCTTCTGGTCTGCGTTAGGTTACACCCACCTTCAAATGTTCATAGTGAGTTGAGTAATGAAAAAGAAAAAAAAAATCTAATTGGTAAATAGTTTGTATTCCTTTTGAAAGATTGCTTGTGAGATAGTTAAAAAAAAAGCAATGGATTTCTGAATGGTTCACCAAAAATTTGTCTTCAACAGTTGTTTATTCCCATGCACAATGCCACAAGAAGTCATAAAATTACATAAATGAATTATAGAACACTGTGGCAATATAGATGAACAATATCCTTTGCATTTTGGATAAGGAGAGTTCAGCAGCCTTATTTATTGGCCTGTCCAAAGCTTTTGATTTTGTTGGCCACCTTATTCTGAAGCAGATGCAAGACCCGGTTTCACACTTGAAATTACTGGGCAAAACTCATGCACTGCAAAGGATAAAACTTCACTTCTTTATTGTTCATCTAGTAAATATTTAAAATGAGGGCAAAGAGGTGGAAAAAAGTCACTAGTAAAAAGGCAGAGGGCTTATTCGCAGAGGATCTTGCTGGTGGCTGCTGAGTAGGCCAAAGGCTGCTGGCTGTTGCCTATGGAGTCTGGGCTGAGGATAAGAGACACAGGAGCTCTAGTAGTTCGCTTGGTTTCCCCATGTCTCCAAAACAGGCACAATGGCTTCTTTTCTAATTGCCCAACAGCAGCCTGAGCACAGAAACACCCTCAAAGACAACTTACTCATTACAAATCTACTAGTCTCCAAAAAAAAAAATACAAATCTGTTGATCTACAGCTGTATATACCCACACAGAGAACACCTCGAAACCCACATTACACCCCACCATTTCAGTCTGCCAACTTGAGCACAGAAACACCCTGCCTCTAGTGATGTGACGTTCTGTGCTGAGGCTTCGAGGCGCGTGCCGAGTAATACAGGAATTATTTTGTGAAGCGCGTATCAAGGCGTGTATTGATGACATATGCGATAACGTCAGAAGCCTCGTTGGCCGGCCATACCTCGTGACCAGTTCATGAAGTGGTTCGCAATTTGGCACGCGATTCGAAATAAATAGGGCTGTAGAACACAATGGAGATCCCTAACATTTTGTGGATTCTGACCGTTAGAAATTCTGATTTTGTGTTGACCATCAAAAACCCTTTTTTGTTTGCGATGGAGTCGCCGAGAAAGAAAAGGATTTCCCCAGTGTAGGAACATTTTGATCTAATGTCTCCCAACAAGGCATGTGTCTTAATAACTGCAGATGCATTTCTCACAGTGAAAGACTCTTTTCCAAAGCAGGGGAAATATTATCCAAACAAAAGAAATCACCTGAGCCCCAATACTGTGGAAAAACTTTTATTCCTGAACAAAAACCAATAGTCTCACCCCAAGCACATTCACTGCCTATACCCCAAAGTCTCACCCTACATTCACTGCCCATATCCCGAAGTTACAAAAGCATGCTCATTCCCTCACTCCAGTTTAACTGATCATTTCTACTTTGCATAAATGCCAACTCTTCTTTTTTTTCAAATTAATGTTTATTGCTCAGCAAAATAGACACAATATGGTAATTTGAGTGCATTGCATATTTCTTGGCATCATTGACAGTTTCATTCGCAGGCATTTTGCAAAATACGGCACACTTCAAACTGATAATGTCATCTGTGATATTTTTTACCTGTATTACTTTGTCCAGTGGATGGCGGAGGGAGTAAATGAAGCCTCAAGAAGCGTCACCCTTTAGTGAACCATTTTGGGAGAAAGCTTCAATGCTCCATGAAGCTTCATCTCGCCATCACTACTTGCCTCCAGCTTTTATGTCTAATTAAATAGAGTGAGGGCACCCCGGCACACCTGCTGATCTCCAATCAGCACGCAATCCACCCAACAGCACACATGAAAACCACACCCACCCCAAGTGCTCAGCAAGGAAAAGTGTCACGACACACAAAACCAAATCAATTAAATACAAAATCAGGCCGATACAGGTCTACCCTGTTACACAGATACTGGCAAGAATTTGCACATTTGAACATTTGGGGTAGTTTGTGAATTACCTCTCAGACAGGTCTCAATGTGTCCAATTTGATGGACGAACATCTAATTGGCGAAATGTTTGTAATGGTGTACCTCAAGGTTCTGTTTTAGGGCTACTGTATTTCTATCTATATCTATCGTTTAGGTCAAAATGTGGATGAGGCAAACCTTCACTTTTATGCAGATCATACAGGAATATTTTATGCTGGGTTTTTCATTGTGGAAGCTTTTACCAAGTTGCAGCTGTCTTTAACATTAATCATTCTTGGCTTTTACTGCTTGAGCTGGTTTTAAATGTTGTAAAATATGAGGCGATGCAGTTCTCAAATGCTGCGGAAGGAAGCCAGAGAACAACTTGGATATTTTTACTGCTCAGGGAAAGAAGTAAGAATTTTTTTCCTGTCAAACATATCCCGGCTTACGGCTTGATGGAGGTCTTTCTATTAAACCTTATATTAATAATCTTCCTAAAAAAAAAACCAAGGATGAAGTTAGGATTTTACTTCAGAAACAAGTCCTGTTTCTCTTTTTAGGCCAAGAGAAGACTGGTCTCCACAAGCTTTTTACCAGTACTTGATTATGGCAATCCATTATGCATGAATGCATCTGAAAATTGCAAATTGCATCTCACAGTCCACTGAGATTTTTTACAAACTGAAGATCCCTCACTCATCATTGTAATCTTTGCCCTAGAGCTGGTTGGTCATCTCTGACAATGCGTAGACTCAGTCACTGGCGCCGGAAAGGGGGGGTGCCATTGGCCCCCCCACTTTTACCCTCCTCCCACTTTCTTTTTAAGCATAAACAGTTTAGTAGGTTCGCGCATGCATAGTCTATTGTCACGCTGTCTTCAATGGGCATTATTTAGGCACAGCGCTTCACTGCCCAGTGGCGTAACAGTAGGGGGCGCAGCGAGTGCAACGGCACTAGGACCCAGAGGCGGGGGGGGCATAATAGGCACACTCGCGACGGTGTCGGGCTTCGATCGTTGCAAGCATAGGTGTATCTCAAAAGTTGCACTTACAGCATAATTAAAACATGCAACATAACCTGCTATGGAATGCTGTGCTATTGAGTATTTATACCACCGCAACTGCATTCATTTCTCAGTCACGGTGCTGGCAAGTCGATGTCATCACGATACATTATTCATCATTTTAATTGAACATAAGTCGTTATAACATTAAACAATTTAGATTTCTTTTTGAAAAAAGCTTAATAAAACAAACAATGATAATTTTATTTTGCAGTTGATATCGTCATTGAGACAGCAAGTGTTTCTGGGTAATGGCCATGAGCGTGAGCGCAGATCAGCTGTTTTTACGATGTCCACTCGCTCGCTGATTATTGTTCCCACAACTCCTTACTGTTCACAAAATTTCAGATCATCCCAATAAAGTTATGTTAATGTGTCGTTCATTTGCTCATTATGCCTTAGTGTTCTTGATGATGACCATTATTAAGATAATAATTTTAAGATGATAATGTTAAGAAAGAAAAAGGAAACTTTATTTTATAGAATGAAATAGTGTAGTAACCCTTAGTGTGTTTTACGTCGGTATGTAAAACTTTGAGGAGCGTGCAATGTTTGTCTATTATATATTGAAGTTCCAGGGTATCTGCATCATAAATTCTTAAGTTCGTGTGGGAGAAACAAACACAGACAAAATTGCGTGCAATTACAACTTGCAAGTAATAGTGTGCGCGCTATGATTCACTGATATTAAACGCCTGACTGAGTTTGCAGTGATTTTAATAATGAGTTTTACGATATATATATTTTTGCATGCATGTGCTATGTGATTTAAGCTCTGGCTGATCCTGCCCACCCAGCCACGGACTTCACTACGCGTTAATTCATGATGTGCATTGAAACGAAAAGTCCAAAGCATTAGTTTTAAAGAAGAGGTGATGGATGTGGGGCATGTTTGTCTGGGTTAACGGGAATGAGCCAAACGTCTTTTTTTTATACCGTAAGTGTTGCAATATAGGGGCACGGATGAGGTTGCTGTTGCTGACCTCTTGGCTGTGCTGTAGCGCTGTTCGTTGGTGTTCATTCTGCTTGAGTTGAGACAGAGGAAGACGTGCGGGATCGAATCTGAAGTTTTACTCTTGTTTAAACGGAGTTATCTGAAACTAATTTGTGTGTTCAGGCTCAAACAGTATTAGAGATTAGACAATTTGCTCCCGAGGTATAACCTTTGTCGCATTAGGGGCAGGGAGAATCTTCCTCCATCATCTTTTTTTTCCCCCTTTTTCCCCCTTTAACAACTCGGTGAGCAAACAGCCAAATTAAGTCGCTAATCTGGTCAAACAAAGGCGACGGGGGTTTTTGGGGGTTTTCTTTGAGGGGTTTCAGTCTCCCGGAGCAAAGTAAGGTAAAGTAAAATAAATTTAAACGCTAAATTTAAAGAATAAACTAAACGCGAAGTAATTGTCTAACTTAGTGAATTGTGTGATATACAAAGTAAGTCAGAGTTGTTTTCAAGGACTGAGGTACACTGTCGCCTGCTTTTTCTGTAGCTGATTTAGCTAACGAACTATTGTAAGCTCTCAACGCCAGGAATATATCAAATTACCGATATCTAACTATCTGGCTTGGTTTCATACTTAGTCGCTTGCCTTTCATACAGTCTTCTAGCCAATAAATATTGACGCTTCATGGGGGTTTTTTAGTCCCTTCGTTCTCTATCCTGACCGCATTACCGATAAACGATTTCCAACCTTTTGAATATTAACGCGAACCGGGTTTTTGTCTTTTTTCGCATTTTATTATCATCGAAGGGCTCTTCTGATTAAACACATTGCAAATTACGTTATTTTTGTATTTTCCTCCGGTTGCGTGACTTGATCAGCTGATTAAAGTTTAACTGCTTGTTTGAGTGCTCAGCGACAGCTTGTTGGGGAGATACCGTGTATAGTTCGCTCACGAAGTAAACGACTTGTTTATTCGGTCCGTTTTTAATTAAAAGGAACCGAGGCTTAACTCTTATCTCGGTTACTCTTGGTTGTATTTGTGGCTGGCTAGCTAGATAGTTACTGTTTGCTTTTTGGCTGGGGATCTGAGATTTAGTATTTAGTCAATAGGACAGCAGTCACTTTAGTCGTCCGCTCGGTTACCCTTGAATTTAAACGGAAAGCTTTTACCGAGTGCTCCGCCTCCTCCCTCCTCCAGTTTCTCCTGGGCGTAGTATAGCCAGTCTTTTATCTGGGTTCTCAGCTAAGCCCTGTGAGACTTTTTGGGTTAGTATATTAATAGTAGCGGGTCTAGATAAATTCAAGTTGTCTTATTAGGAGTGCTTATTATCGATAGAGTTTCTCAATTTGGTATTTCATTTCTGTTCACTAAAAACTAAGCCCCTGTTAAAAGAGCTTATTATCCATTCACATAGTTTCCCCACGGTTTCTATTGTGACTGCTGCTTAGGGCTTCTCAGGTTAATTAATTAATAAATTGTGGTTCCTGAGCTTCTGTCTCGGCATTAGTAATTTTCTTTTGTTATCTAGGGTGAGCGAGGTCATTAGGTAGGGGGGTTCAAAATGTGGCCAAAACTATGTGACGGTTGCAGGATGATCGCACTTTTGGAAAGAGATTTCCAGGGTGGGTTTGTCTGTCACCGGTGCCAGCTAATTGAGCATCTGGAGAGCAAGATCCTTGTTCTTCAGGGCCAGTTGGCGGCACGACATAGTTCAGAATCAGTAGAGTTCCTAGAGGAACTAAGTAGTATGTCGTTTAGAGAAATGGTCTGTACGCCAAAGCAGGGTGGTGTGGGGACCCCAGAGCAGGCAGGAGAGAAAGTTGGGTGACGGTAGGACGCCAGCGCAGGAAAGGGCGTGCACACCGTACAGCGACAGCTCCTCCAGTGGTTGAGGTGTCCAACCGATTCCGCCCTTGCAGGAACTCTCGATTGGCCCCTGACCCTGAGAGTGAGGGGACTGATGAGCAGCAGGGCACCCTGTTGGCCTCTACCCCTCAGAAAAGAGAGTTATTGATAGTGGGGACTCAATACTTAGAGGAATAGACAGTTTAGTCTGTTCACGACAAGGAGTCTCAGACGGTGTGTTGCCTGCCTGGTGCCCAGGTAGGAGACCTCCTGAGCTGCGTGCGGACAAGCTCCTGGCCAGAGCGGGGAGGGATCCAGTTGTCATGGTCCATGTTGGGACTAATGACATAGGTAAGGGTAGGTTTGAGGTTCTGCAAAGCAAATTTGTTGAATTAGTTGAAAAGCTTAGGAGCAGATCCTCCACGGTAGTGTTCTCCGGGATTCTACCGGTACCATGTGCAAGCAGAGGGAAGCAGAATTTTATCTGGAGGTTTAACACGTGGCTACGAACCTGGTGTAGGAAAGAGGGGTATAGGTTTATGGGGCACTGGAACTACTTCTGGGACAGGGGTGACCTGTTCAAGCCGGATGGGCTACACCTGAACCGGAGGGGTACCTTTGCACTGGGTCAGCGTATGTTGAGGGTAGCAGAGAGTTATTTAAACTAGGGACTTGGGGGCAGGGAGGTTAGAGAGTGTTACACAGAGGGAAATGCAGACTGCCCTGATGGAAGCTGACAGCGTTACATGCACTATTGATGATATATTTTTAAAGCAAAAAAAGCATGGTGAGGGGGCTTTGAGCAGCAGGCGATGGGAAATCGAAGGAAGAGCGCTCATGATAACCTGAAATGTTTTTATCTAAATGCAAGAAGCATTAAAAATAAATTTCAAGAACTTGAGGCCGTTATGATTAGTGAAGGCTATGACATAGTTGGGATTACAGAGACATGGCTTAGTGAAGAGGATGGAGATGAATATAATGTAGAAGGTTATAAGCTCTTTAGGAAGGATAGATGTAATAGGCGAGGAGGGGGTGTAGCACTCTATGTGAACGAAAAACATAAATGTGCAGGAAATTCCTGAAATTGAATATTCCGTGCCTTGTGAAGATATCTGGGTCAGGCTCACTGGCAAACACGAGACTGGTTTAAACATAGGTGTATGCTATCGACCACCAGCTTTGGACAGTACAGTCAATGAAATGCTCCTTAAGAGGATTACGCAAGCTTGTAGAGGAGGAGGGACTATTATTATGGGAGACTTAAATTATCCTGGTATTGATTGGGAAATTGTGAAAGGACAGGGTAGGGGGAGGAAGAATTTCTAGATGTCATAAATGATAATTTTTGGTGCTAATAAACCTACAAGAGAGAAGGCAATTTTAGATTTGCTGCTCTGTAATGACCCAGATAGAATTAGCAATGTTGAGGTACTGGAGCCACTTGGGACAAGTGATCACTCTACTATTAATTTTGAGGTTTCATGGGAAGTTAAAAAGGTGTCTCCAAAAACAAAAATTTTTAATTTTAGGCGAGCAAACTTTGACAGGATGCGGTCATATCTAAGTGAAACAAAATGGGAGACACTCCTGGACTGTGAGTCTGTAAATGAGATGTGGGAAAGATTTAAGGGGTTTTACTTGATTACTTAATGTAAATTCATTCCAAAGGTGTCCAAAAGTAAGCTGAAAAAGCAGAATCCTCAGTGGATGACAGCAGCTATTCGTAGGAGTTTGAGGGAAAAGAGGAATCTTTATAAGATGTACATAGAGGATAACAATGAGATTACTAAGGCCGAATTCTGTAAAATGCGGGCTGTGGTCAAAAAGAGCTGAGGAATGCTAGAAGACTGTATGAAAGACAAATTGCAGAGGGGGCAAAAACTAACCCTAAGCGCTTCTTTTTCAGTACTGTAGCAGAAAAAGGAAAGTCAAAGAGCAGGTTAAGTGCATAAAGAATAAAAATGGATCGCTGCTATATGATAATAAGGATATTATGGACACCTTAAACGGTTACTTTGTTGAGAATTTTACCTTAGAGCGGTCTTTATTCGCCAGAGGGCTTGTCCAATGCTCAAGATTATTTAGCGGAAATTGAGGTTAGGGATAACGTCAGATAGACAAGTTGCATCAACTAAAAGGCAGATAAGGCGGCGGGTCCTGATGGCTTATATCCTAGAGTGCTCAGGGAAGTTAGTGAGATCATCTTTAAGCCGCTATCTGCCATCTTTAGACGGTCTTTAGAAACTGGAGAAATACCAAATGATTGGAAACAGGGCAATATAATACCAATATATAAAAAGGGGACCGTATTGAGCCAGGTAATTACAGGCCAGTCAGTTTAACTTGCATTATGTGCAAAATATTGAATCTATCATAAAAGATGAGCTGGACTTATTTCTTGAACATAACAATATCTTGAGGGATAGCCAACATGGTTTTCAGAAAGGAAGGTCATGCCTGACAAACCTTCTGGAATTTTTTGAAGAGGCCACCAAGACTTATGACCAGAGCAGGGCTTATGACATCATATATTTGGATTTTCAGAAAGCATTTGACACAGTACCGCATAAGAGACTAATTTTTAAAATGAGCTCCATTGGAGTTACAGGTGGTATTCTGAAGTGGATTCATAACTGGTTGCAGGACAGAACACAAAGAGTGGTGGTCAGTGGTATATCATCTGAGCTAGGTAGGGTGGGGAGTGGCGTCCCCCAGGGATCGGGTGTGTTGGGACCCCTGCTGTTCCTCATCTACATTAATGACCTTGATAGGAATATTGAGAGCAGATTAGTGAAATTTGCAGATGATACTAAATTGGGGGGCTTGGCAAATAGTTTAGAGTCCACTAAAGTGATTCAGGATGATTTGGATAGAATTCAGAATTGGGCAGAAATGTGGCAAATGAAATTTAATGTAGCTTAAATGTAAAGTAGTACATGTAGGTAATAAAAACATTAGACGGGATTACTTCATGGGAGGTTTTAAACTGAATGTGCTCCACAAGAGAAAGATCTGGGAGTGATTGTTGACCAAACCCTCACAGGCTCTAGCCATTGTGCCGTAGCTGTTAAAAAAAAGCCAATCGGATGCTGGGATACATTGCCAAAAGTATTGAGTTCAAATCCAAGGAGGTGATGCTTCTTTTGTACAACACATTCGGCCAGACCACATCTAGAGTATTGTGTACAGTTCTGGGGACCATACTTTAAGAAAGACATAGAGGCTTTAGAGAAAGTTCAGAGAAGAGCCACGAAGCTAATTCCGGTATTAAAGATGAAAGCTATGAGAAAAGGCTGAAGATCCTTAATCTCTTTAGTCTTAGGAAAAGGAGACTAAGGGGTGATTTGATTGAGGTCTTTAAATATGTAAAAGGGATTAACAAAGTGAATTATGTAGGATTCCTTCAACCAAGTGTTGTTAGCAGAACTCGGTGTCACAAATGGAAGCTGACTAAAGGTAAATTTAGCACTGATATTCGGAAATATTTCTTCACCCAAAGAGTAATTTCAGTGTGGAACAGCTTGCCTGACCATATTGTTGAGGCAGAGACCTTGGGAGTTTTCAAGAGCAGACTTGACTTAAAGCTAGATACCATTGAGTCATTGAGTATCTGAAGTGATATATTCACGATGGTACAAAGAAACTGGCGAGCCTAGTTGGGCTGAACGGCCTGTTCTCGCCATTCATGTTATGTTATGTTATGTTAGGTGCACGGAATAGAGGCACTGTGAATGAGCTGAACATATAACACGGCACTTTTTGGTAGTGATGGGAAGATTAGGCTTCATGAACCATTTTCTTTATTTTCTGTGCCCACAAGATGGTGCACTCTGTTCAACAAAGACTTGTAAGTTCATTCTATAAGCCTTATTTTTTTTAACTATGGGCGCCATCTTCTGGGCACAGAAAATAAAGAAAATGGTTCATGAAGCTTCATCTTCCCATCACTACTTTGTGCAAGACTAAAACAGGATTTTAAAAAAACAAGATAACTCTAAAGACATGGCAGCCATCAGATAATCAGATTCGTATCAGCAGCCATTCAATTGGCAACATTGAATTGTAATGAAACTGGGTCTGTTCGTGTCTTGACACACGGTCCCCGTGTGTAAAACTTGGAACTTCTTGGTCACTGGAGAGGGTGTTATAGCAAATAGCCACACTTTAAAAGAGTGCCTTTGTCAAGGGTTTGTGGTAAATCATACCTCTTATGTCATGAGATCAAACTCTATTAAAAAAAAAAAAAACTTCATCAAGAACTAACAATGGGACATGTTTTGATTTCCCATAAATTACATTTTTTAAAAAAATGATAATAATTTTAAACCAATGTCCACAGAGTTCATTCATCCTCAATAATTTTTTTTTTTTACAGAATCTGCCTGGAAGAACCAAACGGGATGTTATCCCTTTTAATTCTGAAAACCACTTGCCCAAGTATTTATTTATTTGTTTATTTATTTATTTATTGCTATGAAGAAAATTTCTTTCGAAGCAGCAACAACAGGTAAATTCTTTATCTCAGGAATCATCACTGCTGGTTTCTCAATGCATTCAGTGTTGTGGTTTCATTATTAGTTATTGCGTTTCTGCTTTCAAAGATTATTCACCCCGTCCAGTAGTGCGTTACTTTATTTCTTTATTTTTGTGCAATGGAGATATTTGTTATTTGATAGGAGTGGGGGTTGAGGAAATCTCTCGAGGTCGTTGAGCAAGGTGTTCTGGAAACCAGAGGAGGGTAAAACTGTGTGAGAGTCGGCTGGAGTTGTGGCCTTAAGAGCAGCTCATATAATGAAGAGAAAGCCCCGGTGAGTAAATAAGGAGTTCAGTCTGTAGCTGTGGTCTAGTGCTGTACAAACACATTGGTTATTACTACATGTCAATCTTTAAGAAAAAGATACTGTATCAGATTTTGGAGCTGAATCAGAAAATATTCCATGGACATTAACCATAAACCTGTCCTGGTTTCTGACTACAAACTATGGTGTTTTACATCAGCAACAGCAGTACGATGGCAGACACGATTTCCGCTCCATTCAGTCAAAGGTTTTTTGTTCTTCTTGACCCATTCCTTTAGATCAGGGCTGCAGAAATTCACTGGAGATCTACCATCCTGTAAATGTTAAATTCAACCCCAGTACACCTGTTTCTACTCAAAATCAGCTCAGGGAGATCTCACGCCTTCAAATGAAAGGTTTTCTGTGAGGACAGGGGTCTGCTCAGCAAAAGCAAAGGAAGGAATTTTGTAAAAACTGAAACTTTAAATTAAATGCAAGTCAAACCATTATACATATACCAAATAACATGGTTGGAAAAAAATGTATCTAATGTTAGAAGGTTTTTTTAATTTTTTTTACGTAAGCAATGGCAGAGAATCTTGATCCCATCCATTACACAAGTCTGCTGCACGGCACCTTGAGGTTTCATGTGTAACAACTTACACCAGGTTACACAGTCTCACTTGTGGTCCTGTAGGCCAACTGAATTGCGTCACTTGTTTGTCTGGGATGCACTTCTTGGATTGCATCATGTGCAAAAAATATATTGTAATATTTTTGTATTATTATTGTCACAGGGACAGGGGGGTGCTCTTCTGCCCCTCCTCTTAGCCCATCCTCTATTTTACTGTAAAACAAATATAAAACAAACACACCCCTCTGACCTAACTGCTGACGTAACAATGCTTTTCCACACCCATCCATCCACAAATACTGATTCTGACCTGGTATTGTACAGTCACAGCAAGCCCTACGCTGGGCTTTCATTCTTTGCACGCTCAATAGACTCCAAATAAACTAAAGTCTGAGCTGTCCCAGTAATTCATGCATTTTCATATTTACATGCACTAGAAATATACTCAGAAAAACATAACACCCTGTATACATGGCAGTAGGATAAAGCTGCTTACTGGTCTGTCTGTAAATGAGTCTGTGAAGAGCCATTGCAGTTCCCGAGGTGAGTGTCTTATTCATTCAAAAAACTTTATAAAACAGTATTTACTTTCTTACTTTTTGAAAAATCTGCTTATATCAAAAAAAGTGAAATGCTTTTGTGAACAGTATGATGGTAGACACTGAAGGCAATCCTTGTCAAATGGGCCATGTGCCTTAAATCTCGTAAAACTGCAGAGCAGAGAAAGTCATGGTTTGAAAGGGCACAGACAGGATTCTTGGGGAGATAGTTTTCCCAGCATGAAGATAGTTTTTCAAAAGTGGACAGAGACTTCCAGGAGCATTTTTCACACTGTACTGTTCTTTTGGTGCGGCACAGTGGCCTGCCAGTGCAGTTACAGTCCTGTTCCACTTGAAGTCTGTTTCAGGGCACTCTCTGGCTTGGAAAACCTGTGGACATAGTCACCTGGAAGTAGAAGGCTATAACTATACCCAGGCAGAGGGGTGTTATAAATTCAAATGAATTTATTATTAAAATAAAGTTTAAATTACAACTCCATGAAATTCATTCAAATGCGTTTGCCGTCTACAAAAAGTAATTTGGCTTCAAAGAAGACTCCGGAAAGTGATTTTACAGTTATACCATTAAATCCTTCTGAACAAATGTTAGAAAATGTTTAGACTGTCAAGGGGGACAGGTGTTTGAGCTATCCAGAAGGCTATTGATGCTGTCCATTAGAAATTGAACTGAAATCACTTTGTGACTTTAATAGAGCCTAACTGTGTGTTTGCTGCTGCTCGTAGTGCTGTATATTGACCCAACATACTAACTCTGACTAACTCAGCTCAGTGTTTATTATTGTGACTGGTGTTATTAGCAAGCAAATAATCTTGATTAGTGAGCCATCTCTAGTTTTCATGGGTGCCATTTGTTTGGGGGTCAGAGAGTACAGTTCCTAGCATGCTTTGTACTTAAAGAATGCAAATCTAGGCTATTTATGTTAGCTTATAGCGCATAGATTTTTTAGCTTTATATTATTAGTGATCTATAGATGGCAATGTCATCAAACCTGAAAGTTTTTTTGTACGTCTGTATTTCACTAAAATGTAGCAAAAAAAAAAAAAAAAAAAAAAAAACACACTTAGTAAGGGGAGAGCAGGGCACAACCTAACACATTTTCCTTTTGGCTTTTTTTTTTTTTTTTTGTTAGACTAATCATGTTTTTATATCAGCAACATATGTTTCTTTCACAAATTGAAGGCCTACTATTCTTGTACAATAACACCATAAATTGTACAATTTACCCCACAGGCAGGCTTAATTTTAATGGACAGTAACAGTATAAAAGTCTGTTTGAATGCAGTTAATTCAATATAATTCATACTATGAGTGGATTATGTTAGTGGATCTATTTATGATAGATCAATCTCTTTTCTCCAATCCGTCTATTCACTCCTCATCTAATATCCATCGATCATGGATAAAAAGATTAATATATTGACAGACAGATATGTGTGGACATTACCTCTCTATCACTTCTCTTTGTTTTTTAATGAATTCTATCATTCAGTGAAAACAGCTGTGAGAATTAGTAGGTTTTAATTATTTTTGAACAATACGGGAGGCATAGTTGTAACATCACATCCCAACTATCCCGTCCAGTTTTTCTTAAACCTAGCTAATACTTTATGTAAGCTGGTTTCATGTTTCATAACTGTGCTATGTTTGAGGCAACAAGATGGTTGGTCCAACATAAAGTTGGATTTGGTGAATGACACACACAGCTCAGTATCTGAGAAACAAGTAAGATAAATGTATTTTCTTTTATGCCACAAAAAGGATCCTTCTGTCATAGGATCACCGCAAATATATATGCAAACTCTTTGAAAATTCGCGGGAGAATGTTTGTCAGCAATGCAATAAACTGACCGAAAGTAGGCTATACCTGGCTCAACCCCGTGTAACTATGTCCAAAGTCTGCGTTACAACAATGCATTAGGAGGTGCTCCACACACCCAATCTAATAACCTCAACTGTAGACTAATTCTACAGTTTCAGCTTTGTTTGGCACCCCGTAGTGCCATGAATTTGATTGTTCTTAATGGTTTTTTTTTTTTTTTTTTTTTTTTTTGCGTTGTAATGATATTCAGCTGTACATGCAAAAGCCGATAACTAATATCATTTTAGCCAATAACAACACTCACAGTAGTAAAAACTGACCTGAGTTAAGCCTCTTGCTCACTGGACGCGAAATGAATTTTTCACACGACGGATTACATTCAAAGTCAATGCAAAGACATGTCTTTGCATTGACTTTGAATGTAATCTGTCGTGCGAAAAGTTCGTTTCGCGTCCAGTGTGCGAGCAGCTTAAGTCACAGCTAATCAGGGTCAATGTGCAGTACCACAAGCTGCGGTAAATACAAAATCAGGCTATATCAAAGTTGCGAGGTGAGTGCAGTCCCATTTCTGATGCACAGCGGCAATAGCAGTCTGCATAGCTCGAACACCCTTCCCCCTTGACTGTCTGAACATTTTTTAGCATTTGCTCGGAGGGATTTAATGGTAAAACTTCAAAGTCACTTTCCACTGTCTTCTTTGAAAGCAAATCACTTTTCAAGAACGGCAACCAGATTTTCAAGTGAATTGCACAGAGATGTGATTAAAACTCAAGTTTAACTATAAAATCATTTGCATTTATAACTCCCCTCTGCCTGGGTACAGTTATAACCCTCGACTTAAAATTATGTTTCTATGCTGCAGAAAGAAAATGCAATAATCTACTGAAACAAACAACCACCTGAAAAGTGTGATTAAAATTCATTAACATTGCCTGCTGACTATTTTTTAATGCTCTCCAGCGAGATAACATTAATCGGTTCCAAGCATTTGCTTATTAGTTAATAAATCAACACTATCTCAGTTATTATTACATATTCATCTGGTTTTGCAAGGTGTCATTAACTAGATTGATACACCTAGTTAGTAGGCTATAGTACAAACAGCGAGCTGCAACTAATTAATTTTACCCACTTTGAGTATTTTGAACAATTTTGCGACATTCAGAACAATTAACTTGGTATTTGTACAAAAGCATAAAAACCTAACATTGATGCCCTCTTAAATATTGAAGCAACAGAGAGGTGACAGAATGCAAAATTTTATTGAGGCAGTGAAAGCCCTGAGCCACTCCCCTCGCGGAACAGGAAAAATCTTCCCCACCATACCCGTTTTTAAATCGCGTCTAAAAACTTATTTTTATTCCTTGGCTTTTAACACAGCATGTGTCTACCTGTTTTACTTTCTTAATACTACCTTTTATGTTTTTTTATTGTGTCTCGTGCTTTTGTTTTAACCACTGTGCAGCACTTCGATAAACATTTGTGTTTTAAAAATGTGCTATATAAATAAAGTGTATGGATGGATGGATGGAGGACAGCAACTGCAGCAGCGTGCCACTGTGCCGCGGCAACAGTACAGTACAGAACACAAAATGCTGCAGCCTCTTCACTGGGCTTCCCTGTGTCTATGTCTGTAGTTTTTTTGAAAACCACGACAACTCTTTATGGCCATCTGGAAATAACACTGTAGCAGCTCCAAAAAATACATCTTTAACTTTGGTTTGGGCTGGTCGCACATAAACTATTTATTGCTTAGCGTTCATTTGGAAGTAAATTAGAAATATTTAGTAATATAAACAAAAGTGGCGAGGACAATAGTAATGCACTATTACGCTTGACCATATCTCTGATTTTCACCTCTCATTGTGCAGAACCCAGAAAGGGAAAACCATTACTTCTCAATTCCTGTGGGTAAGTTTAATCCAAAAACACAATGAGCAGCTCAGTGTTGGACTCCAGGGTGCTAATCAACCACTCCTCTTCAGAATCCAGTCCCCTGCTCTGGTATGAGTTTGAACAGTGTGAAAACTCACCACATGGATTTGTGTTCTCGTACCTGATAAAGGTTTTTAACCTTTAAGTGGTAGGTTTTCCCACAAATGTTATGGTGATGTGGCTGGTGGCCAGAAAGAAGAGTGACTCCTCCACCTCTGATATTTTCTTCTTCAACCTGGCCATCTCTGATGCCTACTTCTGTCTGATGACCCCCATTGACCTGGTGAACAGGCTACTCCTCAATAACAGTGATGTATGGTACTTCCAGCGCTTTGCCGACGGGATCAAGAACACCACCCCACTCTTCCTCACCTGCATCTGCCTGGACCGTTACATGGCTGTGGTCCACTCTATTTTGTTCTCTAGCATCAAGGATAACAAGATCAGGATTGCTATTTCCATTGTGGTTTGGGGGCTCATGTTAGCTGGCGCGTTCATCATGGCCTTCATGGGGGAGGAAAGCACAATCAACATCTTCACTGTGGTGGTCCTAGGGGCTTTCGCCATCATGGTCTTCTGCAACATCTCCATTATTTGGACTCTGAGAAGGTCGGTCATGGGCAAAGAGAAGATGCATCCCGTGAAGAAGAAAGCCTTCAGGATGGTGATTATTGCCCTGGCCATCATAGTCTTTACTTACCTCCCTCCAGTGGCTCTTTTTCCCTTTGCAGAATACTACAGCATTGTGGACTTTAAGTGTCACATCACGGAGGTTGTCTATGCCATCATTAGCCTCAGCAGCAGCACTGAACCCCTGCTGTACATCTCCAAGATGAATCACTGCCTTGCTAACATGCCCTGTAGTTGCTGCAAAACGCATTCCAACAAGCCAGACTATATAAACACTTGAACCCAAGCCTTACACCTGGGGGGGGATGGACTACAAATAATGTTCAACATCAGCCAGGCTTTCTTTGCATGAATTGGCTCGACAAACCCTTTACTCGCAATCACAGATACCATAAGTTACCATGGCAGGTTAATAGAGAACCACCTTGTTGACATTGAATACCCCAGCTTTAGTCTCATCATGTAGTAATTTGCTAACCTAAAAATCTTGCTTCATAGTGTACTGCATTGGTCTCCATAAGGATACATCCATCTTCAAATTGCTAGTAGTGAATTTAGTAATCAAAAAGAAAACATCTGAGAGATCGGCAAATAGTTTTGATTCCTTTTGAAACTATGCTAGTGCCGTAGTTTTTCTAAAAAAAAAAAAAAATCACTTTATAAGATAAACTTTATTGAACCCCTTGGGGTAATTTATCCTCTGCATCTAACCCCTCCTATAGCTAGGAACAGTGGGCAGCCACAGAGCAGCGCCCAGGGACTAACTCCAGTTCTAAAGCCAGTTCCTTGGCCAGAGGTACCAGTGGGAGTGTTTCTGTAATGTACGTTTTGCTGGGTGGGGAAACTGGAATACCTGAAGGAAGCCCACGCGAACATGGGGAGAACATGCTACCTCCACAAAGAAAGGCCCCAGGCCAGATTTGAACCCATAACATTCTTGCCGTGAGGTGACAGTGCTAACCACTTTGCCACCATGCCAACTTTTTGAGGGGTCTACCATTCACTTATTATGTGAGATCAACTAATTGATTTGCGTTCAACAATACTTTACACCAGCGCATAATGCCACAAATATTCAAGAAAAGGCATAAATATGAAGGGCAAAATTATATTAGCTAACTCAGTGATAGCCTGATAAATTAATATACATTTATGTTTACATCGTCACCTGATGCAAATAGTTATTTTTGCTCAAATTTAGGAAGAATAAAATATCTACCACTTTTTCAGCACTTATTCTTCTGGGTCTATTTGATTTATTAAAGGGGTCAACTGTGCCATGTAGCAGTAAACTTGCTATTTGTTTGCTGGCTCATTTTTATTTTATTCTTCTGTCATGTTCTATATATAGCCAGTCTTATCATATAGAAGAAACTGTGAAGAGAGAGTGCTCTATCATTTTATCTATTGGCAAAAGCTAACAAAGTAATGACTGACTTTATCCCTCTCCGCAGAAATGCTGACGTCATGTGCAGTGCCTATTGGGATACAAATTTGGAGGACAAAATAATGCCGATTGCCCTCATTCTGGAGTTAATATCATGTAACGATAAATTTCCAACTTTTTGTCACGACTTACCAAGCTAACTCCAGTTTCACCACAGTCCCCCAGCTAAACAAGACAGGTCGGTCGCCCGCATCCTATGGGTGTAGCCCCCGATCGCCCATGTATTTCATTTTGGCTTATGTTTGACAGAAAATTGTTTATTATTTAGTGAATTATGTTACCATGCAATGGCGTAACAATAGGGAGTGCAGGAAGTGCAGCGGCACTGGGGCCCGATGGCAGTGGGGGCTCGTTAATGGGCAACCCCGGGTCCCGAAAGACGTCATCATAGGTGTCTTTCTCTGTTAAAACTTCCATATTAATTAAAACTTACTAATACTAGTACACTAGTGAATGCTACTGGATATTTATACCACTGCAACTGCATTCATTTCTCAGTCACGGTGCTGGCAAGTCGATGTCATCATGGTGCATTATTCATCATTTTAACTGAACAAAAGTCACTAGAACATGAAATAATTTAGATTTCTTTTTGGGAAATGCTCAATAAAACAAACAATGATAAGTTTATTCGGCTGTTGATATCGTCATTGAGACAGCAAGTGTTTCTGGGTAATGTACAACATTCCATAGACCACCCATGATGTCACGGTCCGATCGTTTAATCCAAAGACAGTCTATGGTTTAATCTTGCATGCAAGATAGGCTACAAACGAAGTATTTATGCAGGAAGCGGCGAGAGCGTAAGGAGCTGGAGGGAAGGTTGGCCAAGGTGCCGAAATTAAGCACATTTGGTTTCATAGCTAAAAGAGTCTTAAAAGCCGCTCTCCCCTTTTCTGCCTGAGCATGAGCACAGATCAACTGTTTTTACGATGTCCACTCGCTCGCTGGTTATTGTTCCCACAATTCCTTGCTGTTCACCAAATTTCAGATCATCCCAATAAAGTTATGCTGGTGTCGTTCATTTGCTCATTATGCCTTATTGTTCTTGATGATGACCATTATTAAGATAATCATTTTAAGATAATAACGTTAAGAAATAAATAGGAAACTTTACACTATAGAATAAAATAGTGTAGTAACCCTTAGTGTGTTGTACGTAGACCCTATTAAAGTTAGAGGAGCGTGCAAAAGTGTTGTACTGTAAAATTGAGCGCCTCTATATCTGAAAAAAAAATGTGTAGGTACAATTACAAATAACGGGAGGGACCCGTGTGGTTGGGCCTGCACTCGGGCCCACGTGGATCATGTTACGCTACTGTTACCATGGCAAGCAAAAGTGATAGGTGCGGTGTCCTAACCACTGCCTGTATACTTACCAAATTTAAAAGAAATAGTTTTAAATTTGTGGCCCGTAGAATGTCCACAAAGAAATCTCTATGGTGGTGGTGGTAGCAGTGGACACATGAGGCCAAATCCATAGTAGGCCCAACTTCGTCTGGGGGCTAAAATTAGTGCCTGATGGTTCTCCTGGACAGTCGAGATTTGAAAAACGCGATTTGAACAGAGCTATTGTTCGCCCGTAGGATGAATGCGTGACCTCAATTTGCGCCGTGTTTACAAATTTTCAAGGGCACAGCGTGGCAAAAATAACCATTTAGGAGGTAGATTTCAAACAGCCCGCGTCAACGTCTTATCCCAGCTACGGCCCTGATTTGCTTACAGCCATCTAATTTGAAAAATTACGAGTCTGTTCGTCCAGGCTAGACCTCCAGGGGATGTGAAATAAGTTCGACAGAAGTTGGTGAAGTTCGTCACGAGTTCGCCGTGATTTCTTCTCAACAATAGCAAGAAAGGTGAGCGTATTCAGGCCCGCCGACAGGGGGGGACAAACGGGTATCTTGCCCTGGGCCCAGGGAGGAGGGGGGCCCAGAACTGGGCCCTCATGAAATTGCGGAATAATTATTCTATTTTATTTCAAAATATGCCTATTTGTGGAAGAAATGTATAATATTTGAGTTAAAGAAATGATTTCTAATTGTTTTTACCTTTATTGTCCTTGAAATAGGGATCAAGAACCCCCCTGCCACTCCCAACACAAAAATGGTTTAGCCTGAGATCAAAAATGCGACGTCATTTGATTTGAGCTTCAGTATGCCAGTATGTCTCAATATAAGTCAGGGGCACAAAAAAAGAAAAGAATAAAGAAAAAGAGAAGAAGAAACCAGGAGCCTTAGGGATTCACTAAATAAATATGTTAAAAAAGGTTCTTCTGATGATGCAGGTACGAGTAAAGGCGGGGCAGAGCCAGGTAAGACACAGAGCGGCCACCGTTTTCCAGCCCCGTTAAGTCACCCGATCCAGCTTTTCTTGCCCCCCCACCAGGCTAAGCGTCACTTGTTTATTTATTTTACTGTAAATCAGTGACGTGCAGTCGGAGGTTAGTTTGGTGAGGCAGAATCCTCCCCTTTGATTAGTAATCAGACGATTAACTAGTTCAGTAAGACTATTCGGCAGAATGACGGGCCAGTTTCAGTTTCCGCGGCGTTATTACTCAGTAGGCTACATCGAACTTGAAATGCTCACGAAACTGCAGATCTGCGAGCACTTGTTTACAGGAAGCCAGAGACGTGCGGTGAGGTGAGACAGTGACCCAAACTTTTATCACAGAATTTTGTGAACCTGTTCCCACGTACTATTCCTGATTGACAATGAAAACAATTAAGACCAAGCCTATAGGAAGCCTGATACTGATAGAGGAGATAATGACAAAAAGATTCATTCACGTATACGCTTCAATTCGAGACTGCAAGGATGGAAATCTGAATAATCAATTAGGAAAAATTCTCGGCTCTCGGTAATTCTGTATATCGTTCAAACATTTTGTTAATCGGATTACGAAAGAAGACTGAAAATAAATGCCCGCTTTTTGTTTGGGTGTAAAAGCGCGTATTTAAAGGAGAATACATTGTAGAGGCTATTGATTAAGCATTGAACTCTGCATAAATCGAACTGTTTTAATATTTGTTGATGACCTTGCTTCGGCTTCCTGGAAGCAAGTACGCGCAAATCTGCTGTCCTATGAGCATTTCAGGTTCGATATACTGAGTAATAACGCGCGGAAACTTAAACTGGCCCGTCATTCTGCCGAATAGTCTTACTAATTCTTACTAAACTAGTTAATCGTCTGATTGCTAATCAAGCAAAGGGGAGGTTTCTGCCTCACCAAACTAACCTCCACCAGTAAATAGGTTTTTTATGCACCAAAATAGGGCCCTATGATTTCCCCGTTAACGGAATCGCGGAATTGGCCATTAAAAACGGAATCTACTGTTGAACGCGGTATATCAAAGTCCTCATCATAGGCATATTATAACGTCTCTGGGTATATCACGGAAATTGACATAATGTGGCTGAAATGCTGTCATCATGAGGGGAGGGAACGTTTGTGTGGGGAAATGTTTCCAGGAGCCGCTCATACGTGGCATCACCTGTGTGTCTCCAGAGACGTTATGGTATCTCCCACCATAAGGCATCTCCCCACAGTAGAGCGTGGATCGGGCCACCCGGCCACATATTTCTGTCCGAGCCTGGCCCGTGTCCGACAGAGAAGTAACCGAATCCGACCCCGACACAGTTAAAATCTAATCTTTTTTCCCCTACAAATGACACGTTTACGTGTGTTTGTGTGGAAAGCTGCTTTTATTAAGCAACTGTAGGAAGGCATTCGGATAAGTCAAGAGCGCATCAGCCACACGTGACAACAAGCTGTTTTATGTTTAAAATGTTCCATTCCTTATCGCGCTGATGGGACCGAGCCCGACTCGAACCCCAACATCATTTCTAAATATCTGTTGGGGTGAGTAGAGGTGGGGGGGCATTCAGAGTATTTTGTCCTGGGCCCGGCCAAGGCTGTCAGCGGCCCTGAGCATATTTTTTACTTTACCCTACATAGTTTGTTGACAGAATATCAAGTTTTTTTTTTTTTTTTTTAAATCACCACGGGTTATTGAAGGGGGAACGTTTCGTAGCAGTGGGAGGGCAAACAACTGCCGGCATCAGCGACTTCACTGCATTTTATATAGTAATGGGCGAGTAGCGTTAATGTTTGCCCTCCCACCGATAATTTTGACATTTTTGCAGGCCAACCCTTCACAGGCAACCCATTCATACCATTTTTTAATATCAATGCAAAACCTAATGTTGAACATAATTGGGTGAAATTCAATGCATTTTCCATTAAAAAGGGCCTAGGGGCGCTGCTGTACTTCAGAAAAGGGGTAGATGACTTTAGCATCAATTATTTCTGTTAGGGTACCCTAATGGATAATTTGGCCTGGTTTATTTCTGAATAGACTGTATTTTCGAAAATGCCCTCAGGCTTCACCCCCAAATTTTCACAATGGGTTTTGTTGAAAAATGCCAAAATCAGCCATTTTTGGGACCCTGTGGCTCTGAGACCCTTTCCTGTAAAAAAGGCGTTGGACTTGTGTGCAAACTCTTCGTCTGTGTCTTCTGTACTTACCTGCAAAAAAAAAATCATTAGAAAATAATAAACACTTTGTTCTCAGCAACTCAAGAAATGTTGTCATTTTATTCATTTGTATTGCCCATGCCTATACAGTAGTTATTTACCATTTAAATCGAAACTTTGGCAGAAATATACACTTGCTGAAGCAGCTGCTGCACAGACTGAAATAAGAAACAGTCAGATCGTATAAGACTGTCACTGTAAAGTTGATTGGCTGAGAACCCCCCTCCCAGGCTCAAAGAGGTTGTGGGAGTAAAACTCAGCTCGGACAATTGGACCAAGTGTTCCTCTCACCCTTGCAAATCTATTCTCAAGAAATGGACGCATTCTTCAGAGTCTGATACGATTGGGTTTATTGTAAGTAACTCTAGGTGATATACAAAAACCCAGGCAGGTCTGCACAAACCAAGAAGCATTCATTCTTCAATCTCCTGACACAGACTGACCGCCGACACTGATTATCCGAACTGCTGTTTTTAAAAGGCTTTCTGACCCCACGTTAGGTGTGGTTAAACGTGACACTTTCTACCTTATCAAATATTATTAATTTCTGATTAGTACATTGTCATATAGTAACTCTCCACCCTTGGTTACAAGTTTGCCATTATATACAACTTGGAATAGCAGCGTTGTAGTCGAGTCACCAACCCTCGAGTCCGGGTCGAGTCTCGAGTCCCCAGTGCTCGAGTCCGAATCCGAGTCACCAAAGACGAGTCCGAGTCGAGTCCGAGTCAAGTCATAAGATCCTTTATTTCCAAAATCCGTCATGGAATCATGAGGGCCTCGGAAATTTTTTCGATGCTCAAGAACATGAAAACTGGAATTGATGCTTGCTGCCGACTGACCGTGGCAACGATGTCGGCAACTTTCCTCAAGTCGCCACAACACTAAATTGGTTACCTATATTTGCCTTGTCGATACATGTGGGTTCACATGGGAGTCTTCACTTGCAACTTCCCCTGCGAACCATGACCGTGGTTAACCTTGGTTGACCCTGGTTCAAGTAACTGTGGTCAACCCTGGTCAAACCATGGTTTTGACATTTTTGTTAAATGGAACACCATGGTTGACCTTGGTTGACCTCGGTCAACCATGGTTAAAGCATGGTTAAAAATGGTCAACCATGGTTAACCATGGTGCAAAAACTCCCCAAGCCAGTGCAACCATGCTTCAACCATGGTCGGCCATTTTTAACCATGCTTTAACCATGGTTGACCATGGTGAACCGAGGTCAACCAAGGTCAACCATGGTCACAGTTCGCAGGGGTTCTAATTCTGCGTTTCCACTGAACATGAAACAAACATTTCGCGCGATTAGATTACATTCAAAGTCAATGCAAAGACGTGAAAAAGATGCTAGTTCGGGCTGAGCAACATGAATCACGCGGGAGACGCGGAGCGATACGACGTGAATAGCTCATGCAAACGGCACAAATGCAGGAAATTCGCCTTTTGCTCCACATCAAAATATTCTTTTCTGAAAAATTTGAGCGAGTAGAGCAGTGTTCTGAATAGCATCATTGCTACTAGCAGCAACATTGGCTAGCTAGGCTACCTAGCTTGATATTCAAGCTGCAGTTAGCGTTCCCATTATCTCAAGCAATGCAGCTAACTACCTAACTCGCTAGCTTGGTAGCTAGCGAGCTAGCTGTGTCAAATAACCTATTGATTTCAGTTTCACAACAAAATAGTGGTCTAGCTCAACATCGGATATAACAACATTAACAGTTTTGTGAATATTTTTATTCTCAAGCCGGCACAATGTTCATAAAGTAAACCGTTTGTGATTTTAGCATAGTAACATTAGCGTCGCCATCTGGTTGATGATTTTTGGAGATATACTATAAGTACCGCCCCTTGAGTGTAAACAAGGTTCAACTAGCAATGTTATCGGTCGGCAGTGTGAATTTGCATGTCAATCCTCTGCCAGGTTGTTCTTCCATAGAAATTAATGGGATCTTCGCGTGAATAGGGCGGACAATCTTCAAAGCAAAACAATAAAAATGGTCCCGTGGTCAAACTCCCTTGAATAAAGTTCGCATTTGGTGGAAACGCGGGTTAGACCTTCCCTTCTAGTCTCATGCTCTGATTAATGAGCTTGCAATTTAAAGACTGATTATATTTGAGTCAAAAAGCACTACATCTCTGGTATAGTCATTACTCTTTTAGCTAGGTTTCCAATTTAAAGGATATATCATCCGCCAATCACATTATATATGTTTTTCAGCTTGTGGGTATCAAGCAATACAAGCAGGACCTCTCAACTTTTAAAACTGAATTACTCCTAAAGTTATTATCACACAGTAATCAATCAATTATGTATTTAATGTACAGAATCTAAACTAAATGTATATGTGTAAATATTTGTGCTTTTAAAATTTTTTTTTCAATATATATTTTAGCATTTTCCGCTGTAACACGAGGCTCAAACTTTCCACACATTCTCCTCCCTATCATGGCTCTAAGGTGTCATATACTAATTATCTTAACATTCTCTGACAGATAAGGTAAGTAAAACAGCCATATCAAATTTTCCATCAGTTGGTGTGTATTTAGCAATTTATAACAATTTGTAATCAGGATGTCTGTTTCTCCATTTCACGAGGTCCATGGCCGTCACCCTGACAACCAGATTATAGATAAAGACACATGGAGTTGATAATCTGGAAGCACTTTGTCTAAAGTAACTTTGTATACAATTTCATTGATAAAGATGCATATTTTCTGGGTAAACCAGGCACCTTTAGGAATCTCACAGTGTGTAATTGCCAGTTGGTTGGAGAAGGTCATTTTGCCCTACTGAGCTGCAGATGAATTTCTTCATATCTAAAAGTAGATTTTCTTCTATGAAAGTTATATATTCTGAAAGCACTTTTTGAAAACTACATTTTGATCGAAATTATAACTGAATTGTAAAAATAAGCAGATTTCTAACCTTTTTCTTGAATCTCCTTGTTTGTAATTGTTAGACCGGGGATACTCACTCTTTTCCAGAATGAGCTACAGTGGGTGCAGGCTTTCATTCTAACCATGCAGTTACACACCTGATTCTACTTATCTAGGGTATCTGGCAAAAGCTTTAAGGGTTGATTAGTAGAATCAGGTGTGCGACAGGTTGGATAGAGTGAAAGCTTGCATCCTGTGAGGGAGGAGTATTGGAGAACCAGACGCCAAAGGAAACCGTGTCTTAAAGCCAACAACAGGTTGATGGCCACTAAAATCCCTAAGGACGCGATACAAAACTAAATAACGTTAAATCAAAACAACCCCGAATACGAGAATGCAAGAAAAGCTCCGCCTCTAAATGGAGCAAGCAAGACAAACATCACACGTAAAAAATCCTATTACCGTGAGTTTTGAACAGGCAACGTAAACCCGGAAGTTTGCCCAGTAGCGTGTCTCATGAGAAAAGAAAGAAACTCACAACAAACTCCGCCTCAGAACGGAGCGAAACACTTGCCAAATGTGGGCTAGGAAGCTCAAAAATGTTAGCTCGTAAAAACTATACAATATTTCAAGAGGTAGTACCCTCAAGGTAAAAATGCAAGAAGAGAAAAAAGTATTTAAATCTTAACCATAATCAAACTGTTTTTCTGGGAGTTGGGGGCGGGACTTTGACAAGCGATCTCGCTTCTCCCGCGACCCTTTCGGTCATGATACATGTTGTGTTGAAATTGTCATGAAACGACTGTACAATCATGCCGAAATGAAAACAAATAATAATAATAAAAAAATTCTGGTACAAACTAAAGAATTCAAATACACCCGGAAAATTCGGGACAACAGCAGATGATGGCGAAAGAAAATAATAGGATAAAGGGAGAATCCACCTTATAGGACCTCAAGAATGAGGCCAGGAAACTGAACGACTAGAAGTAAAGATACGGAGATTTTCCCGAAGGTGCCGTAAGGCGTGTAGAATGCTCAATAAGCAAAAGGTCCTTAAAGATGCGAGGCGCAGCTCGAAAAAAGAAAAACAAAACAAAGCCCAAAACCCGAACGCAGTCGGGAATAAACCCCCACTAGGGCACCCTAGTGAAAGAAACCACCCTCCTAAATTCCTTGCTGGGTCGCAGCCCAGAAAAACAAAAAGGACCTTAACTGGAATCAGAGAGGAAGATATTCAGAGTACTAGTAGTGGTACCGAACAGATTACCAGATACCTCTAAACGGACACAGAATCATACGAATATTTTTTACAAAAGATTCTGTCAATACCATCAGCACCACGCTATACCATACCGGCTCTGTGCATAGCTAGTTTGACACAGAAGTAGTGATGGCAGTATGACACTGAAGCGTCGATACGTGCGTCAAACCCGTAGCATAGAACCACCGTTTCAAAGCTTGCTTCGGAGCGGAAAAAATCACGTGACATATGTCGTCCAAAGCAGTAACTGCTTCGCTCCCTGAATGAATCACCTGACTGGTTCGAGTGCGCCAATCAGCTGATTCACTGACTGACAGGTGACAGGATGAGACAGTTTTGAATTTGAGCGCCATAAAGGCTTTATAACAGCCGTAAATAATGCAGAATTTGTGGGTTGTAGTAGGAGATGTGTTTTTGCTGTCGAGCTGTTGTTTGTATTGCGTTGTTGTGGTGAATCATTATGGAGCCAGCCAGGAAGAGAGGTCGTTCTGATATGTGGGAACACTTCAATCTGATCGCTCCTGATAGGTAGGTGTGCTGGCTGTACGTAAGAAAAGTAAAGTTACATATACTACAGTAAATATTAGTACAGTACTAGCCTATAGTAGGGTCTATCTCAAGTCTATTTTAAGTAGCATTACAGTAAATGTATGTATGATTAGTGGTGCCATAAGGCTATAGCAACATATTCCATATTTCCCCAGCACTCTCCTCAATAACACAAAACACTCATTCATCAATCTTTATTTGTAAATACAACATAATATACTGTGCTTGTTTGTGTGTGTGAGTGTGTGAGTGTGAGTGCGTGCGTGTGTGTAATTAACCCTCCTGTTCACTGACTAGCCAGCCTAATTTTGACTGCAGCCTCACACTTGGCCAGGAGAGGTCACCCTTACTGAAGCTTCGAGTACTGAACCAATTTTCGAAGCAATTGGCTCAAGTGGTTCAATGTTTCACAAAAGCTTCATTTGCCCATCACTACACAGAAGCACTGACTGCACGAAAGTCAGAGCTTAAATAGAGGCGCAACCCGAAACAGCTGCCGTGGATGAATGCAGTCATGATCCTAATAGGCCCCAAGTGGCAGCACCTGGCCACTACGCCCAGAACCATGACAGCACCCACTGTGGCTCATTCTGGAAAAGAGTGAGTATCCCTGTGTTAGACAGTCAGACTTGAGGCAGGCTGCTAGCAGCAAATGCCCTAGAGGCTGCTTGCTGCTGTCACTTCTCATAGCCTGTTACACCAGAGATGCCAAGTCTCAAGCGTTCGGTGTAGGTCTCATGCATTTTTTAGGCTTATTCACCATAGTCTGCAATTATTCATTGAATGCTTAATGAAATTCTCACGTGGTATTGAAATCCTTGTGCACTGAAGTTTCAGTTTCACTTGCGTAAAGGTGGACCTCACCGCAAGTAACATGGAAAGCGATTACGACTCTGGACTTCCCGAGCTTCTCTTTACTCAGGGATTGGAAACAATGCATGCGTTTCATGATCGTTTAAATTGTTTTAATGAAATTAGACCATTTGAAACGTCTTTATGCAATTCCATTGCTTTCAATCCCTCAGTAAAGACAAGCCTGAGAATTCATAATCGATTTCCGTGTCACTAGTGGGGAAATCCACCGTAATGCACGTGAAACGAATTAACTTGATGCACAATGACTTAAATTCCGCCAGTGAATTTCTTCAGTGCGCATTGATTGAATAATTGCTGACTACGGCACAGGAACGTGAATGCCACTAGGAGGAGAGACTCACGCCTAATGCGTGAGACTTGGCATCTCTGGGTACACGTGTACCCCAAAAGCTGAAAAACAGTTATGCTGTGGAATTTTATTCACTTAGTTGAGCTGTCTCTTACGCAAATAAACTGTCCAATCTCACAATATATAATACTTGAATTTTATTTCATTCTTTTAAAACACACACATGTACCATTAGATTTCATACTACGTATAATATTTACCGCTGCTTTGGGCATATAATCTTCATTTCCTTTTCGAGTGATATGCCTCTAGTACACTAATTTCACACAAAACTGTTTACAGTAACTGCTTTAGATTTCTAGCACAGAGTATTTCATTAGTGCAAAGGGTGTAATAAAAGATTAGTCAAAGCCCTACACTTCACTATATCACACAGTTTTTAAGAGGGATATAACTGGTGGTTTCCTATCCAGTTTATCGCCCCTGCCAAAGGTTGTACGCACTCTTGTATCGGTTTCTCATGCATATTGTTGGTGCATGTATAAACAATCACCAACCCCCCACCATGCTGTCTTACTGCATCCAGTTGAATATTTTAGTTTATTCTCCATCTTATATTATGGTTTCTTTATGCCCATTCTATGTCTTTACTCGTGAGAAGATGTGTAATTTCTTTATTTTAAAGGGCTTCAAGGTGCATTTCTTGCACTTGTGTTACTGATCTATTTATCCCATTTACACATTCGCACTTCACATATTTTGTATTTTCTTGGTGTTCACATCAACCACTACGACAACCCTAAAAACGCACCTCATTTTTCTATACCTCATGTGATTAAGGTTTCCATCATCGTAATAGACTGAACTCATTTCCATAAAAATGCCCCTTCAAATTTTTTTTGCGATTAGTTCCCTCTCTCCCAGGTCCATCAAGGACCGCTCCACAAATGCAATCCTGCACCGGCCCTCAGCGCACCGCAATCCCGAGTTTCATACACGAACCCACAATCAGCTCCCTCAGAATGAACACCACACTCTAAAAGTGGCTGGTGCTACAGCTTGACCTACTATGCAACAACCAAATCTACAGAAAACCACCAAAACACACCCCCTTGAGATGCTGGCCTGACAGGGCCCCAATTCACCAGGCAAACACAGCCTTTGAGCAACCAAACCCCACAAAATGGAACAATTCAATGAGTCAACCCCCTGCACTGGGTGGACACGGAGCACCCAGCAAATCAGCACCACAACTTTAAAGCTTTTAGAAAATGCATAGTTTTCCATAATTTGCACATCTTACAATCCTGCAACTCTCCCACAAAGGCGGAAATTCAGGAAAAATGCAGTGATCCCCAAAAAGCATCACTCTAATCCAAGTCCCATGCAAAACATGTGCATTTCCGTCCTATTCCTGGCTGACATCAATGCCAGACTCATGTCCTCCATAAGCGGATACCCCCTGCACCCCTTCTAGCAACGTTTGCTACCAAATCCCAACATATTGCATGACAAAATCGGACCCCATAATCCACACGATTCAAGCCCCAAACAATCCAGAGAATGTATGAAAACATCACGCCAAAGGAACCCCAGCATCCAAAGTAATGTCCGACAGAACTGGTCAACACAGACTCCCCGATCCCCGAAACACTGGAAGAGGCAGTCCACAATCCACAGCTCCTTCAGAAGCCTGAGCTCCTCCATCAAAACTAGCTTGTTTACAGCAAACCAAGACGTTGACCGCTGATGCATCCACCAAATTTGTTTCTGACGTTCTGCTTTTTATAAGAATCGTGTGCCTCAGTCTACCTTGATTTATGAGAAGCTTTCGATACCACAGACCATAGCATTCTTTTAAAAAAGCTCCATCACTATGGTATATGTGGAACCACCCCATACCGGCCCGAGAGCCACTTGGATCAGCGAACACAACATGCCCGCCATAAGTCCAAAAAATCAGAGGTGAAGTCAGTGAGTCCCTGCCCACCTCGGGTTGGTTCTCTACCAATCATTGTATATCATTTGCTGTAATTATATATATATATATATATATATACACACACACACGTATATATGTGTCATGGATATTGCAATGTTACTCTTCACGCTGACAACACCACCGTGCACCACAGTGGGCCAGATCCAGAAAAGAGGCCTCGCGGTCATCTGCGACCGGCTTAGTGCACACCACCTCCCTCCAAAAAAAAAAAAAAAAAAAAAAAGTTCATTACATGCGGGGAGTCTGTGACTAATTACAACTTGCGCATCCAAACAGGCGATGCAATACCAGAGCAGGCGCTCGCCGCCAAGCCCCTCCGCGAATATCACGGATGTCATCAGATCAAACTCAGTTCAAAAAAAAAAAAAAAAAAAACTTTCCGACATGAATGAACAATGACACATACTTTTATTTCCTGTAATTTAGATTTTGTTTTTCAAAAGTAAGTTTATAGCATTGTCCAAAGAGTTGATCCAGTCCTCAGCAAACTTGTAACAGAATCTCCTGGACGAACCAAACAAGAGGTTATCCCTTTTTAATACTGAAAACCACTCGCCTATTTTTTTTTTTTTTTTTTTTTTTTTGCAGCGAAAAAATTACTTTCAAAGCAGCTATAACAGGTGAAATCTTTATCTCAGGAATCATCGAATCACAGTCCTTGCAATCCGAGCGCTGCTGGTTTTCCAACCTCCCTTTATCTGAGAGTCAGGTGTAAAGACAGTCTGGTAAATCAAAAGCGCTCAGTTTTCAGTTTATTACCTTGGAGAAAAGAAAAGCAGGGCTGGCATTACATTCAAGGTCCAAATTTGGTGATCCAGGCTTTATTTGATAATGGGACTTGACATTCACATGCAATAGGTGCCCAAAAGGCAGTATGCCTCTGTGCCTTTGCACCCACAAGTGGCCCTGTCAGAGGGATATAAGCAAATGCTTCCAGCCTCTAGTGAAACTGAATCTGTGAATTTTTTCTCTGAGCTGGGCTGCAATTGGCTGTTTTTGCAAAAATTTATTCGTACAAATATGGCCAACCTCAGGCAATCAGTTGTCAGTGTGCATGTGAAGGGCTTGGTATTGGCAGTGCATCATAAAACTTGGAGGTATTGTAATTACCTGAGTTATTACTGTTAGGAGGATTCAGTGTTGTGGTTTCATTATCAGTTATTGCATTTATACTTTACTGGATTATTCATCCTATCCACTTGTGCGCTACTTTATTTCATTATTTTTGTGAAAAAGGGGTAATTGTTATTTGTTAGGGGTGGGGGTTGAGGAAATCTCTCGAGGTCGTTGAGCAAGGTGTTCTGGAAACCAGAGGAGGGTAAAACTGCGTGAGAGTCGGCTGGAGTTGTGGCCTTAAGAGCAGCTCATAGAATGAAGAGAAAGCTCCAGTGAGTATATAAGGAGTTCAGTCTGTAGCTGTGGTCTAGTGCTGTACAAACACATTGGTTATTACTACATGTCAATCTTTAAGAAAAAGATACAGTATCAGATTTTGGAGCTGAATCAGAAAATATTCCATGAACATTAATCGTTAACCTGTCCTGGTTTCTGACTACAAACTATGGTGTTTTACACCAGCAACAGCAGTATGATGGCAGACATGATTTCTGCTCCTTTTCGTCAAAGGTTTTTTTGTTCTTCTTGACGCATTCCTTTAGATCAGGGCTGCAGAAATTCAGTGGAGCTCTATCATCCTGTAAATGTTAAATTCAACCCCAGTACACCTTACTCTACTCAGAAACAGCTCAGGGAGATCTCTTGCCTTCAAATGCAAAAGCAAAGAAATTAATTTTGTCAAAACTGAAACTTAAAATTAAATAAAAGTCAAACCATTACACCAACGCTAAATAACATACTTTAAAAATGATTTATCTGATTTAAGTAGTTATTTTTATGATTTTATTTTTTAAGGAAGCAATGGAAGAGAATCTTGATCCCACCCATTACACAAGTCTGCTGTACTGCAATTTGTGGTTTCAGGCTTCGCTATTTCAGTAATTCAGACATTATCATATTTACATGCACTCGAATAATACTGAGGAAAACATAACACCCTGGATAAATGACAGCAGGATACAGTTGCTTCCTGGGCTGTCTGAACTAGTCTGTGCAGGACCATTCCAGTTCCTCAAGTGAGTGTCTTATTCAATCTAAAAACTTTGAAACATTTTTTTATTTCTTACATTTTGTTAGATCTGCACATATTACAACACATTGCGAGCGAAATGCTTTTGCGAAAAGTATTATGGAGGCCTCATGCCTCGAATCTCTTACAAACCCAGGGCAGAGGAAGACGTGGTTTCAAAGGGCACAGACAGGATTCTTGGGCAGTTTTTCAAGAGTGGACCTGGTCTTCTCAGTGATAGCATTTTGTGCATTGCGTTGTACTGCTGCCAGGATGCGGTGGCCTGCCAGTGCAGTTATGGTCCTGTTCCACTTGGGGACCGGCTCGGGGCTCTGAACCGCTGTCTCGAGGCACTCACTGCCTCAGTAAAATTGTGGATAAAGTCACCTATCTAACTTGCCATTCATGATGGTGTCATGTTCGATTTATCTTTTGTGCTAGTACCAAACTGGTATAAAACGATCAGAATGTAGCCTAATTTTTCAAAATACTTGCAGGTAAAATGAGCTATTTGTGATTAATGTGACAATACCATCTCACCACTTGTACTGTAGTCAATCAATCAGGTATATCAATAAGCTAGCTAATGACATCTAACAACACCAGATGAATATGAAATAAAAATAACTGAGATAGTGTTAACTTTTCAAATAAAATACAAATGCTCCGAGCAGATTGATTTTATCCGTCCAGAGAACATGAAAAAATAGTTGACAGGTTATAATTTGGCAAGTTACGCTAGTGAATTCTAATCACACTTTTCAGTCAGCTGTTTATCTCAGCAGATTGTTGCACTTTCTTTCTGCAGCATAGAACCATAATTTCAAGGAGAGGACTAGAACTATCCCCAGGCAGTAGGTTGTTATAAATCCACATGATTATATAATTAAAATTACAACTCTTAATTCTTTTGAAAATGCAGTGGCCGTTTCTGAAAAGTTATTTGGTTTCAAAGCAGATGCTGGAGAGTGACTTCATTCAATCCTGCTGAGCAAAGGTTCAAAAGTGCTTAGACTGCCAAGGGGGACAGGTGTTTGCGCTACGATTGCCGCTGTCCATCAGAAATGGGACTGAACTCACTTCTTGACTTTTATATAGCCTAATTATTTATTTACTGCAGCTTTTAGCACTGTATATTGATCCCAATTAATCATGACTAACTCGGGCCAGGGTATATCAGTGTACAAGTTTTTATTAACAAGCCTATAATATTGATCCGTGAGCCACCTCTAGTTTTCATGCGTGCTGCTTGTTTGGGGGTGAGAGAGTACAGTTTCCAGCATGCTTTGTTGCTCGTCAATGTGAATCTACCCTCTTTATGTTAGGCTATAGCTCACTGAAAATTTTTTAGCTTTATATTTTAACAATCTGTAGATGGCAATTACATGAAAACTGAAAGGTCTTTTTTTTGTTTCTGTATTTCTCTAAAACGTAGGCCACAAAAAAATAAATAATTAAATAACATGCAGTTAGTGGGCCACAACTTAAAATTTTTCGGTTTTGGCATAATAATTAAAAAATAGTTGAGTAATAAAAATATTTGATTAATAATGTATTACTATTTAGAGAGTTCCTGATAACATAGGTTAATGAACAGGACCACGCCCAATGCGCCTTCCTATTCATCCTTACGCCTTTATATACCACCTACATTCCCACAATCCCCGCTCGTCTTATATTATGCAGTTCAGTTGTAAGCAGACAGCACAAACGCTCAGCAGGACTTCGCCTACCCGAAGCATGGAATCCGAAATCCTACTGAGTCCCTCGGACGCAGAATCACTCCAAGACTCCGATGCTCCAGAGGAATCTTCTCAATCCGTTCCACCCGCCTGCGCTCCGCGATTTTCGTACCTTCATCATCCCAGCTCCCACCAAGGCCGCTTCTCCCGTCCGAGAATTCCAGCCGCGGTCTCCAGCACCGTCTTAGCAGCAACGCCTCATCAACTGCGGCGCCAGAAGAATCTTCTCAATCCGAGCTTCCGTTTCCCCTCAGCATTTTGCAGTTCATCATCCCAGCTGGGGTGCTCATATTCGGACTACTCCCCCCACGGTGACCACCAAGGTTCTCCCGTCCGAGCTCCGAGCAGGAATTCCAGCCGACACCGTCTCCAGAACGCCCCTCATCAACTCGGGCCCACAAGAGCCCAATCCTCAGCAAGGCTTACCGGCTTGCACTCCAGGTTCAAGGCATGTTGGACCCTCGCCAGACTCCACACCCAAGCAGAAGAAAATCCCCTCCACAACATGAAGGGCAGACTGCAAAAATTATACACCGACTCCCTCAGCAACGCAGCTGTTCCTCCCCATCTGGCTGCAGCAGACCACACAGCACTTCTGGGTTCCGCCATCAGCACCCCCAGCATCAACGTCACCACACTCGGCGACGTCCTCTCCACTCCAGATTCAGCGGAAGCCATTCCTTCCGCATACCAGCCAGTTCTCCCTGCGCCTGCTCCCCCTGTTCACGACCCCTTCGGTCTCTTTTCGTCCTGTTTTGTCCCTGTGTTTGCGGGCTGCACTTTTGCCCCGTGCACATGCGTCCCTTCCCCCCCCCTCCAGCAGCCATACCATTCAATCTGCTCCACTCGCGTGGCTGAAGCTAAGCAGGTGTGGGCTTGGTTAGTACTTGGATCGGAGACCACCTATGAAAACAAGTTGCTGCTGGAAGAGGTGTTGGTGGGCCAGTAGGTTGTGATCTTCCCTCTGGTGGAATAATCCCCAATGACCAAGTGCGGGGACACTGTACTGAAGGAGATGCCGTTTTTTGGATGAGACGTTAAACCGAGGTCCTGACTTACTGTGGTCATTGAAGATCCTATAACACTCATCGAAAAGAATAGGGGGTTCCCCCGGTGTCATGGCTAAAGTCCCAACCTGGCTCTTTCGACCTGCCACCTAATCATCCCCTGATCTTATTAGCTGTGCAAATTGGCCTCTCCCTCCCCACCTAAGGGTTAAATAAAAAAAAAAAAAAATCCTTTCCGCCGGTCAAAAACCAGCTTCTGCAACTCCTTCAGCCCCCAACTGAATTCTCCAAGGCTCCAGCAGTTCTGGTGTTAACCCACCTATACCCGGAGAAGCACCCGCCGTTGCTTCATCTGCTCATCTCTTTCCCACTGCACTATCTCTCCCCGCCCCCTCCCTCCCCTTCCCCGTTTCCCAACGTTATTAATTCTGTGCTTCCTTCTACTGGTCCGCCCCTCCCACCAACTACTTTGGCCGTCCTCAGGCAGTTTCCCTCACCACACTTTCAGTACACTCTAGCCACTGCCGTACCTCCTATACATCCCTCGCAGCCTATTCGAGCCATCCGCCGCTTTATCCCGAGAGGACATTCTAAACGGGTTCGCTCCACGCCCGCTTTCCTCATCCCTCGCAGGACGGAGGCAATTCAAGAAATTCCACTCAGCCCTCCAACTGCCATTTCCGGCCCTCAACGTCATTTCCATCACGAGCTTTATTTCGTACATTCACTCCGTACACCACGTTCGACCAGCCGCGATACAAGCCTACCTCAGCGGCATCAACCTCTTCGTCAAACTGGCCACTAGATATCCGTGCTCATCAATTTCCCATTCTTACGTGCAAACACTGCTAAAAGGTTTATGTAAACAAGAACCTCCCGCTCTGACCAAACGTTTACCTCTGACTGCAGACCTCCTCTCTCGCTGCGTCCCGACTCTGTGCTCGGGGTACCATTCTCCATCCACAGATTCCACTCTAGAAGCTGTGTTCCTATTGGCCTTCTGAGGTTTCTCGAGATGTTCCGAGTTCACTCCGCTCTCCGCTAATTACAATTCTTCTCTCCATGCCAGCCTAAGCAACATCTCATTCTACTTATCTTCAAGAAAAGAGAAGTAAAACGGATCTGTACAGCATTTCTCAGCATATTTCATATTTCGCCCAGACTCTGCTCTCAGTCCGTTCTAGCTAATATCAAACTATGTCACCTCAAGGTACAATAACCATGCTTCTCCCCAAGACCCATTATTTACGACCGACACGGGGCCGTCACCACTCGCCACAGGTTCCTCTACCATTACCGTCATGTTCTAATTAGATCCAATATTCCGTCCAAATACTCCTCCGGGCATGCCTTTCGCATCGGCGCCGCCACTGCAGCATCCAAGCAAGGAGTTCCGGACCACCTAATTAAAATCCTCAGCCACTGGACATCAAACTCTTACGCAAGTTATATTCGCAATAATATTGACGACGTACGTAGAGCTCATCTCTCAATGATTCATTAACACTTTTTGGGGGCTTAGGAGGGTCATTCTTTGAAAATGGTATCTTTTTGAACAGCAATTTCATGTTTCATTTGTTTTCTTTTTTTAACAACTAAAACATGGTCACATAACATTCAACCACTTACCATTATAAATCAACATAAATTACATCTTAATGTATTTTAATATTTTTATTACATTATATTAATAAATGCTTGTTCTGCCTTTTTGTCACTGGTGTTACCGATGTTTTAGATGAGAATTCAGGCTTCCTGGGATGTAATTGGACTATTTAATTTGCATATATAATCAAAGACAGAAAAGGTTAATGACATTATTAAGATGTTTTTTTTTTAAAATGAGTAATAATTTAGTTTAAATATGTATGTGTACAGTACTATAATGTGACATTTTTCAATTTCTGTCATTCACTTTTTTACATAACTTTAGAATTAATTGACATTGAGTCTTCAGATTTGAAATATCATATCCTTAAAATGTTCACTAATGAATGTTGCAACAGTTAGCTAGATACAAAAAACATATTCAAAAAAATTTGGCAAATTTGATGCCAGAACACCAATATGCCACACAGTAACACCAGTGATGCACTGTAACACCAATGACACAATGTGAAGGAAATGGCACAACAGAAGATGTTTCAAACAGATGTTATCAATTTATTAGTATTTCATCGCGAATAATTACACATTTAATGATTTGTTTTATTCAAATATGTATTTATAACACAATATGGAAACATAAAATTAATTCATTCATGAACTTAGGAACCTAGGAATGGGTATGAAAGAGATGGCAAACGGAACAACTAATTTAAAAAATCAAAATGTTGGAACAGGGTGTTGAGCTCAATGATGATGCACTCATACAAGTGAACGTATAAAATAGAACAATTTTAATGGTGTGTGAGTATTTGTATGTGTGTGTGCTTGGTATAGTGGTGTGTGAGTATGCGTGTTTGGTAGTGGTATGCAAGTATGTGTGTGTTTGCTACAGCGCTGCGTGTGTGTGTGAGCATATGATACAGTGTGTGTGTGTGTTTGGCACATTGGTGCGTGAGTATGTGATGTGTGTGTGCTTGGTATAGTGGTGTGTGTGTTCTTCGTATAGCGGTTTGTGAATAAGTGGTGTGTACTTGATATAGTGGTGTGTGAGTATGATTGTGTGTGTGTTCGGTAGAGGTGGTGTGTGTTTGGTATAGTGGTGTATGCATATGTTTGTTGTGTGTGTGTGTGTGTTTATGTCAGCTTGCAGTTACACTGTCTTAATTTTCACTTTGAACTTCTGGGTTCACTGTCTAGAGTTGTTGGGGGGAGGGGGGGTAAACAGAGTTTTTCCTGCTCTAGCTTTCTCTCTGTGCTTTGCCTGTCTGATTTCCTTCGCTCGTCTTTTCTCTCTTTCTGCGAGGTCCTTCACTCGCTTTCTTTTTTGAGTTTCTACATCATTTAAGTAAGTTTGTTTTTTTTTTAAGGTAGGCTGCTCTGCGCTCTGGGTCAGCATCCCTGCGCTGTCTGTAGAGTCTTTGCTTTTCAGCTGCACTCAACTTTGCCATATCTATAAAAAAGGATAGTCATATGGTTACAATATTGAAACAGAAATGAAATGCTGAAAAGTCTGTTTTATGTAAATGCTGATCTATTTATTTATTTGGGGGAAAGGGATTAGTGGTGTTAATGATCATCACTGGTGTGACCCACTGGTCACTGGTATTACTACCTAGAACAATAACACCAGTGACAGTAACACCAGTGACACATCGACAGACAAGATGGCCTATTCAAGATGGTGGACATTACAGGCAAAATCACACTTCTTAACTTATAAATGTATCAGCTTATCATATAGGCATGGGCAATACAAATGAATAAAATGTCAACATTTCTTGAGGTACTGAGAACAAAGTTTTTATTATTTTCTCATGATTTTTTGCAAGTAAGTACAGAAGACACAGACGAAGAGTTTGCCACAAGTCCAACGCCTTTATAGGAAAGGGTCTCAGAGCCACAAGGTCCCAAAAATGGCTGATTTCGGCATTTTTCAACAAAACCCACTGCGAAAATTGGGGGGTGAAGCCTGAGGGCATTTTCGAAAATACAGTCTATTCAGAAATAAACCAGGCCAAATTATCCATTAGGGTACCCTAACAGAAATAATTGATGCTAAAGTCATCTACCCTTTTTCTGAAGTACAGCAGCGCCCCCTAGGCCCTTTTTAATGGAAAATGTATTGAATTTCACCCAATTATGTTCAACAAACATTAGGTTTTGCATTGATATTAAAAAATGGTATGAACGGGTTGCCTGTGAAGTTTTTTTTGGATCAATGGCCTGCAAAAATGTCAAAATTATCGGTGGGAGGGCAAACATTAACGCTACTCGCCCATTACTATATAAAATGCAGTGAAGTCGCTGATGCCGCAGTTGTTTGCCCTCCCACTGCTACTTAAATGAATCAAACGTTCCTTCAATAACCCGTGGTGATTAAAAAAAAAAAAAAACTTTGCACTGTTTTTTACTATGTCCATATACCCTCCTCCCATGATAGTTTCAATGAGCTACTGTGAATAATTCATAGTAAAACACAGTGACGTGCAGTCGGGGGTTAGTTTGGTGAGGCAGAAACCTCCCCTTTGCTTGATTAGCAATCAGACAATTAACTAGTTTAGTAAGACTATTCGCAGAATGACGGGCCAGTTTAAGTTTCATGGTTTATTACTCAGTACATCGAACCTGAAATGCTCACTAGACAGCAGATTTGCGCATACTTGCTTCCAGGAAGCCGAAGCAATGTCCTCAACAAATATTAAAACAGTTCGACTTATGCAGAGTTCAATGCTTAATCAATATACAATGTATTCTTCTTTATATACGCACTTCTACATCCAAACAAAAAGCGGGCGCTTATTTTCAGTCTTCTTTCATAATCCGATAAATGAAATGTTTAAACGATATACAGAATTACCGAGAGCCGAGAATTTTTCCTAATTGATTATTCAGATTTCCATCCTTGCCGTCTCGAATTGAAGCGTATACGTGAATGAATCTTGTGACCGGTGGGCTTCAAACGCCTGGCGTCGGTTTATTCCTTGGTATATTTTACTGAAACTTCACAAATAGGATCACAGGATATTCTGTCAAAAAACTATGTAGGGTAGAGTAAAAATACGCTCACCTTTCTTGTCATTGTTGAGAAGAAATCACGGTGAACTCGCAACGAACTTCACCAACTTCTGTTGAACTTATTTCACATCCCCTGGAGGTCTAGCCTGGATGAACAGACTCGTAATTTCTCAAATTAGATGGCTGTAAGCAAATCAGGGCCGTAGCTGGGATAAGACGTCGGCGCGGGCTATTTGAAATCTACCCCCTAAATGGTTATTTTTGCCACGCCGTGCACTTGAAAATTTGTAAACACGGCGCAAATTGAGGTCACGCATTCATCCAACGGGCGAACAATAGCTCTGTTCAAGTCGCGTTTTTGGCCGTAATACGCAGGGTTCATGATGAAATGCAGGTATCCTATTGAAAAGGTTGCTTTTAATCAAACCATGGTGTTCTTTTTGTATGAAAATGGTATTTACATCATTTTTTATAAGTTTTCTGAGGCTGTCACGCATTCCATTAGAGTTTATGCAGAGCGTTGCCCATGCCTATATCATACAATTTGATCAATTATTTTAATAAAATTTCCTTTCCCCTTAGTATGAACTCTATAACACCAGTGACGCATCTTAAGCCCTCACATGAAATTACTAGTTAATTCTTAAAATTGTCAACATATGAAGGGAAGGTGCTGACTTACCATGTGCTCTTCAAAATTGACACGACTCCAATGAACTCTTGACCCCAGAAGATGTTTGCAGGGATGCAGCAGTTTTTCAAAATAAAGGTTTTTACAAATAGTAACACCAGTGACATGAAATCAAGGGACAGCTATTTTTTGTAAACTATTTAAATTATTTATTGATAAGTTTGTTTTTTTAAGTATTATACTAAATAGCTATAACACTTTACTGTGTATTATGATCTTTAAAACAGGGGAAAAACATTAAATTAAATTCAAAATACGTCACTAAACCATGACTGCTTACCCGAGGGACAAGCCAAATTCATGGCACTAACCATGCTCTTCAAGATATATACAAAAAAATGTGCATTATAACGGTCTTATGTATGGTTTAATAACAATAACACACTTAAATTACAACAAAACATGTATATTTTGTGTCATTGTTTAACACTTATAAGCGTTTTTCCTGATGAATAATGCAGGGACAGGAAAGCTACCATTTTCATAGAATGACCCAGGAGCCTACACGGACTCCAACGAGAGACGCGAGCCCCACCCTGAGTCTCGCCTCCTGGGGCTCCCAATGTTCGCACAATCACAGACCTAGTCCATACAACATCTAATTCGCCCCGATCTCCTATCCGTCGTTCTACCGAATACTCTCCTTCACTTTGGCAGTGGTCCAAAGTTCATTAAAGGGAGTTCCCGATAACATAGGTTAATGAACAGGACCACGCCCAATGCGCCTTCCTATGCAAAGACCAGTCGCTGTTACAGCTTGCTAGCTTGTGAAGTTGGGGCAAAAACCAAATGACTTCGCTTAAATATGTTATTTACGAAGATTTTCCTGAAATAGCGTTAGCTAGCTTGCAAGACAGCCATATAATCTGAAGAGAAATGTAATACACGATTGCAAGGTGTGTGCATCTGAGATTATCAATGAACTGCCTCACAGCCCAACTTGTCTGCTTACTCTTCTGTTGACAGAAGCCGCTAATCAAGTTTGAGGGAGGTCGTGTGGGTGTGATGGCATTGAAAGTGACCAATCAGAGTCAGAAAAACTTCTCCCATAGTCATAGATATATATACCCATAGCAATGTGACGTGGAATCGCAAATACATTGCCCGCTCAGCTATCACAACTTTCAACTAACGAACTCTCCTTATTCTGAAAACTTAAAAAAAATTACAAGGTTGTTAATTTTCCCTTTTGGATCCTGTATTTCTGAGCATGGATATCGGAAATGGTTTGAAACAAAAAATGTACATGGTCAAATTCATGAAAGTACGTCCTCAGAAGACACCGCCCCAGCAGTAGCTAGCAAAGATGTTCGTAGTCTTAGGTTCGCTTCGGACCGCACTGGATTAGCATGCTTGCTAGCACATCTGGAGCCACTAGCGCAACCACCACCAGATCTCTCCGAAGCCTCACTTCATGTCTCGCGGTCACCTCCACCCAAGGGCGCGGGAAGTGGGGTGCTGAGGGTGCTGCAGCACCCCCTACTGGGGTACGGAGGGTGCAGAGCCCCCCTTACTGAGCAGAATAAAAAGTTTTTCTCCTTACTAATTTCGCCATCTGAGCACTTTAAAAATATCACACAATGAAATGAATATCAGAATATAAAAATAATAATGCATAAAAATGACTGACACGTATTTAAAATTCGTGTTTATGTAGGCTACGTTCTAAGGTCAATCGTAAAAACGTGTTACTATGGGAGATAGCCTAGCAGCTACGCAAGAGATCATTGCTGCTGAAAATGGCGCAGTAAAGAATGTACTTTTTCCCCAGGACTAGCTAGCTTGTTTCTCCGGTAGAGAGGATCAGCAGCGGGTCACTCACTTCAGCGCTGCCGTGCACTCCGGATCCTTTCAACAGAACATCGTATTTCCTGGAAGCAAATTCGGCACGGTGTGATTTGACAGATCGTTTCAATGAGGTTTGTTTGAAAATGGTGATGGTTGCATTGTGTTAAAGAAACCGACCTCATTCTTTGCTTTATCTGCACAACCTCTGTGACAATTCGTTTGCTAAAGGGGGCTTTAGCAACTGGGAAAAGGTAAAAGAAAGAACTTGGTCAGCATGAGTTGTCAGACCTGCACTCTGATTCATTACGTGTGTTAGCGATGCTTTAAGTAACTCCAGTCAGTGCTATGTTTTGGGAGTTTGCAGCTAGGAATCAACATGATGCACGGACAGTGTTGTTTATTCAGTTATAAATGTTTATAACATTTAAGATTCGTTAAATTCCTGGGCCTTGAAGGAATACCGCACAGACGGCACAGTCATCCCGACACGTACCGCGGCAGCTTGTGTGAGAGAATGCACTTACTACCGAAAGCTTGAGAATGGCTTTCACGTACCCGCTGAAAAAAGATGTTAAACAGAAAAAAAAAAAAAAAAAAAAAAATCGCCGGTTTGGGAGAATTTTAAGAATGCTGATGACAAGGGCGCGGGAAGTGGGGTGCTGAGGGTGCTGCAGCACCCCCTACTGCGGTACGGAGGGTGCTGAGCACCCCCTTACTGAGCAGAATAAAACGTTTTTTATCATTACTAATTTCGCCATCTGAGCAATTTAAAAATATCACACAATGAAATTCATATCAGAATATAAAAATAATGCATAAAAATGACTGACATGTATTTAAAATTCGTGTTTATGTAGGCTACGTTCTAAGGTCAAAGGTCAAAACGTGTTACTATGGGAGATAGCCTAGCAGCTATGGCGGACACTGCTAAAAAAAAAAAAAAAAAAAAAAAATACACGGAGACAAACGTGCCGCGGACAAATTTCGCTCGAAAACCAGAGTGAAGAATGTCGGCTTGGCTTTCACCCGCTTCCGTGCCCTGAAAGAGAGGCTGGGGCTGAATAGCGACGCGGAGTTGGCCTGCTGACTGTAGGACAGGTACGTGCCAAACACGGGATGTTAGCCTGCTTATTTAGCGACCTGCTACGTAGATTGTCATGGAGGTATAAGGAGATTATGTACACACTAAGTCCGAGTATCAAACATTGCAAACACCTTTACATTTACGCTGCTAACTCGCCCCCTCGCTCAGCCTCGACCTCCGGTTGCTCGTCCTCTCCCTCGGGGCTGTGCTGGTCCGTAGCTGACATCAGAATTTGTGTCAGAAGCTCTGGAAGCTTCGCTAAATTCTAACTGGGCATATTACAGTCATATGATAATTATCTGTTTTCTCGATGAAGGACGTTAACTCGGTATAACTAAGTTAAATATTGTAATTACGTTATTATCAGAACACAAATACTTTTATACATTTGCAAGCTGTCTGTTAGAAAGCTAGACTGAACATTTAAACTACTACAGTCAATAATTAGCATTGTTATTAGCATAGCTGTTTATTCAAATGCACAAACAATATCATGTGGACACTATAAAACATTTGATACCATATTTGCAAGATACCTCGTCACTCATTCCTGCAGGTAGCATGGTGCACACGGTGGTGGTGGCGCTGCCAATCACAGGTTGGTTCTGGAATTTTGTGCGCATATGGCGTTAATATGGAACATCGGGTACCGTGCTGCAGAGATACCAATCTTAAAGTGCATGAAAACGGCATTATATCCGGTATAATTAGGAGATAAACCTAGTTTTTTTTTGAACACGAGGGATTTATCGTAGGATCCAGGTATCTAGCCTACCATAAATACCGAGTGCTCGAAAAAAACTGCAGGTTTATCTCCATTCTACCATGACTCTTGTCAACACCCCTACGAAAATATTTTTTAGTTAACACTCCAACTCTCGGTAAGTAATATGTAAGAAGTCGTTTATAAACTTCGGTAAACGCTGCCTCAGAGACATCATTTGAACTGTTCAAAATATACATAAGTTACACTACATCGGTATCTACATGAGCAAAGTTAAACTTTAACAACAAATACGCAGTGATTTTTTTTTTTTTAATCTAATAGGATACATTGAACTGTTCAAATGATGTCTCTGAGGCAGCGCTTACCGAAGTTTATAAACGACTTCTTACATATTACTTACCGAGTGTTGTGGTGTTAACTGGTTCAGAAATATCAAAATCATAATCAAACCATTCAGGTTTGATATCATAGTTGTGAAATATTTTCTCTAAAGTTCCGAAGTCGAAGTTTGAAGTGGGAATGTCAGACGCCAGAGCGGTCGCCTTTTTTGGAAACGGAAATTAGTAAGCCTATGTTTTCTATTGAAGCGGCTCGATAATCAAGCGAGAGCTCTTCACGCAGCGCGAGGTCTTGAGGTAGTTTACCGGTGAATAGATACCTGGTGTTAACCAATCAAAATGCAGTATTCGCTGGAATGAATGGTAGAATAATATATGTGACCCAGGACCACAAAACCAGTCATATGGGTAAATTTTTTTCATTTGGAGATTCATGCATATTCTGAAAGAGTACTAAAAATGCTTTCCAACAATGTATAGTTTGTCAAGATCGGGTAAATGACCAAGATATGGCATTTTGAAGATGGGAAACTTGGGCAATCGAAATTTCCAGAAAACGGAGAAAATTGAGTTTAAAAATGGTCATTTTCACTCCTTAGCAACACATATTTGTAATAGAGAGAATTAAATGAAACTTGCACCATTCATTAAGCATACTATTGCCTTTAAAAAGTGCAAGTACAAAGTATTTTTCATGGTAGCCTATGCATAGAAAGAAGCAAAGAAACCATGCATTGTTCTCTCCTCGTGTTCTTTACTCAATTTTCAGGTGACTGAAAGATGCAGTATTCAAAAAACAAACAGTCTCTCCTTTATACACGACTACTTCTTCGAGTTTACTGGCAGTTTAAAAAAAAACACCATAATTGAGTATAATTGACAGCAGAATTACAAAGAATCGATACCATGTCGAATTTTTGCTTCAGGAGACTTGATTTTTATTAACTACTAATTGGGATGTCATTGGCTCTCTGTAGCTGAAGTGGTTGCTATAGTGGTTGCTATACAACGATTTTCTTCTTTTTTGAACTGCTGAATAGATACTTTGGGCAAGGATATTGGGCAGTTTGCACATCAGGCTTGATCCGGGGGTGTCATCTAGTGGTAGAATATTGTAACTGCGTGCACAAATTTGCTGCTCCATGTCCGCTGACAGGCACATCTGCACAAAGTGCTTCATATAGCCTGCCGAGCACCGCTGTTCTTCTCGAACACGGCTCATCCAGATAATCCTTAAATGATGAATTACATTCATATTTTAATTTGTAGCGAGTAACGAAGTGGCCAGTGTCAAAGTAACGAAGTAAAAGTATACTTTTTATCTTTTCAATGTAGAGTAAAAGTCCCGGTAAAAAAAAAAAAAAAAAAAGAAAAAAAAAAAAACAACTGTGTTTCTAGGGAAGGCCCGTCTTTGTTTATGCCAAGTGCGGTTTGTTCTGACGTCTCCTATTGGGTCACATTTGAACCAACGTAGTCATCTCATAAATAATCAAATAGAGGGAATTCCCCGCTTTGCAATGATCCCAACAATGTTGGGGAATCCCCAACTGGCGCCGCGCTGGAAGCGATTTTTGTCGGCGCATTTTTCATTGTTTTTGGGATAATTACACAAAGATTTTCACCACCCACTTCTCCTAAATTAAGTTTGGAGGCTCCTATGGTAGGATTTTTGCGAAATACTCACTTGGAATGGTTTTTTAAGTTATTTTTCTAACGTTTAATGCACAAATCGAAAAATCGATAATTTTAATGTAAAATGTATTAGACGGCTGTAGCGCAAAATGGGCTCGTGCGACTTACGACTGGTTTTGTGATCCGGGGTCACATATATGCAATATAGGAAGAAACTTCCCCATTAACTTGGCTACCTAATATGCAGCACCCCTGACCTAAAATGTGTTCCCGCGCGCCTGGCTGATTATGATGCAAAAGAGAACGATTATTTTCGCCTTTTATGGGATTAGTCTGCTGCCTGGATGCATTTATATTGGAGAAACTGACCAGCGACATTCATTAAGGATAGTTGATTGAATTAAAAATTACATAATGCAATGCGATGAATCACTTTATTCAAATAGAGGATTTTGTCCGATCTAATGCTAGCGATCTAATGCTAGTGATAATATCTGGTAATTTTCATACTGTATGTGTCCTCTATGATGGATATAAGAGATCAGATGGCATTAAAGCATAACCCTTCATGGGACTATCAGATTAGATGGCATTACAGCTTAACCCTTCTTGTATACATGCAAGTACAGCAAGTTTAAGTTTGAATGCTAATGCTAACTTGCTAATGCTTGCGATCTAATGCTAGTGCTAATATCTCGTCATTTTCATACTGTACGTGTCCTCTATGATGGAAATAAGAGATCAGATGGCATTAAAGCATAACCCTTCTTGTATATATGCAAATACAGCAATGTTAAAGTTTGAATGCTAATGCTAACTTGCTAATGCTATCGATCTAATGCTAGTGCTAATATCTGGTCATTTTCATACTGTACGTGTCCTCTATGATGGATATAAGAGATTAGATGGCATTAAAGCATAACCCTTCATGGGAATATCAGATTAGATGGCATTAAAGCTTAACCCTTCTTGTATACATGCAAGTACAGTAAGTTTAATTTTGACTGCTAATGCTATTTTGCTAATGCTAGCGATCTAATGCTAGTGCTAATATCTGGTCATTTTCATACTGTATGTGTCCTCAATAATGGATATAAGAGATCAGATGGCATTAAAGCATCACCCTTCATGGGCATATTAGATTAGATGGCATTAAAGCTTCACCCTTCTTGTATACATGCAAGTACTGCAATGTTTAAGTTTGAATGCTAATGCTAACTTGCTAATGCTAGCGATCTAATGCTAGTGCTAATATCTGGTCATTTTCACACAGTAGGTGTCGTCTATGATGGATATGAGAGATCAGATGGCATTAAAGCATAACCCTTCATGGGAATATCAGATTAGATGGCATTAAAGCTTAACCCTTCTTGTATACATGCAAGTACAGCAAGTTTAAGTTTGAATGCTAATGCTAACTTGCTAATGCTAGCGATCTAATGCTAGTTCTAATGTCTGGTCATTTTCATACTGTGCGTGTCCTCTATGATGGAAATAAGAGATCAGATGGCATTAAAGCATAACCCTTCTTGTATATATGCAAATACAGCAATGTTAAAGTTTGAATGCTAATGCTAACTTGCTAATGCTATCGATCTAATGCTAGTGCTAATATCTGGTCATTTTCATACTGTACGTGTCCTCTATGATGAATATAAGAGATTAGATGGCATTAAAGCATAACCCTTCATGGGAATATCAGATTAGATGGCATTAAAGCTTAACCCTTCTTGTATACATGCAAGTACAGTAAGTTTAATTTTGACTGCTAATGCTATTTTGCTAATGGTAGCGTTCTAATGCTAGTGCTAATATCTGGTCATTTTCATACTGTACGTGTCCTCTATGATGGATATAAGAGATCAGATGGCATTAAAGCATAACCCTTCATGGGAATATAAGATTAGATGGCATTAAAGCTTAACCCTTCTTGTATACATGCAAGTACAGCAAGTTTAAGTTTGAATACTGATGCAAACTTGCTAATGCTAGCGATCTAATGCTAGTGCTAATATCTGGTCATTTTCATACTGTACGTGTCCTCTATGATGGAAATAAGAGATCAGATGGCATTAAAGCATAACCCTTTTTGTATATATGCAAATACAGCAATGTTCAAGTTTGAATGCTAATGCTAACTTGCTAATGCTAACAATCTAATGCTAGTGCTAATATCTGGTCATTTTCATACTGTACGTGTCCTCTATGATGGATATAAGAGATCAGATGGCATTAAAGCATAACCCTTCATGGGAATATCAGATTAGATGGCATTAAAGCTTAACCCTTCTTGTATACATGCAAGTACAGTAAGTTTAAGTTTGAATGCTAATGCTAAGTTGCTAATGCTAGCGATCTAATGCTAGTGGTAATTTCTGGTCATTTTCATACTGTATGTGTCCTCTATAATGGAAATAAGAGATCAGATGGCATTAAAGCCTAACCCTTCTTGTATATATGCAAATACAGCAATGTTAAAGTTTGAATGCTAATGCTAACTTGCTAATGATAGCGATCTAATGCTAGTGCTAATATCTGGTCATTTTCATACTGAACGTGTCCTCTATGATGGGAATAAGAGATCAGATGGCATTAAAGCATCACCATTCACGGGATTATGATATCAGCTGGCATTAAAGCCTAACCCTTCTTTATACACGCAAATACAGTCTTGTTTAAGTTAAAATGCTAATGCTAACTTGCTAATGCTAGCGATCTATTGCTAGTGCTGATATCTGGTAATTTTCATACTGTACGTGTCCTCTATGATGGAAATAAGAAATCAATTGCCATTAAAGCATAACCCTTCATGGGCATATTAGATTAGATGGCATTAAAGCATAACCCTTCTTGTATATATGCAAATACAGCAATGATAAAGTTTGAATGCTAATGCTAACTTGCTAATGCTAGCGATCTGACGCTAGTGCTAATATCTGGTCATTTTCATACTGTACGTGTCCTCTATGATGGAAATAAGAGATCAGATGGCATTAAAGCTTAACCCTTCTTGTATATATGCAAATACAGCAATGTTAAAGTTTGAATGCTAATGCTAACTTGCTAATGCTAGCGATCTAATGCTAGCGCTAATATCAGGTCATTTTCATACTGTACGTGTCCTCTATGATGGATATAAGAGATCAGATGGCATTAAAGCATAACCCTTCATGGGAATATCAGATTAGATGGCATTAAAGCTTAACCCTTCTTGTCTACATGCAAGTACAGTAAGTTTAAGTTTGAATGCTAATGCTAACTAGCTAATACTAATGATCTAATGCCAGTGCTAATTTCTGGTCATTTTCATACTGTATGTGTCCTTTATGATGGAAATAAGAGATCAGATGGCATTAAAGTATAACCCTTCATGGGCATATTAGATTAGATGGCATTAAAGCTTGACCCTTTTTGTATACATGCAAGTACTGCAATGTTTAAGTTTGAATGCTAATGCTAACTTGCTAATGCTAGCGATCTAATGCTAGTGCTAATATCAGGTCATTTTCATGCTGTACGTGTCCTCTATGATGGATATAAGAGATCAGATGGCATTAAAGCATAACCCTTCATGGGAATATCAGATTAGATGGCATTAAAGCTTAACCCTTCTTGTATACATGCAAGTACAGCAAGTTTAAGTTTGAAGGCTAATGCTAATTTGCTAATGCTAGCGATCTAATGCTAGTGCTAATATCTGGTTATTTTCATACTGTGCGTGTCCTCTATAATGGAAATAAGACATCAGATGGCATTAAAGCATAACCCTTCATGGGCATATTAGATTAGATGGCATTAAAGCTTCACCCTTCTTGTATAAATGCAAGTACTGCGATGTTTAAGTTTGATTGCTAATGCTAACTTGCTAATGCTAGCGATCTAATGCTAGTGCTAATGTCTGGTCATTTTCATACTGTATGTGTCCTCTATAATGGAAATAAGAGATCATATGGCATTAAAGCATAACCCTTCTTGTATATATGCAAATACAGCAATGTTAAAGTTTGAATGCTAATGCTAACTTGCTAATGCTTACGATCTAATGCTAGTGCTAATTTCTGGTCATTTTCATACTGTACGTGTCCTCTATGATGGATATAAGAGATCAGATGGCATTAAAGCATAACCCTTCATGGGATTATCAGATTAGATGGCATTAAAGCTTAACCCTTCTTGTATACAAGCAAGTACAGTAAGTTTAAGTTTGAACGCTAATGCTAAATTGATAATGCTAGCGATCTAATGCTACTGCTAATGTCTGGTCATTTTCATACTGTACGTGTCCTCTATGATGGAAATAAGAGATCAGATGGCATTAAAGCATAACCCTTCATGTATATATGTAAATACGGCAATGTTAAAGTTTGAATGCTAATGCTAACTTGCTAATGCTATCAATCTAATGCTAGTGCTAATATCTGGTCATTTTCATACTGTACGTGTCCTCTATGATGGATATAAGAGACTAGATGGCATTAAAGCATAACCCTTCATGGGAATATCAGATTAGATGGCATTAAAGCTTAACCCTTCTTGTATACATGCAAGTACAGTAAGTTTAAGTTTGAATGCTAATGCTAACTTTCTAATGCTAGCGATCTAATGCTAGTGCTAATGTCTGGTCATTTTCATACTGTATGTGTCCTCTATAATGGAAATAAGAGATCAGATGGCATTAAAGCATAACCCTTCATGGGATTATGAGATTAGATGGCATTAAAGCTTAACCCTTCTTTATATACGCAAATACAGCAATGTAAAAGTTTGAATGCTAATGCTAACTTGCTAATGCTAGCGATCTAATGCGAGTGCTAATGTCTGGTCATTTTCATACTGTATGTGTCCTTTATGATTGAAATAAGAGATCAGATGGCATTAAAGCATCACCTTTCATGGGATTATGAGATTAGATGGCATTAAAGCTTAACCCTTCTTTATATACGCAAATACAGCAATGTTAAAGTTTGAATGCTAATGCTAACTTGCTAATGCTAGCGATCTAATGCTAGTGCTAATATCAGGTCATTTTCATACTGTACGTGTCCTCTATGATGTATGAAAGAGATCAGATGGCATTAAAGCATAACCCTTCATGGGAATATCAGATTAGATGGCATTAAAGCTTAACCCTTCTTGTATACATGCAAGTACAGTAAGTTTAAGTTTGAATGCTAATGCTAACTTGCTAATGCTATCGATCTAATGCTAGTGCTAATTTCTGGTCATTTTCATACTGTATGTGTCCTTTATGATGGAAATAAGAGATCAGATGGCATTAAAGTATAACCCTTCATGGGCATATTAGATTAGATGGCATTAAAGCTTGACCCTTTTTGTATACATGCAAGTACTGCAATGTTTAAGTTTGAATGCTAATGCTAACTTGCTAATGCTAGCGATCTAATGCTAGTGCTAATATCAGGTCATTTTCATGCTGTACGTGTCCTCTATGATGGATATAAGAGATCAGATGGCATTATAGCATAACCCTTCATGGGAATATCAGATTAGATGGCATTAAAGCTTAACCCTTCTTGTATACATGCAAGTACAGCAAGTTTAAGTTTGAAGGCTAATGCTAACTTGCTAATGCTAGCGATCTAATGCTAGTGCTAATATCTGGTTATTTTCATACTGTGCGTGTCCTCTATAATGGAAATAAGACATCAGATGGCATTAAAGCATAACCCTTCATGGGCATATTAGATAGATGGCATTAAAGCTTCACCCTTCTTGTATAAATGCAAGTACTGCGATGTTTAAGTTTGATTGCTAATGCTAACTTGCTAATGCGGGCGATCTAATGCTAGTGCTAATGTCTGGTCATTTTCATACTGTATGTGTCCTCTATAATGGAAATAAGAGATCATATGGCATTAAAGCATAACCCTTCTTGTATATATGCAAATACAGCAATGTTAAAGTTTGAATGCTAATGCTAACTTGCTAATGCTAACGATCTAATGCTAGTGCTAATTTCTGGTCATTTTCATACTGTACGTGTCCTCTATGATGGATATAAGAGATCAGATGGCATTAAAGCATAACCCTTCATGGGATTATCAGATTAGATGGCATTAAAGCTTAACCCTTCTTGTATACATGCAAGTACAGTAAGTTTAAGTTTGAATGCTAATGCTAACTTGATAATGCTAGCGATCTAATGCTACTGCTAATGTCTGGTCATTTTCATACTGTGCGTGTCCTCTATGATGGAAATAAGAGATCAGATGGCATTAAAGCATAACCCTTCTTGTATATATGTAAATACAGCAATGTTAAAGTTTGAATGCTAATGCTAACTTGCTAATGCTATCAATCTAATGCTAGTGCTAATATCTGGTCATTTTCATACTGTACGTGTCCTCTATGATGGATATAAGAGATTAGATGGCATTAAAGCATAACCCTTCATGGGAATATCAGATTAGATGGCATTAAAGCTTAACCCTTCTTGTATACATGCAAGTACAGTAAGTTTAAGTTTAAATGCTAATGCTAACTTTCTAATGCTAGCGATCTAATGCTAGTGCTAATGTCTGGTCATTTTCATACTGTATGTGTCCTCTATAATGGAAATAAGAGATCAGATGGCATTAAAGCATAACCCTTCATGGGCATATTAGATTAGATGGCATTAAAGCTTCACCCTTCTTGTATACATGCGAGTACTGCAATGTTTAAGTTTGAATGCTAATGCTAACTTGCTAATGCTAGCGATCTAATGCTAGTGCTAATATCTGGACATTTTCCTACTGTACGTGTCCTCTATGATGGATATAAGAGATCAGATGGCATTAAAGCATAACCCTTCATGGGAATATCAGATTAGATGGCATTAAAGCTTAACCCTTCTTGTATACATGCAAGTACAGTAAGTTTAAGTTTGAATGCTAATGCTAACTAGCTAATACTAGTGATCTAATGCCAGTGTTAATTTCTGGTCATTTTCATACTGTATGTGTCCTTTATGATGGAAATAAGAGATCAGATGGCATTAAAGTATAACCCTTCATGGGCATATTAGATTAGATGGCATTAAAGCTTGACCCTTTTTGTATACATGCAAGTACTGCAATGTTTAAGTTTGTATGCTAATGCTAACTTGCTAATGCTAGCGATCTAATGCTAGTGCTAATATCAGGTCATTTTCATGCTGTACGTGTCCTCTATGATGGATATAAGAGATCAGATGGCATTATAGCATAACCCTTCATGGGAATATCAGATTAGATGGCATTAAAGCTTAACCCTTCTTGTATACATGCAAGTACAGCAAGTTTAAGTTTGAAGGCTAATGCTAACTTGCTAATGCTAGCGATCTAATGCTAGTGCTAATATCTGGTTATTTTCATACTGTGCGTGTCCTCTATAATGGAAATAAGACATCAGATGGCATTAAAGCATAACCCTTCATGGGCATATTAGATAGATGGCATTAAAGCTTCACCCTTCTTGTATAAATGCAAGTACTGCGATGTTTAAGTTTGATTGCTAATGCTAACTTGCTAATGCTAGCGATCTAATGCTAGTGCTAATGTCTGGTCATTTTCATACTGTATGTGTCCTCTATAATGGAAATAAAGATCATATGGCATTAAAGCATAACCCTTCTTGTATATATGCAAATACAGCAATGTTAAAGTTTGAATGCTAATGCTAACTTGCTAATGCTAACGATTTAATGCTAGTGCTAATTTCTGGTCATTTTCATACTGTACGTGTCCTCTATGATGGATATAAGAGATCAGATGGCATTAAAGCATAACCCTTCATGGGATTATCAGATTAGATGGCATTAAAGCTTAACCCTTCTTGTATACATGCAAGTACAGTAAGTTTAAGTTTGAATGCTAATGCTAACTTGATAATGCTAGCGATCTAATGCTACTGCTAATGTCTGGTCATTTTCATACTGTACGTGTCCTCTATGATGGAAATAAGAGATCAGATGGCATTAAAGCATAACCCTCCTTGTATATATGTAAATACAGCAATGTTAAAGTTTGAATGCTAATGCTAACTTGCTAATGCTATCAATCTAATGCTAGTGCTAATATCTGGTCATTTTCATACTGTACGTGTCCTCTATGATGGATATAAGAGATTAGATGGCATTAAAGCATAACCCTTCATGGGAATATCAGATTAGATGGCATTAAAGCTTAACCCTTCTTGTATACATGCAAGTACAGTAAGTTTAAGTTTGAATGCTAATGCTAACTTTCTAATGCTAGCGATCTAATGCTAGTGCTAATATCTGGTCATTTTCATACTGTATGTGTCCTCTATAATGGAAATAAGAGATCAGATGGCATTAAAGCATAACCCTTCATGGGCATATTAGATTAGATGGCATTAAAGCTTCACCCTTCTTGTATACATGCAAGTACTGCAATGTTTAAGTTTGAATGCTAATGCTAACTTGCTAATGCTAGCGATCTAATTCTATTGCTAATATCTGGACATTTTCATACTGTACGTGTCCTCTATGATGGATATAAGAGATCAGATGGCATTAAAGCATAACCCTTCATGGGAATATCAGATTAGATGGCATTTAAGCTTAACCCTTCTTGTATACATGCAAGTACAGTAAGTTTAAGTTTGAATGCTAATGCTGACTTGCTAATGCTAGCGATCTAATGCTAGTGCTAATTTCTGGTCATTTTCATACTGTATGTGTCCTTTATGATTGAAATAAGAGATCAGATGGCATTAAAGCATCACCTTTCATGGGATTATGAGATTAGATGGCATTAAAGCTTAACCCTTCTTTATATACGCAAATACAGCAATGTTAAAGTTTGAATGCTAATGCTAACTTGCTAATGCTAGCGATCTAATGCTAGTGCTAATATCAGGTCATTTTCATACTGTACGTGTCCTCTATGATGTATGTAAGAGATCAGATGGCATTAAAGCATAACCCTTCATGGGAATATCAGATTAGATGGCATTAAAGCTTAACCCTTCTTGTATACATGCAAGTACAGTAAGTTTAAGTTTGAATGCTAATGCTAACTTGCTAATGCTATCGATCTAATGCTAGTGCTAATTTCTGGTCATTTTCATACTGTATGTGTCATTTATGATGGAAATAAGAGATCAGATGTCATTAAAGTATAACCCTTCATGGGCATATTAGATTAGATGGCATTAAAGCTTGACCCTTTTTGTATACATGCAAGTATTGCAATGTTTAAGTTTGAATGCTAATGCTAACTTGCTAATGCTAGCGATCTAATGCTAGTGCTAATATCAGGTCATTTTCATGCTGTACGTGTCCTCTATGATGGATATAAGAGATCAGATGGCATTATAGCATAACCCTTCATGGGAATATCAGATTAGATGGCATTAAAGCTTAACCCTTCTTGTATACATGCAAGTACAGCAAGTTTAAGTTTGAAGGCTAATGCTAACTTGCTAATGCTAGCGATCTAATGCTAGTGCTAATATCTGGTTATTTTCATACTGTGCGTGTCCTCTATAATGGAAATAAGACATCAGATGGCATTAAAGCATAACCCTTCATGGGCATATTAGATAGATGGCATTAAAGCTTCACCCTTCTTGTATAAATGCAAGTACTGCGATGTTTAAGTTTGATTGCTAATGCTAACTTGCTAATGCTAGCGATCTAATGCTAGTGCTAATGTCTGGTCATTTTCATACTGTATGTGTCCTCTATAATGGAAATAAGAGATCATATGGCATTAAAGCATAACCCTTCTTGTATATATGCAAATACAGCAATGTTAAAGTTTGAATGCTAATGCTAACTTGCTAATGCTAACGATCTAATGCTAGTGCTAATTTCTGGTCATTTTCATACTGTACGTGTCCTCTATGATGGATATAAGAGATCAGATGGCATTAAAGCATAACCCTTCATGGGATTATCAGATTAGATGGCATTTAAGCTTAACCCTTCTTGTATACATGCAAGTACAGTAAGTTTAAGTTTGAATGCTAATGCTAACTTGATAATGCTAGCGATCTAATGCTACTGCTAATGTCTGGTCATTTTCATACTGTACGTGTCCTCTATGATGGAAATAAGAGATCAGATGGCATTAAAGCATAACCCTTCTTGTATATATGTAAATACAGCAATGTTAAAGTTTGAATGCTAATGCTAACTTGCTAATGCTATCAATCTAATGCTAGTGCTAATATCTGGTCATTTTCATACTGTACGTGTCCTCTATGATGGATATAAGAGATTAGATGGCATTAAAGCATAACCCTTCATGGGAATATCAGATTAGATGGCATTAAAGCTTAACCCTTCTTGTATACATGCAAGTACAGTAAGTTTAAGTTTGAATGCTAATGCTAACTTTCTAATGCTAGCGATCTAATGCTAGTGCTAATGTCTGGTCATTTTCATACTGTATGTGTCCTCTATAATGGAAATAAGAGATCAGATGGCATTAAAGCATAACCCTTCATGGGCATATTAGATTAGATGGCATTAAAGCTTCACCCTTCTTGTATACATGCAAGTACTGCAATGTTTAAGTTTGAATGCTAATGCTAACTTGCTAATGCTAGCGATCTAATGCTAGTGCTAATATCAGGTCATTTTCATACTGTACGTGTCCTCTATGATGGATATAAGAGATCAGATGGCATTAAAGCATAACCCTTCATGGGAATATCAGATTAGATGGCATTTAAGCTTAACCCTTCTTGTATACATGCAAGTACAGTAAGTTTAAGTTTGAATGCTAATGCTGACTTGCTAATGCTAGCGATCTAATGCTAGTGCTAATTTCTGGTCATTTTCATACTGTATGTGTCCTTTATGATTGAAATCCATGATTAAGAGGCAAGATGGCGGCACGCACGTATCGGTGTGTTTGTCTACTTGCAGTATATTATCGCATTTTATTCTGTTTAATCGACGTTCATTTTTTTTTAAACGTCGAAAAGAAATCTCCTTCGGTGGATTACACAACATTGCTGTCCTTTACTACATTTGAAATTGAGAGCCGACAATGCCACCAAAAAAGTGGCAGGACCGCCATCGAGGAGGACGTGGAGGAGATCAAAAAATCTCTAAACTTCATGTCCCAAGAGATAACAAAAGTGGCCACGCAACAAACGCATTTACTGGCTCTAATGGAAGAAGTACGAAAACTGAAGATCCAAATCAAAGAACGAGATCAAAGAATTGAACAACTCGAGCGGAGAGTTGATGAAATGGAGCAATACTCACGCATTGATGATGTGATTATCAGCGGCTTGGAATTAAAACACCAGTCATATTCCAGGACCGTGGTGGGAGACAAAGATGGAGAGGAATCCCCTCCAAGTGAATTATTCTCGTTAGAGAAACGGATCATTCAGTTCTTTGAAAGTAAAAACATAAGAATCCAAAGCAAACACATTGTAGCTTGCCATACTCTTCCGAGGAGCGACATTAAAGCTAAACCGGCAATCATAATTCGCTTCCAGAATCGCAAACATAAAGCCGAACTACTAAAGCAGGCGAGAATGCTGAAAGGGACGGGAGTGTATATTAACGAACACTTAACCAAGAAAAACGCGGAGATTGCCAGAGAAGCGCGCAATTTGAAGAGGAAAAACAAAAATCCAGGCTACATGGACTCGAACTGCAGAGTTTTGATTAGACTAAATGGAACACCGGAACAGGCAAAAGGTCATTGTGGCGAAAGAATTAAAGGACCTGGAACAATACCGATAAAATGCCTCGCCCACGTTCATAAGACCAGTGACTGGTTTAAGGATTACTAATATGATTTTAACAAGCAGAACGGACGGTGACTTCTTGGGAAAGACTAACTGGTTGGACTACTACCGACACTGTTGGACTCTTTTGGGTCGACATAAAAGAGCAAAGGACTGAAAAGGTATGTGGGGTTATTCGAGACAAATGTACTGGGAGCGTGTCTCCCTAGCCGATGGAAGACACTTGATTTGCATGACTAAGTTTCCAGAGTATGACTCTCCGGAGAGTCGGGCTTCTTCGGAGTTAACACGAGCAAAAAATGTTTGACTTTGAATACATCATCGATCCGGAAAATCATGTATTTAATCAAATCAATGACACTTGTAATTATTATACTAACGATCTATTTAATGAAAAGTTTGAATTAGACAATTCATTTTCTTTGATACATTTTAACTGTAGGAGTCTTTACACAAATTTTACGAAGATTGATGAGTATCTGTCAACATTTAAAAATAAATTTAAAGTGATAGCCTTATCAGAGACGTGGTTGAATAAGGAGAAAGGTGCTGACTTCCACATTGAAGGTTATACTCTGCATTATATTAATAGAACCAACAAGAGGGAGGGGTGGCCCTGTTCGTTGATTGCGACCTGAAGTGTAAATTAGTTGAATGTATGACAACAGTAGTCGACGATTTAATGGAATGCATAACTCTGGAAATACAAATTGAAAAGATGAGAAATATTGTTGTGGCGTGTGTATACAGAACACCAGGGTCAAGTGTGGAAGTATTCAAAGACCATTTAGAAGAAATAATTAGCAAGTGTAAAGAAAATAAAACGTTTATAATATGTGGAGATTTCAACATCGACCTCCGAAATGCATCTAAACATAAAATAACGTCAGACTTTCTAGATGCACTATATAGCAGAGGGCTATACCCACGGATCACAAAACCCAGCAGAATCACCTCTAACTGCTCATCACTAATCGATAATATTTTCACTAATGTTTTGGAGAACACTGTTAAAAGTGGGCTTATGATAAATGACATAAGTGATCATTTACCTGTTTTTGTAATATATGATTGTCATATAAAAGAAAAACGATATGCAGAGTTTCAAAAGATATGTTAGAGTTAGAAGTGATGAAGCAATAAACCAGTTTAGGAATGAGCTTCTGAAAGAAGAATGGAAAGGGGTTTATGTTGAAGATGTAAATGCAGCTTATGATTCATTTTTGAATACCTACTTATCACTTTATGATAAACAGTGTCCATTAAAGATTATTAATCATAAATGCAATTTTCATAAAAAAAGCTTGGATAACAAAGGGCTTACAAAATTCTTGTAAAAAGAAAAAACAATCTTTATAGAGATTTTATAAAATTCAGAACAAGTATTGCTGAAAGGAAATACAAGGTATATAAAAACAGGCTGACAACTATTATGAGACTAGCCAAAAAAGAATATTATAATAAAATATTAATTGATAATAGAAATGATATTCGACACACTTGGAAAATTCTTAATGGTATTATTGGGAACAAACCTGCGGCCATAGCCCAACCTGGTTATTTTATTAATGATAATAATCAAGTGTTGAAAAATATGAATGAGGCAGTAAACGAATTTAATGCTTTTTTTGTAAATGTCGGACCTAATCTTGCCTATTCTATAAAAAAACATGGTGATGGGCAAATAGAGGCTAACTGGCATGGAGAAAGCAAAGTGTTGCACTCCTTCTTTCTTGGAGAAGTGAGTGAAACTGAAATCAAATCTATTGTTGCATTATCTAAAAATAAGACGTCAACTGATAATGATGGGATTGACATGATTATTGTGAAAAAAACTATTGATTGTATAAGTAAACCGTTAAGTTATATTTTCAATCTTTCTTTTTGTTCTGGGGTATTTCCAGACAGAATGAAGATAGCAAAGGTTATTCCACTTTTTAAAACAGGAGATAAACACAGCTTTAATAATTACAGGCCAGTGTCCTTGCTTTCACAATTTTCAAAAATACTTGAAAAACTGTTCATACAAAAATTTGATACTTTTATTGAAAATAATAAATTACTGAGTGACAGTCAGTATGGCTTTCGGCAAACAGATCCACATCATTAGCATTAATGAACATAGTGGAAGAAATTGCATCAGCATTAGAAAGTAAGAAATACACAATAGGGGTTTTCATTGATTTAAAAAAAGCCTTTGATACAATAGATCATAATATCCTCATATCTAAATTGCATACTTATGGTATAAGAGGAATAGCTCAGAACTGGATCAGCAGTTATTTGGATAATAGGCAACAATATGTACATTTTGCTGGTATTACATCTGATCATATGAAGATTAAATGTGGAGTCCCACAAGGTTCGGTTTTGGGACCTAAACTCTTTATTTTATATATTAATGACATCTGTGACACGTCAAAATTATTACGATTTGTGTTGTTTGCTGACGACACAAATTTTTTTTGTTCAGGAGAAAATTTGCGTATGTTGACAGAAACTATTGCAAATGAAATGGTCAAGCTCAAAAAATGGTTTGATGACAATAAGTTATCACTAAACTTGAACAAAACAAAATTAATGGTTTTTGCAAATCGGAGAAAAGAGAATGTTTCACTGTGTATAGATGAAATAAGTATAGAAAGAGTGTCTGAAATCAGATTTTTTGGGTGTTATAATGGATGATAAATTGACATGGAAATATCATGTATCACATGTGAAAACTAAAGTATCTAAAAATGTTTTTGTGCTCAACAAAGCAAAGTATTTGTTGGATTATAAGTCAATGCGGATTTTGTATTGTTCTTTGATTTTGCCGTATTTGCATTACTGTGTTGAAGTGTGGGGGCAACACATATAAGAGTAATTTAGAATCATTATTTATTTTACAGAAAAAAGGCAATGAGAATTATTTTTAAGGTACATCCAGGAGAACACACAAATGCACTGTTTATTGAATCAGGGCTGTTAAAATTTAAAAGATTTAATTGAACTGCAGACTTTATTAGTTGTGTACCGGGCAAAAACCGAACACTACCAGAAAATATACAGAAATTATTTGTTTTACATTTAGGAGATGAGCAACATAGAAGGAAATTTAATATTAAGCATCCGTTTGCACGGACTACGTTGAAGCAGATGTGTATCTCTGTAACTGGGGTAAAACTGTGGAATTCCTTGCCAAATGATTTAAAGGGCTGTATGAATATCTTTAGATTTAAGAAAATGTATAAAAAAAGAATAATTAGACAATATGATGGTGTTAGATAATTTGTTTCTCAGATTGTAAATTATTGTGTTTTGACCTTTGTGTTTGTTTACAACTATACGTAGTGGTTGCTAAGCAACTGTGATTGGCAGGCCATCTTTTCTTTTCTATTTCTGATTGTATATTTGAATAAGGGGCAGGTAAAATAAGATTTTCTTCTCCCTGCTCCTTTCCGTCATGGGTTATGTAAACTGCTCAGAGCTGAATATATTTTGTGAATTTCTTTTTGTCTCCAATGCCATGAGCGGAACAAATAAAAAATGAAAAAATGAAAAATGAAAAAAAAAAAAAGATCAGATGGCATTAAAGCATCACCTTTCATGGGATTATGAGATTAGATGGCATTAAAGCTTCACCCTTCTTGTATAAATGCAAGTACTGCGATGTTTAAGTTTGATTGCTAATGCTCACTTGCTAATGCTAGCGATCTAATGCTAGTGCTAATGTCTGGTCATTTTCATACTGTATGTGTCCTCTATAATGGAAATAAGAGATCATATGGCATTAAAGCATAACCCTTCTTGTATATATGCAAATACAGCAATGTTAAAGTTTGAATGCTAATGCTAACTTGCTAATGCTATCAATCTAATGCTAGTGCTAATATCTGGTCATTTTCATACTGTACGTGTCCTCTATGATGGATATAAGAGATTAGATGGCATTAAAGCATAACCCTTCATGGGAATATCAGATTAGATGGCATTAAAGCTTAACCCTTCTTGTATACATGCAAGTACAGTAAGTTTAAGTTTGAATGCTAATGCTAACTTTCTAATGCTAGCGATCTAATGCTAGTGCTAATGTCTGGTCATTTTCATACTGTATGTGTCCTCTATAATGGAAATAAGAGATCAGATGGCATTAAAGCATAACCCTTCATGGGCATATTAGATTAGATGGCATTAAAGCTTCACCCTTCTTGTATACATGCAAGTACTGCAATGTTTAAGTTTGAATGCTAATGCTAACTTGCTAATGCTAGCGATCTAATGCTAGTGCTAATATCAGGTCATTTTCATACTGTACGTGTCCTCTATGATGGATATAAGAGATCAGATGGCATTAAAGCATAACCCTTCATGGGAATATCAGATTAGATGGCATTAAAGCTTAACCCTTCTTGTATACATGCAAGTACAGTAAGTTTAAGTTTGAATGCTAATGCTAACTAGCTAATACTAGTGATCTAATGCCAGTGTTAATTTCTGGTCATTTTCATACTGTATGTGTCCTTTATGATGGAAATAAGAGATCAGATGGCATTAAAGTATAACCCTTCATGGGCATATTAGATTAGATGGCATTAAAGCCTGACCCTTTTTGTATACATGCAAGTACTGCAATGTTTAAGTTTGTATGCTAATGCTAACTTGCTAATGCTAGCGATCTAATGCTAGTGCTAATATCAGGTCATTTTCATGCTGTACGTGTCCTCTATGATGGATATAAGAGATCAGATGGCATTATAGCATAACCCTTCATGGGAATATCAGATTAGATGGCATTAAAAGCTTAACCCTTCTTGTATACATGCAAGTACAGCAAGTTTAAGTTTGAAGGCTAATGCTAACTTGCTAATGCTAGCGATCTAATGCTAGTGCTAATATCTGGTTATTTTCATACTGTGCGTGTCTCTATAATGGAAATAAGACATCAGATGGCATTAAAGCATAACCCTTCATGGGCATATTAGATAGATGGCATTAAAGCTTCACCCTTCTTGTATAAATGCAAGTACTGCGATGTTTAAGTTTGATTGCTAATGCTAACTTGCTAATGCTAGCGATCTAATGCTAGTGCTAATGTCTGGTCATTTTCATACTGTATGTGTCCTCTATAATGGAAATAAGAGATCATATGGCATTAAAGCATAACCCTTCTTGTATATATGCAAATACAGCAATGTTAAAGTTTGAATGCTAATGCTAACTTGCTAATGCTAACGATTTAATGCTAGTGCTAATTTCTGGTCATTTTCATACTGTACGTGTCCTCTATGATGGATATAAGAGATCAGATGGCATTAAAGCATAACCCTTCATGGGATTATCAGATTAGATGGCATTAAAGCTTAACCCTTCTTGTATACATGCAAGTACAGTAAGTTTAAGTTTGAATGCTAATGCTAACTTGCTAATGCTAGCGATCTAATGCTATTGCTAATATCTGGACATTTTCATACTGTACGTGTCCTCTATGATGGATATAAGAGATCAGATGGCATTAAAGCATAACCCTTCATGGGAATATCAGATTAGATGGCATTTAAAGCAACCCTTCTTGTATACATGCAAGTACAGTAAGTTTAAGTTTGAATGCTAATGCTGACTTGCTAATGCTAGCGATCTAATGCTAGTGCTAATTTCTGGTCATTTTCATACTGTATGTGTCCTTTATGATTGAAATAAGAGATCAGATGGCATTAAAGCATCACCTTTCATGGGATTATGAGATTAGATGGCATTAAAGCTTAACCCTTCTTTATATACGCAAATACAGCAATGTTAAAGTTTGAATGCTAATGCTAACTTGCTAATGCTAGCGATCTAATGCTAGTGCTAATATCAGGTCATTTTCATACTGTACGTGTCCTCTATGATGTATGTAAGAGATCAGATGGCATTAAAGCATAACCCTTCATGGGAATATCAGATTAGATGGCATTAAAGTTTAACCCTTCTTGTATACATGCAAGTACAGTAAGTTTAAGTTTGAATGCTAATGCTAACTTGCTAATGCTATCGATCTAATGCTAGTGCTAATTTCTGGTCATTTTCATACTGTATGTGTCATTTATGATGGAAATAAGAGATCAGATGGCATTAAAGTATAACCCTTCATGGGCATATTAGATTAGATGGCATTAAAGCTTGACCCTTTTTGTATACATGCAAGTATTGCAATGTCTAAGTTTGAATGCTAATGCTAACTTGCTAATGCTAGCGATCTAATGCTTGTGCTAATATCAGGTCATTTTCATGCTGTACGTGTCCTCTATGATGGATATAAGAGATCAGATGGCATTATAGCATAACCCTTCATGGGAATATCAGATTAGATGGCATTAAAGCTTAACCCTTCTTGTATACATGCAAGTACAGCAAGTTTAAGTTTGAAGGCTAATGCTAACTTGCTAATGCTAGCGATCTAATGCTAGTGCTAATATCTGGTTATTTTCATACTGTGCGTGTCCTCTATAATGGAAATAAGACATCAGATGGCATTAAAGCATAACCCTTCATGGGCATATTAGATAGATGGCATTAAAGCTTCACCCCTTCTTGTATAAATGCAAGTACTGCGATGTTTAAGTTTGATTGCTAATGCTAACTTGCTAATGCTAGCGATCTAATGCTAGTGCTAATGTCTGGTCATTTTCATACTGTATGTGTCCTCTATAATGGAAATAAGAGATCATATGGCATTAAAGCATAACCCTTCTTGTATATATGCAAATACAGCAATGTTAAAGTTTGAATGCTAATGCTAACTTGCTAATGCTAACGATCTAATGCTAGTGCTAATTTCTGGTCATTTTCATACTGTCGTGTCCTCTATGATGGATATAAGAGATCAGATGGCATTAAAGCATAACCCTTCATGGGATTATCAGATTAGATGGCATTTAAGCAACCCCTTCTTGTATACATGCAAGTACAGTAAGTTTAAGTTTGAATGCTAATGCTAACTTGATAATGCTAGCGATCTAATGCTACTGCTAATGTCTGGTCATTTTCATACTGTACGTGTCCTCTATGATGGAAATAAGAGATCAGATGGCATTAAAAGCATAACCCTTCTTGTATATATGTAAATACAGCAATGTTAAAGTTTGAATGCTAATGCTAACTTGCTAATGCTATCAATCTAATGCTAGTGCTAATATCTGGTCATTTTCATACTGTGCGTGTCCTCTATGATGGATATAAGAGATTAGATGGCATTAAAGCATAACCCTTCATGGGAATATCAGATTAGATGGCATTAAAGCTTAACCCTTCTTGTATACATGCAAGTACAGTAAGTTTAAGTTTGAATGCTAATGCTAACTTTCTAATGCTAGCGATCTAATGCTAGTGCTAATGTCTGGTCATTTTCATACTGTATGTGTCCTCTATAATGGAAATAAGAGATCAGATGGCATTAAAGCATAACCCTTCATGGGCATATTAGATTAGATGGCATTAAAGCTTCACCCTTCTTGTATACATGCAAGTACTGCAATGTTTAAGTTTGAATGCTAATGCTAACTTGCTAATGCTAGCGATCTAATGCTAGTGCTAATATCAGGTCATTTTCATACTGTACGTGTCCTCTATGATGGATATAAGAGATCAGATGGCATTAAAGCATAACCCTTCATGGGAATATCAGATTAGATGGCATTTAAGCTTAACCCTTCTTGTATACATGCAAGTACAGTAAGTTTAAGTTTGAATGCTAATGCTGACTTGCTAATGCTAGCGATCTAATGCTAGTGCTAATTTCTGGTCATTTTCATACTGTATGTGTCCTTTATGATTGAAATAAGAGATCAGATGGCATTAAAGCATCACCTTTCATGGGATTATGAGATTAGATGGCATTAAAGCTTCACCCTTCTTGTATAAATGCAAGTACTGCGATGTTTAAGTTTGATTGCTAATGCTCACTTGCTAATGCTAGCGATCTAATGCTAGTGCTAATGTCTGGTCATTTTCATACTGTATGTGTCCTCTATAATGGAAATAAGAGATCATATGGCATTAAAGCATAACCCTTCTTGTATATATGCAAATACAGCAATGTTAAAGTTTGAATGCTAATGCTAACTTGCTAATGCTATCAATCTAATGCTAGTGCTAATATCTGGTCATTTTCATACTGTACGTGTCCTCTATGATGGATATAAGAGATTAGATGGCATTAAAGCATAACCCTTCATGGGAATATCAGATTAGATGGCATTAAAAGCTTAACCCTTCTTGTATACATGCAAGTACAGTAAGTTTAAGTTTGAATGCTAATGCTAACTTTCTAATGCTAGCGATCTAATGCTAGTGCTAATGTCTGGTCATTTTCATACTGTATGTGTCCTCTATAATGGAAATAAGAGATCAGATGGCATTAAAGCATAACCCTTCATGGGCATATTAGATTAGATGGCATTAAAGCTTCACCCTTCTTGTATACATGCATGTACTGCAATGTTTAAGTTTGAATGCTAATGCTAACTTGCTAATGCTAGCGATCTAATGCTAGTGCTAATATCTGGACATTTTCATACTGTACGTGTCCTCTATGATGGATATAAGAGATCAGATGGCATTAAAGCATAACCCTTCATGGGAATATCAGATTAGATGGCATTTAAGCTTAACCCTTCTTGTATACATGCAAGTACAGTAAGTTTAAGTTTGAATGCTAATGCTGACTTGCTAATGCTAGCGATCTAATGCTAGTGCTAATTTCTGGTCATTTTCATACTGTATGTGTCCTTTATGATTGAAATAAGAGATCAGATGGCATTAAAAGCATCACCTTTCATGGGATTATGAGATTAGATGGCATTAAAGCAACCCTTCTTTATATAATGCAAATACAGCAATGTTAAAGTTTGAATGCTAATGCTAACTTGCTAATGCTAGCGATCTAATGCTAGTGCTAATATCTGGACATTTTCATACTATGCGTGTCCTCTATGATGTATATAAGAGATCAGTTGGCATTAAAAAGCATAACCCTTCATGGGAATATCAGATTAGATGGCATTAAAAGCTTAACCCTTCTTGTATACATGCAAGTACAGTAAGTTTAAGTTTGAATGCTAATGCTAACTTGCTAATGCTATCGATCTAATGCTAGTGCTAATTTCTGGTCATTTTCATACTGTATGTGTCCTTTATGATGGAAATAAGAGATCAGATGGTATTAAAGCATCACCTTTCATGGGATTATCAGATTAGATGGCATTAAAGCTTCACCCTTCTTGTATACATGCAAGTACAGCAAGTTTAAGTTTGAATGCTATTGCTAACTTGCTAATGCTAGCGATCTAATGCTAGTGCTAATATCTGGTCATTTTCATACTGTACGTGTCCTCTATGATGGAAATAAGAGATCAGATGGCATTAAAGCATAACCCTTCTTGTATACATGCAAGTACAGCAAGTATAAGTTTGAATGCTAATGCTAACTTCCTAATGCTATCGATCTAATGCTTGTGCTAATATCTGGTCATTTTCATACTGTACGTGTCCTCTATGATGGATATAAGAGATAAGAGGGCATTAAAGCATAACCCTTCATGGGAATATCAGATCAGATGGCATTAAAGCTTAACCCTTCTTGTATACATGCAAGTACAGTAAGTTTAAGTTTGAATGCTAATGCTATTTTTTTCTAAAGCTAGCGATCTAATGCTAGTGCTAATATCTGGTCATTTTCATACTTTATGTGTCCTCTATAATGGAAATAAGAGATCAGATGGCATTAAAGCATCACCCTTCATGGGCATATTAGATTAGATGGCATTAAAGCTTCACCCTTCTTGTATCCATGCAAGTACAGCAAATTTAAGTTTGAATGCTAATGCTAACTTACTAATGCTACCGATCTAATGCTAGTGCTAATATCTGGTCATTTTCATACTGTACGTGTCCTCTATAATGGAAATAAGAGATCAGATGGCATTAAAGCATAACCCTTCATGGGCATATTAGATTAGATGGCATTAAAGCTTCACCCTTCTTGTATACATGCAAGTACAGCAAGTTTAAGTTTGAATGCTAATGCTAACTTACTAATGCTAGCGATCTAATGCTAGTGCTAATATCTGGTCATTTTCATACTGTACGTGTCCTCTATAATGGAAAAAAGAGATCAGATGGCATTAAACCATAACCCTTCATGGGCATATTAGATTAGATTGCATTAAAGCTTCACCCTTCTTGTATACATGCAAGTACAGCAAGTTTAAGTTTGAATGCTAATGCTAACTTGCTAATGCTAGCGATCTAATGCAAGTGCTAATATCTGGTCATTTTCATACTGTACGTGTCCTCTATAATGGAAAAAAGAGATCAGATGGCATTAAACCATCACCCTTCATGGGCATATTAGATTAGATGGCATTAAAGCTCCACCCTTCTTGTATACATGCTAGTACAGCAAGTTTAAGTTTGAATGCTAATGCTAACTTACTAATGCTAGCGATCTAATGCTAGTGCTAATATCTGGTCATTTTCATACTGTACGTGTCCTCTATAATGGAAAAAAGAGATCAGATGGCATTAAAGCATCACCCTTCATGGGCATATTAGATTAGATGGCATTAAAGCTTAACCCTTCTTGTATAAATGCAAATACAGCAATGTTAAAGTTTGAATGCTAATGCTAACTTGGTAATGCTATTGATCTAATGCAAGTGCTAATATTACGTCATTTTCATACTGTACGTGTCCTCTATGATGTATATAAGAGATCAGATGGCATTAAAGCATAACCCTTCATGCGAATATCGGCGGAATATCAGATTAGATGGCATTAAAGCTTATCCCTTCTTGTATACATGCAAGTACAGTAAGTTTAAGTTTGAATGCTAATGCTAACTTGCTAATGCTAGCGATCTAATGCTAGTGCTAATTTCTGGTCATTTTCATACAGTACGTGTCCTCTATGATGGGAATACGAGATCAGATGGCATTAAAGCATAACCCTTCATGGGCATATTAGATTAGATAGCATTAAAGCTTCACCCTTCTTGTATACATGCAAGTACAGCAAGTTTAAGTTTGAATGCTAATGCTAACTTACTAATGCTAGCGATCTAATGCTAGTGCTAATATCTGGTCATTTTCATACTGTAATGTGTCCTCTATAATGGAAAAAAGAGTTCAGATGGCATTAAACCATAACCCTTCATGGGCATATTAGATTAGATTGCATTAAAGCTTCACCCTTCTTGTATACATGCAAGTACAGCAAGTTTAAGTTTGAATGCTAATGCTAACTTGCTAATGCTAGCGATCTAATGCAAGTGCTAATATCTGGTCATTTTCATACTGTACGTGTCCTCTATAATGGAAAAAAGAGATCAGATGGCATTAAACCATCACCCTTCATGGGCATATTAGATTAGATGGCATTAAAGCTCCACCCTTCTTGTATACATGCAAGTACAGCAAGTTTAAGTTTGAATGCTAATGCTAACTTACTAATGCTAGCGATCTAATGCTAGTGATAATATCTGGTCATTTTCATACTGTACGTGTCCTCTATAATGGAAAAAAGAGATCAGATGGCATTAAAGCATCACCCTTCTTGGGCATATTAGATTAGATGGCATTAAAGCTTAACCCTTCTTGTATAAATGCAAATACAGCAATGTTAAAGTTTGAATGCTAATGCTAACTTGGTAATGCTATTGATCTAATGCAAGTGCTAATATTACGTCATTTTCATACTGTACGTGTCCTCTATGATGTATATAAGAGATCAGATGGCATTAAAGCATAACCCTTCATGCGAATATCGGCGGAATATCAGATTAGATGGCATTAAAGCTTGTCCCTTCTTGTATACATGCAAGTACAGTATGTTTAAGTTTGAATGCTAATGCTAACTTGCTAATGCTAGCGATCTAATGCTAGTGCTAATATCAGGTCATTTTCATACTGTACGTGTCCTCTTGTATACATGCAAGTACTGCAATGTTTAAGTTTGAATGCTAATGCTAACTTGCTAATGCTAGCGATCTAATGCTAGTGCTAATATCAGGTCATTTTCATACTGTACGTGTCCTCTATGATGTATATAAGAGATCAGATGGCATTAAAGCATATCCCTTCATGGGAATATCAGATTAGATGGCATTAAAGCTTAACCCTTCTTGTATACATGCAAGTACAGTAAGTTTAAGTTTGAATGCTAATGCTAACTTGCTAATGCTATCGATCTAATGCTAGTGCTAATTTCTGGTCATTTTTCATACTGTATGTGTCCTTTATGATGGAAATAAGGATCAGATGGTATTAAAGCATCACCTTTCATGGGATTATCAGATGAGATGGCATTAAAGCTTCACCCTTCTTGTATACATGCAAGTACAGCAAGTTTAAGTTTGAATGCTAATGCTAACTTGCTAATGCTAGCGATCTAATGCTAGTGCTAATATCTGGTCATTTTCATACTGTACGTGTCCTCTATGATGGAAATAAGAGATCAGATGGCATTAAAGCATAACCCTTCTTGTATACATGCAAGTACAGCAAGTTTAAGTTTGAATGCTAATGCTAACTTGCTAATGCTATCGATCTAATGCTAGTGCTAATATCTGGTCATTTTCATACTGTACGTGTCCTCTATAATGGAAATAAGAGATCAGATGGCATTAAACCATAACCCTTCATGGGCATATTAGATTAGATTGCATTAAAGCTTCACCCTTCTTGTATACATGCAAGTACAGCAAGTTTAAGTTTGAATGCTAATGCTAACTTGCTAATGCTAGCGATCTAATGCTAGTGCTAATATCTGGTCATTTTCATACTGTACGTGTCCTCTATAATGGAAAAAAGAGATCAGATGGCATTAAACCATCACCCTTCATGGGCATATTAGATTAGATGGCATTAAAGCTTCACCCTTCTTGTATACATGCAAGTTCAGCAAGTTTAAGTTTGAATGCTAATGCTAACTTACTAATGCTAGCGATCTAATGCTAGTGCTAATATCTGGTCATTTTCATACTGTACGTGTCCTCTATAATGGAAAAAAAAAGATCAGATGGCATTAAACCATCACCCTTCATGGGCATATTAGATTAGATGGCATTAAAGCTTAACCCTTCTTGTATAAATGCAAATACAGCAATGTTAAAGTTTGAATGCTAATGCTAACTTGCTAGTGCTATTGATCTAATGCAAGTGCTAATATCAGGTCATTTTCATACTGTACGTGTCCTCTATGATGCATATAAGAGATCAGATGGCATTAAAGCATAACCCTTCATGCGAATATCAGGGGAATATCAGATTAGATGGCATTAAAGCTAAACCCTTCTTGTATACATGCAAGTACAGCAAGTTTAAGTTTGAATGCTAATGCTAACTTGCTAATGCTAGCGATCTAATGCTAGTTCTAATGTCTGGTCATTTTCATACTGTGCCTGTCCTATATGATGGAAATAAGAGATCAGATGGCATTAAAGCATAACCCTTCTTGTATATATGCAAATACAGCAATGTTAAAATTTGAATGCTAATGCTAACTTGCTAATGCTTTCGATCTAATGCTAGTGCTAATATCTGGTCATTTTCATACTGTACGTGTCCTCTATGATGAATATAAGAGATTAGATGGCATTAAAGCATAACCCTTCATGGGAATATCAGATTAGATGGCATTAAAGCTTAACCCTTCTTGTATACATGCAAGTACAGTAAGTTTAAGTTTGACTGCTAATGCTGTTTTGCTAATGGTAGCGTTTTAATGCTAGTGCTAATATCTGGTCATTTTCATACTGTACGTGTCCTCTATGATGGATATAAGAGATCAGATGGCATTAAAGCATAACCCTTCATGGGAATATAAGATTAGATGGCATTAAAGCTTAACCCTTCTTGTATACATGCAAGTACAGCAAGTTTAAGTTTGAATACTAATGCAAACTCGCTAATGCTAGCGATCTAATGCTGGTGATAATATCTGGTCATTTTCATACTGTACGTGTCCTCTATGATGGAAATAAGAGATCAGATGGCATTAAAGCATAACCCTTTTTGTATATATGCAAATACAGCAATGTTCAAGTTTGAATGCTAATGCTAACTTGCTAATGCTAACAATCTAATGCTAGTGCTAATATCTGGTCATTTTCATACTGTACGTGTCCTCTATGATGGATATAAGAGATCATATGGCATTAAAGCATAACCCTTCATGGGAATATCAGATTAGATGGCATTAAAGCTTAACCCTTCTTGTATACATGCAAGTACAGTAAGTTTAAGTTTGAATGCTAATGCTAAGTTGCTAATGCTAGCGATCTAATGCTAGTGGTAATTTCTGGTCATTTTCATACTGTATGTGTCCTCTATAATGGAAATAAGAGATCAGATGGCATTAAAGCATAACCCTTCTTGTATATATGCAAATACAGCAATGTTAAAGTTTGAATGCTAATGCTAACTTGCTAATGATAGCGATCTAATGCTAGTGCTAATATCTGGTCATTTTCATACTGTATGTGTCCTCTATGATGGGAATAAGAGATCAGATGGCATTAAAGCATCACCATTCATGGGATTATGATATCAGCTGGCATTAAAGCCTAACCCTTCTTTATACACGCAAATACAGTCTTGTTTAAGTTAAAATGCTAATGCTAACTTGCTAATGCTAGCGATCTATTGCTAGTGCTGACATCTGGTAATTTTCATACTGTACGTGTCCTCTATGATGGAAATAAGACATCAGATGCCATTAAAGCATAACCCTTCATGGGCATATTAGATTAGATGGCATTAAAGCATAACCCTTCTTGTATATATTCAAATTCAGCAATGATAAAGTTTGAATGCTAATGCTAACTTGCTAATGCTAGCGATCTGACGCTAGTGCTAATATCTGGTCATTTTCATTCTGTACGTGTCCTCTATGATGGAAATTAGAGATCAGATGGCATTAAAGCTTAACCCTTCTTGTATATATGCAAATACAGCAATGTTAATGTTTGAATGCTAATGCTAACTTACTAATGCTAGCGATCTAATGCTAGTGCTAATATCAGGTCATTTTCATACTGTACGTGTCCTCTATGATGGATATAAGAGATCAGATGGCATTAAAGCATAACCCTTCATGGGAATATCAGATTAGATGGCATTAAAGCTTAACCCTTCTTGTATACATGCAAGTACAGTAAGTTTAAGTTTGAATGCTAATGCTAACTAGCTAATACTAGTGATCTAATGCCAGTGCTAATTTCTGGTCATTTTCATACTGTATGTGTCCTTTATGATGGAAGTAAGAGATCAGATGGCATTAAAGTATAAACCTTTATGGGCATATTAGATTAGATGGCATTAAAGCTTGACCCTTTTTGTATACATGCAAGTACTGCAATGTTTAAGTTTGAATGCTAATGCTAACTTGCTAATGCTAGCGATCTAATGCTAGTGCTAATATCAGGTCATTTTCATGCTGTACGTGTCCTCTATGATGGATATAAGAGATCAGATGGCATTAAAGCATAACCCTTCATGGGAATATCAGATTAGATGGCATTAAAGCTTAACCCTTCTTGTATACATGCAAGTACAGCAAGTTTAAGTTTGAAGGCTAATGCTAACTTGCTAATGCTAGCGATCTAATGCTAGTGCTAATATCTGGTTATTTTCATACTGTGCGTGTCCTCTATAATGGAAATAAGACATCAGATGGCATTAAAGCATAACCCTTCATGGGCATATTAGATTAGATGGCATTAAAGCTTCACCCTTCTTGTATAAATGCAAGTACTGCGATGTTTAAGTTTGATTGCTAATGCTAACTTGCTAATGCTAGCGATCTAATGCTAGTGCTAATGTCTGGTCATTTTCATACTGTATGTGTCCTCTATAATGGAAATAAGAGATCATATGGCATTAAAGCATAACCCTTCTTGTATATATGCAAATACAGCAATGTTAAAGTTTGAATGCTAATGCTAACTTGCTAATGCTAACGATCTTATGCTAGTGCTAATTTCTGGTCATTTTCATACTGTACGTGTCCTCTATGATGGATATAAGTGATCAGATGGCATTAAAGCATAACCCTTCATGGGATTATCAGATTAGATGGCATTAAAGCTTAACCCTTCTTGTATACATGCAAGTACAGTAAGTTTAAGTTTGAATGCTAATGCTAACTTGATAATGCTAGCGATCTAATGCTACTGCTAATGTCTGGTCATTTTCATACTGTACGTGTCCTCTATGATGGAAATAAGAGATCAGATGGCATTAAAGCATAACCCTTCTTGTATATATGTAAATACAGCAATGTTAAAGTTTGGATGCTAATGCTAACTTGCTAATGCTATCAATCTAATGCTAGTGCTAATATCTGGTCATTTTCATACTGTACGTGTCCTCTATGATGGATATAAGAGATTAGATGGCATTAAAGCATAACCCTTCATGGGAATATCAGATTAGATGGCATTAAAGCTTAACCCTTCTTGTATCCATGCAAGTACAGTAAGTTTAAGTTTGAATGCTAATGCTAACTTTCTAATGCTAGCGATCTAATGCTAGTGCTAATGTCTGGTCATTTTCATACTGTATGTGTCCTCTATAATGGAAATAAGAGATCAGATGGCATTAAAGCATAACCCTTCATGGGCATATTAGATTAGATGGCATTAAAGCTTCACCCTTCTTGTATACATGCAAGTACTGCAATGTTTAAGTTTGAATGCTAATGCTAACTTGCTAATGCTAGCGATCTAATGCTAGTGCTAATATCTGGTCATTTTCATACTGTACGTGTCCTCTATAATGGAAAAAAGAGATCAGATGGCATTAAACCATCACCCTTCATGGGCATATTAGATTAGATGGCATTAAAGCTTAACCCTTCTTGTATTAATGCAAATACAGCAATGTTAAAGTTTGAATGCTAATGCTAACTTGCTAATGCTATTGATCTAATGCAAGTGCTAATATCAGGTCATTTTCATACTGTACGTGTCCTCTATGATATATATAAGAGATCAGATGGTATTAAAGCATAACCCTTCATGCGAATATCAGGGGAATATCAGATTAGATGGCATTAAAGCTAAACCCTTCTTGTATACATGCAAGTACAGCAAGTTTAAGTTTGAATGCTAATGCTAACTTGCTAATGCTAGCGATCTAATGCTAGTTCTAATGTCTGGTCATTTTCATACTGTGCGTGTCCTCTATGATGGAAATAAGAGATCAGATGGCATTAAAGCATAACCCTTCTTGTATATATGCAAGTACAGCAATGTTAAAGTTTGAATGCTAATGCTAACTTGCTAATGCTATCGATCTAATGCTAGTGCTAATATCTGTTCATTTTCATACTGTACGTGTCCTCTATGATGAATATAAGAGATTAGATGGCATTAAAGCATAACCCTTCATGGGAATATCAGATTAGATGGCATTAAAGCTTAACCCTTCTTGTATACATGCAAGTACAGTAAGTTTAAGTTTGACTGCTAATGCTATTTTGCTAATGGTAGCGTTCTAATGCTAGTGCTAATATCTGGTCATTTTCATACTGTACGTGTCCTCTATGATGGATATAAGAGATCAGATGGCATTAAAGCATAACCCTTCATGGAATATAAGATTAGATTAAAAGCAGTATACATGCAAGTACAGCCAGTTTAAGTTTGAATACTAATGCAAACTTGCTAATGCTAGCGATCTAATGCTAGTGATAATATCTGGTCATTTTTCATACTTCAAGAGATCAGATGGCATTAAAAAAGCAATATAAGATTAGTATATATATGCAAATACAGCAATGTTTAAGTTTGAATGCTAATGCTAACTTGCTAATGCTAGCTCTAATGCTAATAATATCTGGTCATTTTTCATCTAATGTCTAGATGGAAATATCTGGTTAAAGCATTTTATGCATACAGCAATGTTCGTGAATGCTAATGCTAACTTGCAATGATGGATATAAGAGTCCTCCAGGATATGGCATTAAAGCATAACCCTTCATGGGAATATCAGATTAGATGGCATTAAAGCATAACCCTTCTTGTATATATGCAAATACAGCAATGTTAAAGTTTGAATGCTAATGCTAACTTGCTAATGATAGCGATCTAATGCTAGTGCTAATATCTGGTCATTTACATACTGTATGTGTCCTCTATGATGGGAATAAGAGATCAGATGGCATTAAAGCATCACCATTCATGGGATTATGATATCAGCTGGCATTAAAGCCTAACCCTTCTTTATACACGCAAATACAGTCTTGTTTAAGTTAAAATGCTAATGCTAACTTGCTAATGCTAGCGATCTATTGCTAGTGCTGATATCTGGTAATTTTCATACTGTACGTGTCCTCTATGATGGAAATAAGACATCAGATGCCATTATAGCATAACCCTTCATGGGCATATTAGATTAGATGGCATTATAGCATAACCCTTCTTGTATATATGCAAATACAGCAATGATAAAGTTTGAATGCTAATGCTAACTTGCTAATGCTAGCGATCTGACGCTAGTGCTAATATCTGGTCATTTTCATACTGTACGTGTCCTCTATGATGGAAATTAGAGATCAGATGGCATTAAAGCTTAACCCTTCTTGTATATATGCAAATACAGCAATGTTAATGTTTGAATGCTAATGCTAACTAGCTAATACTAGTGATCTAATGCCAGTGCTACTTTCTGGTCATTTTCATACTGTATGTGTCCTTTATGATGGAAGTAAGAGATCAGATGGCATTAAAGTATAACCCTTCATGGGCATATTAGATTAGATGGCATTAAAGCTTGACCCTTTTTGTATACATGCAAGTACTGCAATGTTTAAGTTTGAATGCTAATGCTAACTTGCTAATGCTAGCGATCTAATGCTAGTGCTAATATCAGGTCATTTTCATGCTGTACGTGTCCTCTATGATGGATATAAGAGATCAGATGGCATTGAAGCATAACCCTTCATGGGAATATCAGATTAGATGGCATTAAAGCTTAACCCTTCTTGTATACATGCAAGTACAGCAAGTTTAAGTTTGAAGGCTAATGCTAACTTGCTAATGCTAGCGATCTAATGCTAGTGCTAATATCTGGTTATTTTCATACTGTGCGTGTCCTCTATAATGGAAATAAGACATCAGATGGCATTAAAGCATAACCCTTCATGGGCATATTAGATTAGATGGCATTAAAGCCTCACCCTTCTTGTATAAATGCAAGTACTGCGATGTTTAAGTTTGATTGCTAATGCTAACTTGCTAATGCTAGCGATCTAATGCTAGTGCTAATGTCTGGTCATTTTCATACTGTATGTGTCCTCTATGATGGAAATAAGAGATCAGATGGCATTAAAGCATAACCTTTCTTGTATATATGTAAATACAGCAATGTTAAAGTTTGAATGCTAATGCTAACTTGCTAATGCTATCAATCTAATACTAGTGCTAATATCTGGTCATTTTCATACTGTACGTGTCCTCTATGATGGATATAAGAGATTAGATGGCATTAAAGCATAACCCTTCATGGGAATATCAGATTAGATGGCATTAAAGCTTAACCCTTCTTGTATACATGCAAGTACAGTAAGTTTAAGTTTGAATGCTAATGCTAACTTGATAATGCTAGCGATCTAATGCTACTGCTAATGTCTGGTCATTTTCATACTGTACGTGTCCTCTATGATGGAAATAAGAGATCAGATGGCATTAAAGCATAACCCTTCTTGTATATATGTAAATACAGCAATGTTAAAGTTTGAATGCTAATGCTAACTTGCTAATGCTATCAATCTAATGCTAGTGCTAATATCTGGTCATTTTCATACTGTACATGTCCTCTATGATGGATATAAGAGATTAGATGGCATTAAGGCATAACCCTTCATGGGAATATCAGATTAGATGGCATTAAAGCTTAACCCTTCTTGTATACATGCAAGTACAGTAAGTTTAAGTTTGAATGCTAATGCTAACTTTCTAATGCTAGCGATCTAATGCTAGTGCTAATGTCTGGTCATTTTCATACTGTATGTGTCCTCTATAATGGATATAAGAGATCAGATGGCATTAAAGCATAACCCTTCATGGGCATATTAGATCAGATGGCATTAAAGCTTCACCCTTCTTGTATACATGCAAGTACTGCAATGTTTAAGTTTGAATGCTAATGCTAACTTGCTAATGCTAGCGATCTAATGCTAGTGCTAATATCTGGACATTTTCATACTGTACGTGTCCTCTATGATGGATATAAGAGATCAGATGGCATTAAAGCATAACCCTTCACGGGAATATCAGATTAGATGGCATTTAAGCTTAACCCTTCTTGTATACATGCAAGTACAGTAAGTTTAAGTTTGAATGCTAATGCTGACTTGCTAATGCTAGCGATCTAATGCTAGTGCTAATTTCTGGTCATTTTCATACTGTATGTGTCCTTTATGATTGAAATAAGAGATCAGATGGCATTAAAGCATCACCTTTCATGGGATTATGAGATTAGATGGCATTAAAAACTTAACCCTTCTTTTATACCGCAAATACAGCAATGTTAAAGTTTGAATGCTAATGCTAACTTGCTAATGCTAGCGATCTAATGCTAGTGCTAATATCAGGTCATTTTCATACTGTACGTGTCCTCTATGATGTATATAAGAGATCAGATGGCATTAAAGCATAACCCTTCATGGGAATATCAGATTAGATGGCATTAAAAGCAACCCTTCTTGTATACATGCAAGTACAGTAAGTTTAAGTTTGAATGCTAATGCTAACTTGCTAATGCTATCGATCTAATGCTAGTGCTAATTTCTGGTCATTTTCATACTGTATGTGTCCTTTATGATGGAAATAAGAGATCAGATGGTATTAAAGCATCACCTTTCATGGGATTATCAGATTAGATGGCATTAAAGCTTCACCCTTCTTTTATACATGCAAATACAGCAAGTTTAAGTTTGAATGCTAACGCTAACTTGCTAATGCTAGCGATCTAATGCTAGTGCTAATATCTGCTCATTTTCATACTGTACGTGTCCTCTATGATGGAAATAAGAGATCAGATGGCATTAAAGCCTAACCCTTCTTGTATACATGCAAGTACAGCAAGTATAAGTTTGAATGCTAATGCTAACTTCCTAATGCTATCGATCTAATGCTAGTGCTAATATCTGGTCATTTTCATACTGTACGTGTCCTCTATGATGGATATAAGAGATAAGAGGGCATTAAAGCATAACCCTTCATATCAGGATGGCATTAATATCAGATTAGATTTGGCATTAAAGCTTAATGCCCTTCTTGTATACATGCAAGTACAGTAAGTTTAAGTTTGAATGCTAATGCTATTTTGCTAATGCTAGCGATCTAATGCTAGTGCTAATATCTGGTCATTTTCATACTTTATGTGTCCTCTATAATGGAAATAAGAGATCAGATGGCATTAAAGCATCACCCTTCATGGGCATATTAGATTAGATGGCATTAAAGCTTCACCCTTCTTGTATACATGCAAGTACAGCAAATTTAAGTTTGAATGCGAATGCTAACTTACTAATGCTACCGATCTAATGCTAGTGCTAATATCTGGTCATTTTCATACTGTACGTGTCCTCTATAATGGAAATAAGAGATCAGATGGCATTAAAGCATAACCCTTCATGGGCATATTAGATTAGATGGCATTAAAGCTTCACCCTTCTTGTATACATTGCAAGTTTATTTGAATGCTAATGCTAACTTAGTAATGCTAGCGATCTAATGCTAGTGCTAATATCTGGTCATTTTCATACTGTCACGTGTCCTCTATAATGGAAAAAAAGAGATCAGATGGCATTAAACCATAACCCTTCATGGGCATATTAGATTAGATTGCATTAAAGCTTCACCCTTCTTGTATACATGCAAGTACAGCAAGTTTAAGTTTGAATGCTAATGCTAACTTGCTAATGCTAGCGATCTAATGCAAGTGCTAATATCTGGTCATTTTCATACTGTACGTGTCCTCTATAATGGAAAAAAGAGATCAGATGGCATTAAACCATCACCCTTCATGGGCATATTAGATTAGATGGCATTAAAGCTTCACCCTACTTTGTATACATGCAAGTACAGCAAGTTTAAGTTTGAATGCTAATGCTAACTTACTAATGCTAGCGATCTAATGCTAGTGCTAATATCTGGTCATTTTCATACTGTACGTGTCCTCTATAATGGAAAAAAAGATCAGATGGCATTAAAAAGCATCACCCTTCATGGGCATATTAGATTAGATGGCATTAAAGCTTAACCCTTCTTGTATAAATGCAAATACAACAATGTTAAAGTTTGAATGCTAATGCTAACTTGCTAATGCTATTGATCTAATGCAAGTGCTAATATTACGTCATTTTCATACTGTACGTGTCCTCTATGATGTATATAAGAGATCAGATGGCATTAAAGCATAACCCTTCATGCGAATATCGGCGGAATATCAGAATAGATGGCATTACAGCTTATCCCTTCTTGTAAACTTGCAAGTACTGCAATGTTTAAGTTTGAATGCTAATGCTAACTTGCTAATGCTAGCGATCTAATTCTAGTGCTAATATCAGGTCATTTTCATACTGTACGTGTCCTCTTGTATACATGCAAGTACTGCAATGTTTAAGTTTGAATGCTAATGCTAACTTGCTAATGCTAGCGATCTAATGCTAGTGCTAATATCAGGTCAATTTCATACTGTACGTGTCCTCTATGATGGATATAAGAGATCAGATGGCATTAAAGCATAACCCTTCATGGGAATATCAGATTAGATGGCATTAAAGCTTAACCCTTCTTGTATACATGCAAGTACAGTATGTTTAAGTTTGAATGCTAATGCTAACTTGCTAATGCTATCGATCTAATGCTTGTGCTAATTTCTGGTCATTTTCATACTGTACGTGTCCTTTATGATGGAAATAAGAGATCAGATGGTATTAAAGCATCACCTTTCATGGGATTATCAGATTAGATGGCATTAAAGCTTCAACCTTCTTGTATACATGCAAGTACAGCAAGTTTAAGTTTGAATGCTAATGCTAACTTGCTAATGCTAGCGATCTAATGCTAGTGCTAATATCTCGTCATTTTCATACTGTACGTGTCCTCTATGATGGAAATAAGAGATCAGATGGCATTAAAGCATAACCCTTCTTGTATACATGCAAGTACAGCAAGTATAAGTTTGAATGCTAATGCTAATTTGCTAATGCTATCGATCTAATGCTAGTGCTAATATCTGGTCATTTTCATACTGTACGTGTCCTCTATGATGGATATAAGAGATAAGATGGCATTAAAGCATAACCCTTCATGGGAATATCAGATTAGATGGCATTAAAGCTTAACCCTTCTTGTATACATGCAAGTACAGTAAGTTTAAGTTTGAATGTTAATGCTATTTTGCTAATGCTAGCGATCTAAAGCTAGTGCTAATATCTGGTCATTTTCATACTTTGTGTGTCCTCTATAATGGAAATAAGAGATCAGATGGCATTAAAGCATCACCCTTCATGGGCATATTAGATTAGATTGCATTAAAGCTTCACCCTTCTTGTATACATGCAAGTACAGCAAGTTTAAGTTTGAATGCTAATGCTAACTTGCTAATGCTTGCGATCTAATGCTAGTGCTAATATCTGGTCATTTTCATACTGTACGTGTCCTCTATAATGGAAATAAGAGATCAGATGGCCTTAAAGCATAACCCTTCATGGGCATATTAGATTAGATGGCATTAACGCTTATCCCTTCTTGTATAAATGCAAATACAGCAATGTTAAAGTTTGAATGCTAGTGCTAACTTGCTAATGCTAGCGATCTAATGCAAGTGCTAATATCAGGTCATTTTCATACTGTACGTGTCCTCTATGATGTATATAAGTGATCAGATGGCATTAAAGCATATCCCTTCATGGGAATATCAGGGGAATATCAGATTAGATGGCATTAAAGCTTAACCCTTCTTGTATACATGCAAGTACAGTAAGTTTAAGTTTGAATGCTAATGCTAACTTGCTAATGCTAGCGATCCAATGCTAGTGCTAATTTCTGGTCATTTTCATACAGTACGTATCCTCTATGATGGAAATAAGAGATCAGATGGCATTTAAGCATATCCCTTCATGGGCATATTAGATTAGATGGTATTAAAGCTTCACCCTTCTTGTATACTTGCAAGTACTGCAATGTTTAAGTTTGAATGCTAATGCTAACTTGCTAATGCTAGCGATCTAATGCTAGTGCTAATATCAGGTCATTTTCATACTGTACGTGTCCTCTTGTATACATGCAAGTACTGCAATGTTTAAGTTCGAATGCTAATGCTAACTTGCTAATGCTAGCGATCTAATGCTAGTGCTAATATCAGGTCATTTTCATACTGTACGTGTCCTCTATGATGGATATAAGAGATCAGATGGCATTAAAGCATAACCCTTCATTGGAATATCAGATTAGATGGCATTAATGCTTAACCCTTCTTGTATACATGCAAGTACAGCAAGTTTAAGTTTGAATGCTAATGCTAACTTGCTAATGCTAGCGATCTAATGCTATTGGTAATATCTGGTCATTTTCATACTGTACGTGTCCTCTATAATGGAAATAAGAGATCAGATGGCATTAAAGCATAACCCTTCATGGGCATATTAGATTAGATGGCATTAAAGCTTAACCCTTCTTGTATAAATGCAAATACAGCAATGTTAAAGTTTGAATGCTAATGCTAACTTGCCAGTGCTAGCGATCTAATGCTAGTGCCAATATCAGGTCATTTTCATACTGTACGTGTCCTCTATGATGTATATAAAGAGATCAGATGGCATTAAAGCATAACCCTTCATGGGAATATCAGATTAGATGGCATTTAAGCTTAACCCTTCTTGTATACATGCAAGTTCAGCAAGCATAAGTTTGAATGCTAATGCTAACTTGCTAATGCTAGCGATCTAATGCTAGTGCTAATTTCTGGTCATTTTCATACTGTATGTGTCCTCTATAATGGAAAAAAGAGATCAGATGGCATTAAACCATCACCCTTCATGTATATATGCAAATACAGCAATGTTAAAGTTTGAATGCTAATGCTAACTTACTAATGATAGCGATCTAATGCTAATGCTAATATCTGGTCATTTTCATACTGTATGTGTCCTCTATGATGGGAATAAGAGATCAGATGGCATTAAACCATCACCATTCATGGGATTATGATATCAGCTGGCATTAAAAGCTTAACCCTTCTGTATACAATGCAAATACAGTCTTGTTAAAGTTAAAATGCTAATGCTAACTTGCTAATGCTAGCGATCTAATGCAAGTGCTGATATCTGGTAATTTTTCAGACTGTACGTGTCCTCTATGATGGAAATAAGACATCAGATGCCATTAAAATGCATAACCCTTCATGGGCATATGAATATAAGATTAGATGGCATTAAAGCATAACCCTTCTTGTATATATGCAAATAAAGCAATGATAAAGTTTGAATGCTAATGCTAACTTGCTAATGCTAGCGATCTAATGCTAGTGCTAATATCTGGTCATTTTCATACTATGCGTGTCCTCTATGATGGAAATAAGAGATCAGATGGCATTAAAGCTTAACCCTTCTTGTATATATGCAAATACAGCAATGTTAATGTTTGAATGCTAATGCTAACTTGCTAATGCTAGCGATCTAATGCTAGTGCTAATATCAGGTCATTTTTTCATACTGCTTGTCCTCTATGATGGATGTAAGAGATCAGATGGCATTAAAAGCATAACCCTTCATGGGAATATCAGATTAGATGGCATTAAAGCTTAACCCTTCTTGTATACATGCAAGTACAGTAAGTTTAAGTTTGAATGCTAATGCTAACTAGCTAATACTAGTGATCTAATGCCAGTGCTAATTTCTGGTCATTTTCATACTGTATGTGTCCTTTATGATGGATATAAGAGATCAGATGGCATTAAAGTATAACCCTTCATGGGAATATTAGATTAGATGGCATTAAAAACTTGACCCTTTTGTATACATGCAAGTACCCTGCAATGTTTAAGTTTGAATGCTAATGCTAACTTGCTAATGCTAGCGATCTAATGCTAGTGCTAATATCAGGTCATTTTCATGCTGTAACGTGTCCTCTATGATGGATATAAGAGATCAGATGGCATTAAAGCATAACCCTTCATAGGGCATATATGCAGATTAGATGGCATTAAAGCATAACCCTTCTTGTATACATGCAAATAAAGCAATGTTTAAGTTTGAATGCTAATGCTAACTTGCTAATGCTAATATCTAATGCTAGTGCTAATATCTGGTTATTTTCATACTGTCGTGTCCTCTATAATGGAAATAAGACATCAGATGGCATTAAAGCATAACCCCTTCATGGGCATATTAATGATTAGATAGCATTAAAGCTTCACCCTTCTTGTATAAATGCAAGTACTGCGATGTTTAAAGTTTGATTGCTAATGCTAAGTTTGCTAATGCTAGCGATCTAATGCTAATGGTAATTTCTGTTCATTTTCATACTGTATGTGTCCTCTATAATGGAAATAAGAGATCAGATGGCATTAAAAGCATAACCCTTCTTGTATATATGCAAATACAGCAATGTTAAAGTTTGAATGCTAATGCTAACTTGCTAATGATAGCGATCTAATGCTAGTGCTAATATCTGGTCATTTTCATACTGTATGTGTCCTCTATGATGGATATAAGAGATCAGATGGCATTAAAAGCATCACCATTCATGGGATTATGATATCAGCTGGCATTAAAGCCTAACCTTCTTTATACATGCAAATACAGTCTTGTTTAAGTTAAAATGCTAATGCTAACTTGCTAATGCTAGCGATCTATTTTCTAGTGCTGATATCTGGTAATTTTTCAGATTGATAGCATGTCTCTATGATGGAAATAAGACATCAGATGCCATTAAAGCATAACCCTTCATGGGCATATTAGATTAGATGGCATTAAAGCATAACCCTTCTTGTATATATGCAAATAAAGCAATGATAAAGTTTGAATGCTAATGCTAACTTGCTAATGCTAGCGATCTGACGCTAGTGCTAATATCTGGTCATTTTCATACTGTACGTGTCCTCTATGATGGAAATAAGAGATCAGATGGCATTAAAGCATAACCCTTCTTGTATATATGCAAATACACGCAATGTTAATGTTTGAATGCTAATGCTAACTTGCTAATGCTAGCGATCTAATGCTAGTGCTAATATCAGGTCATTTTCATACTGAACGTGTCCTCTATGATGGATATAAGAGATCAGATGGCATTAAAGCATAACCCTTCATGGGAATATCAGATTAGATGGCATTAAAGCTTAACCCTTCTTGTATACATGCAAGTACAGTAAGTTTAAGTTTGAATGCTAATGCTAACTAGCTAATACTAGTGATCTAATGCCAGTGCTAATTTCTGGTCATTTTCATACTGTATGTGTCCTTTTGATGATGGATCAGATAAGAGTATATATGCAAATACAGCAGATGGAATGCAATGCTAAGCCAGGTCTTCATACTGAACGGTCCTCTATGATGGATATAAGATTAGATGGCATTAAAGCATAACCCTTCATGGAATATCCCTTTTGTATACATGCAAGTACAGTGTTTAAGTTTGAATGCTAATGCTAACTAGCTGTTTAATGCCAGTTTGAATGTATGTGTCTTTATGATGGAAGTAAGAGATCAGATGGCATTAAAGTATAACCCTTCATGGGCATATTAGATTAGATGGCATTAAAGCTGACCCTTTTTTGTATACATGCAAGTACTGCAATGTTTAAGTTTGAATGCTAATGCTAACTTGCTAATGCTAGCGATCTAATGCTAGTGCTAATATCAGGTCATTTTCATGCTGTACGTGTCCTCTATGATGGATATAAGAGATCAGATGGCATTAAAGCATAACCCTTCATGGGAATATCAGATTAGATGGCATTAAAGCTTAACCCTTCTTGTATACATGCAAGTACAGCAAGTTTAAGTTTGAAGGCTAATGCTAACTTGCTAATGCTAGCGATCTAATGCTAGTGCTAATATCTGGTTATTTTCATACTGTGCGTGTCCTCTATAATGGAAATAAGACATCAGATGGCATTAAAGCATAACCCTTCATGGGCATATTAGATTAGATAGCATTAAAGCTTCACCCTTCTTGTATAAATGCAAGTACTGCGATGTTTAAGTTTGATTGCTAATGCTAACTTGCTAATGCTAGCGATCTAATGCTAGTGCTAATGTCTGGTCATTTTCATACTGTATGTGTCCTCTATAATGGAAATAAGAGATCATATGGCATTAAAGCATAACCCTTCTTGTATATATGCAAATACAGCAATGTTAAAGTTTGAATGCTAATGCTAACTTGCTAATGCTAACGATCTAATGCTAGTGCTAATTTCTGGTCATTTTTATACTGTACGTGTCCTCTATGATGGATATAAGAGATCAGATGGCATTAAAGCATAACCCTTCATGGGATTATCAGATTAGATGGCATTAAAGCTTAACCCTTCTTGTATACATGCAAGTACAGTAAGTTTAAGTTTGAATGCTAATGCTAACTTGATAATGCTAGCGATCTAAAGCTACTGCTAATATCTGGTCATTTTCATACTGTACGTGTCCTCTATGATGGAAATAAGAGATCAGATGGCATTAAAGCATAACCCTTCTTGTATATATGTAAATACAGCAATTTTAAAGTTTGAATTCTAATGCTAAATTGCTAATGCTATCAATCTAATGCTAGTGCTAATATCTGGTCATTTTCATACTGTACGTGTCCTTTATGATGGATATAAGAGATTAGATGGCATTAAAGCATAACCCTTTATGGGAATATCAGATTAGATGGCATTAAAGCTTAACCCTTCTTGTATACATGCAAGTGCAGTAAGTTTAAGTTTGAATGCTAATGCTAACTTTCTAATGCTAGCGATCTAATGCTAGTGCTAATGTCTGGTCATTTTCATACTGTATGTGTCCTTTATAATGGAAATAAGAGATCAGATGGCATTAAAGCATAACCCTTCATGGGCATATTAGATTAGATGGCATTAAAGCTTCACCCTTCTTGTATACATGCAAGTACTGCAATGTTTAAGTTTGAATGTTAATGCTAACTTGCTAATGCTAGCGATCTAATGCTAGTGCTAATATCTGGACATTTTCATACTGTACGTGTCCTCTATGATGGATATCAGACATCAGATGGCATTAAAGCATAACCCTTCATGGGAATATCAGATTAGATGGCATTTAAGCTTAACCCTTCTTGTATACATGCAAGTACAGTAAGTTTGAGTTTGAATGCTAATGCTGACTTGCTAATGCTAGCGATCTAATGCTAGTGCTAATATCTGGTCATTTTCATACTGTATGTGTCCTTTATGATTGAAATAAGAGATCTGATGGCATTAAAGCATCACCTTTCATGGGATTATGAGATTAGATGGCATTAAAGCTTAACCCTTCTTTATATACGCAAATACAGCAATGTTAAAGTTTGAATGCTAATGCTAACTTGCTAATGCTAGCGATCTAATGCTAGTGCTAATTTCTGGTCATTTTCATACTGTATGTGTCCTTTATGATGGAAATAAGAGATCAGATGGTATTAAAGCATCACCTTTCATGGGATTATCAGATTAGATGGCATTAAAGCTTCACCCTTCTTGTATACATGCAAGTACAGCAAGTTTAAGTTTGAATGCTAATGCTAACTTGCTAATGCTAGCGATCTAATGCTAGTGCTAATATCTGTCCATTTTCATACTGTACGTGTCCTCTATGATGGAAATAAGAGATAAGATGGCATTAAAGCATAACCCTTCTTGTATACATGCAAGTACAGCAAGTATAAGTTTGAATGCTAATGCTAACTTGCTAATGCTATCGATCTAATGCTAGTGCTAATATCTGGTCATTTTCATACTGTACGTGTCCTCTATGATGGATATAAGAGATAAGATGGCATTAAAGCATAACCCTTCATGGGAATATCAGATTAGATGGCATTAAAGCTTAACCCTTCTTGTATACATGCAAGAACAGTAAGTTTAAGTTTGAATGCTAATGCTAACTTGCTAATGCTATCGATCTAATGCTAGTGCTAATATCTGGTCATTTTCATACTGTACGTGTCCTCTATGATGGATATAAGAGATAAGATGGCATTAAAGCATAACCCTTCATGGGAATATCAGATTAGATGGCATTAAAGCTTAACCCTTCTTGTATACATGCAAGAACAGTAAGTTTAAGTTTGAATGCTAATGCTATTTTGCTAATGCTAGCGATCTAATGCTAGTGCTAATATCTGGTCATTTTCATACTTTATGTGTCCTCTATAATGGAAATAAGAGATCAGATGGCATTAAAGCATCACCCTTCATGGGCATATTAGATTAGATGGCATTAAAGCTTCACCCTTCTTGTATACATGCAAGTACAGCAAATTTAAGTTTGAATGCTAATGCTAACTTACTAATGCTACCGATCTAATGCTAGTGCTAATATCTGGTCATTTTCATACTGTACGTGTCCTCTATAATGGAAATAAGAGATCAGATTGCATTAAAGCATAACCCTTCATGGGCATATTAGATTAGATCGCATTAAAGCTTCACCCTTCTTGTATACATGCAAGTACAGCAAGTTTAAGTTTGAATGCTAATGCTAACTTACTAATGCTAGCGATCTAATGCTAGTGCTAATATCTGGTCATTTTCATACTGTATGTGTCCTCTATAATGGAAAAAAGAGATCAGATGGCATTAAACCATAACCCTTCATGGGCATATTAGATTAGATTGCATTAAAGCTTCACCCTTCTTGTATACATGCAAGTACAGGAAGTTTAAGTTTGAATGCTAATGCTAACTTGCTAATGCTAGCGATCTAATGCTAGTGCTAATATCTGGTCATTTTCATACCGTACGTGTCCTCTATAATGGAAAAAAGAGATCAGATGGCATTAAACCATCACCCTTCATGGGCATATTAGATTAGATGGCATTAAAGCTTCACCCTTCTTGTATACATGCAAGTACAGCAAGTTTAAGTTTGAATGCTAATGCTAACTTACTAATGCTAGCGATCTAATGCTAGTGCTAATATCTGGTCATTTTCATACTGTACGTGTTCTCTATAATGGAAAAAAGAGATCAGATGGCATTAAACCATCACCCTTCATGGGCTTATTAGATTAGATGGCATTAAAGCTTAACCCTTCTTGTATAAATGCAAATACAGTAATGTTAAAGTTTGAATGCTAATGCTAACTTGCTAATGCTATTGATCTAATGCAAGTGCTAATATCACGTCATTTTCATACTGTACGTGTCCTCTATGATGTATATAAGAGATCAGATGGCATTAAAGCATAACCCTTCATGCGAATATCAGGGGAATATCAGATTAGATGGCATTAAAGCTTCACCCTTCTTGTATACATGCAAGTACAGTAAGTTTAAGTTTGAATGCTAATGCTAACTTGCTAATGCTAGCGATCTAATGCTAGTGCTAATTTCTGGTCATTTTCATACAGTACGTGTCCTCTATGATGGGAATAAGAGATCAGATGGCATTAAAGCATATCCCTTCATGGGCATATTAGATTAGATGGCATTAAAGCTTCACCCTTCTTGTATACTTGCAAGTACTGCAATGTTTAAGTTTGAATGCTAATGCTTACTTGCTAATGCCAGCGATCTAATGCTAGTGCTAATATCAGGTCATTTTCATACTGCACGTGTCCTCTTGTATACATGCAAGTACTGCAATGTTTAAGTTTGAATGCTAATGCTAACTTGCTAATGCTAGCGATCTAATGCTAGTGCTAATATCAGGTCATTTTCTTACTGTACGTGTCCTCTATGATGGATATAAGATATCAGATGGCATTAAAGCATAACCCTTCATTGGAATATCAGATTAGATGGCATTAAAGCTTAACCCTTCGTGTATACATGCAAGTACAGCAAGTTTAAGTTTGAATGCTAATGCTAACTTGCTAATGCTAGCGATCTAATGCTATTGGTAATATCTGGTCATTTTCATACTGTACGTGTCCTCTATAATGGAAATAAGAGATCAGATGGCATTAAAGCATAACCCTTCATGGGCATATTAGATTAGATGGCATTAAAGCTTAACCCTTCTTGTATAAATGCAAATACAGCAATGTTAAAGTTTGAATGCTAATGCTAACTTGCTAATGCTAGCGATCTAATGCTAGTGCTAATATCAGGTCATTTTCTTACTGTACGTGTCCTCTATGATGTATATAAGAGATCAGATGGCATTAAAGCATAACCCTTCATGGGAATATCAGATTAGATGGCATTTAAGCTTAACCCTTCTTGTATACATGCAAGTACAGTAAGTTTAAGTTTGAATGCTAATGCTTTCTTGCTAATGCTAGCGATCTAATGCTAGTGCTAATTTCTGGTCATTTTCATACTGTATGTGTCCTTTATGATTGAAATAAGAGATCAGATGGCATTAAAGCATCACCTTTCATGGGATTATGAGATTAGATGGCATTATAGCTTAACCCTTCTTTATATACGCAAATACAGCAATGTTAAAGTTTGAATGCTAATGCTAACTTGCTAATGCTAGCGATCTAATGCTAGTGCTAATATCAGGTCATTTTCATACTGTACGTGTCCTCTATGATGTATATAAGAGATCAGATGGCATTAAAGCATAACCCTTCATGGGAATATCAGATTAGATGGCATTAAAGCTTAACCCTTCTTGTATACATGCAAGTACAGTAAGTTTAAGTTTGAATGCTAATGCTTACTTGCTAATGCTATCGATCTAATGCTAGTGCTAATTTCTGGTCATTTTCATACTGTATGTGTCCTTTATGATGGAAATAAGAGATCAGATGGTATTAAAGCATCACCTTTCATGGGATTATCAGATTAGATGGCATTAAAGCTTCAACCTTCTTGTATACATGCAAGTACAGCAAGTTTAAGTTTGAATGCTAATGCTAACTTGCTAATGCTAGCGATCTAATGCTAGTGCTAATATCTCGTCATTTTCATACTGTACGTGTCCTCTATGATGGAAATAAGAGATCAGATGGCATTAAAGCATAACCCTTCTTGTATACTTGCAAGTACAGCAAGTATAAGTTTGAATGCTAATGCTAACTTGCTAATGCTATCGATCTAATGCTAGTGCTAATATCTGGTCATTTTCATACTGTACGTGTCCTCTATGATGGATATAAGAGATAAGATGGCATTAAAGCATAACCCTTCATGGGAATATCAGATTAGAATGGCATTAAAGCTTAACCCTTCTTGTATACATGCAAGTACAGTAAGTTTAAGTTTGAATGCTAATGCTATTTTGCTAATGCTAGCGATCCAAAGCTAGTGCTAATATCTGGTCATTTTCATACTTTATGTGTCCTCTATAATGGAAATAAGAGATCAGATGGCATTAAAGCATCACCCTTCATGGGCATATTAGATTAGATTGCATTAAAGCTTCACCCTTCTTGTATACATGCAAGTACAGCAAGTTTAAGTTTGAATGCTAATGCTAACTTGCTAATGCTAGCGATCTAATGCTAGTGCTAATATCTGGTCATTTTCATACTCTACGTGTCCTCTATAATGGAAATAAGAGATCAGATGGCCTTAAAGCATAACCCTTCATGGGCATATTAGATTAGATGGCATTAAAGCTTAACCCTTCTTGTAAAAATGCAAATACAGCAATGTTAAAGTTTGAATGCTAGTGCTAACTTTCTAATGCTAGCGATCTAATGCAAGTGCTAATATCAGGTCATTTTCATCCTGTACGTGTCCTCTATGATGTATATAAGAGATCAGATGGCATTAAAGCATAACCCTTCATGCGAATATCAGGGGAATATCAGATTAGATGGCATTAAAGCTTAACCCTTCTTGTATACATGTAAGTACAGTCAGTTTAAGTTTGAATGCTAATGCTAACTTGCTAATGCTAGCGATCTAATGCTAATGATAATTTCTGGTCATTTTCATACAGTACGTATCCTCTATGATGGAAATGAGAGATGAGATGGCATTAAATCATATCCCTTCATGGGCATATTAGATTAGATGGTATTAAAGCTTCACCCTTCTTGTATACTTGCAAGTACTGCAATGTTTAAGTTTGAATGCTAATGCTAACTTGCTAATGCTAGCGATCTAATGCTAGTGCTAATATCAGGTCATTTTCATACTGTACGTGTCCTCTATGATGGATATAAGAGATCAGATGGCATTAAAGCATAACCCTTCATTGGAATATCAGATTAGATGGCATTAAAGCTTAACCCTTCTTGTATACATGCAAGTACAGCAAGTTTAAGTTTGAATGCTAATGCTAACTTGCTAATGCTAGCGATCTAATGCTATTGGTAATATCTGGTCATTTTCATACTGTACGTGTCCTCTATGATGGATATAAGAGATCAGATGGCATTAAAGCATAACCCTTCATTGGAATATCAGATTAGATGGCATTAAAGCTTAACCCTTCTTGTATACATGCAAGTACAGCAAGTTTAAGTTTGAATGCTAATGCTAACTTGCTAATGCTAGCGAACTAATGCTATTGGTAATATTTGGTCATTTTCATACTGTACGTGTCCTCTATAATGGAAATAAGAGATCAGATGGCATTAAAGCATAACCCTTCATGGGCATATTAGATTAGATGGCATTAAAGCTTAACCCTTCTTGTATAAATGCAAATACAGCAATGTTAAAGTTTGAATGCTAATGCTAACTTGCTAATGCTAGCGATCTAATGCTAGTGCTAATATCAGGTCATTTTCATACTGTACGTGTCCTCTATGATGTATATAAGAGATCAGATGGCATTAAAGCATAACCCTTCATGGGAATATCAGATTAGATGGCATTTAAGCTTTACCCTTCTTTATATACGCAAATACAGCAATGTTAAAGTTTGAATGCTAATGCTAACTTGCTTATGCTAGCGATCTAATGCTAGTGCTAATATCTGGTCATTTTCATACTGTACGTGTCCTCTATGATGGAAATAAGAGATCAGATGGCATTAAAGCATAACCCTTCTTGTATACATGCAAGTACGGCAAGTATAAGTTTTAATGCTAATGCTAACTTGCTAATGCTATCGATCTAATGCTAGTGCTGATATCTGGTCATTTTCATACTTTATGTGTCCTCTATAATGGAAATAAGAGATCAGATGGCATTAAAGCATCACCCTTCATGGGCATATTAGATTAGATGGCATTAAAGCTTCACCCTTCTTGTATACATGCAAGTACAGCAAGTTTAAGTTTGAATGCTAATGCTAACTTACTAATGCTACCGATCTAATGCTAGTGCTAATATCTGGTCATTTTCAGACTGTACGTGTCCTCTATAATGGAAATAAGAGATCAGATGGCATTAAAGCATAACCCTTCATGGGCATATTAGATTAGATGGCATTAAAGCTTCACCCTTCTTGTATACATGCAAGTACAGCAAGTTTAAGTTTGAATGCTAATGCTAACTTACTAATACTAGCGATCTAATGCTAGTGCTAATATCTGGTCATTTTCATACTGTACGTGTCCTCTATAATGGAAAAAAAGAGATCAGATGGCATTAAACCATAACACTTCATGGGCATATTAGATTAGATTGCATTAAAGCTTCACCCTTCTTGTATACATGCAAGTACAGCAAGTTTAAGTTTGAATGCTAATGCTAACTTGCTAATGCTAGCGATCTAATGCTAGTGCTAATATCTGGTCATTTTCATACTGTACGTGTCCTCTATAATGGAAAAAAGAGATCAGATGGCATTAAACCATCACCCTTCATGGGCATATTAGATTAGATGGCATTCAAGCTTCACCCTTCTTGTATACATGCAAGTACAGCAAGTTTAAGTTTGAATGCTAATGCTAACTTACTAATGCTAGCGATCTAATGCTAGTGCTAATATCTGGTCATTTTCATACTGTACGTGTCCTCTATAATGGAAAAAAAGAGATCAGATGGCATTAAACCATCACCCTTCATGGGCATATTAGATTAGATGGCATTAAAATGCAAATACAGCAATGTTAACCCTTCTTTGTAATAAATGCAAATCACAGCAATGTTAAAGTTTGAATGCTAATGCTAACTTGCTAATGCTATTGAGCTAATGCAAGTGCTAATATCAGGTCGTTTTCATACTGTACGTGTCCTCTATGATGTATATAAGAGATCAGATGGCATTAAAGCATAACCCTTCATGCGAATATCAGGGGAATATCAGATTAGATGGCATTAAAGCTAACCCTTCTTGTATACATGCAAGTACAGTAAGTTTAAGTTTGAATGCTAATGCTAACTTGCTAATGCTAGCGATCTAATGCTAGTGCTAATTTCTGGTTATTTTCATACTGTACGTGTCCTCTATGATGTATATAAGAGATCAGATGGCATTAAAGCATAACCCTTCATGCGAATATCAGGGGAATATCAGATTACATGGCATTAAAGCTTAACCCTTCTTGTATACATGCAAGTACAGTAAGTTTAAGTTTGAATGCTAATGCTAACTTGCTAATGCTAGCGATCTAATGCTAGTGCTAATTTCTGGTCATTTTCATACAGTACGTATCCTCTATGATGGAAATAAGAGATCAGATGGCATTAAAGCATATCCCTTCATGGGCATATTAGATTAGATGGCATTAAAGCTTCACCCTTCCTATATACTTGCAAGTACTGCAATGTTTAAGTTTGAATGCTAATGCTAACTTGCTAATGCTAGCGATCTAATGCTAGTGCTAATATCAGGTCATTTTCATACTGTACGTGTCCTCTATGATGGAAATAAGAGATCAGATGGCATTAAAGCATAACCCTTCATGGGCATATTAGATTAGATGGCATTAAAGCTAAACCCTTCTTGTATAAATGCAGATACAGCAATGTTAAAGTTTGAATGCTAATGCTAACTTGCTAATGCTAGCGATCTAATGCTAGTGCTAATATCAGGTCATTTTCATACTGTACGTGTCCTCTATGATGTATATAAGAGATCAGATGGCATTAAAGCATAACCCTTCATGGGAATATCAGATTAGATGGCATTTAAGCTTAACCCTTCTTGTATACATGCAAGTACAGTAAGTTTAAGTTTGAATGGTAATGCTGACTTGCAAATGCTAGCGATCTAATGCTAGTGCTAATTTCTGGTCATTTTCATACTGTATGTGTCCTTTATGATTGAAATAAGAGATCAGATGGCATTAAAGCATCACCTTTCATGGGATTATGAGATTAGATGGCATTAAATCTTAACGCTTCTTTATATACGCAAATACAGCAATGTTAAAGTTTGAATGCTAATGCTAACTTGCTAATGCTAGCGATCTAATGCTAGTGCTAATATCAGGTCATTTTCCTACTGTACGTGTCCTCGATGATGTATATAAGAGATCAGATGGCATTAAAGCATAACCCTTCATGGGAATATCAGATTAGATGGCATTAAAGCTTCACCCTTCTTGTATACATGCAAGTACAGCAAGTTTAAGTTTGAATGCTAATGCTAACTTGCTAATGCTAGCGATCTAATGCTAGTGCTAATTTCTGGTCATTTTCATACAGTACGTATCCTCTATGATGGAAATAAGAGATCAGATGGCATTAAAGCATAACCCTTCATGGGCATATTAGATTAGATGGCATTAAAGCTAAACCCTTCTTGTATAAATGCAGATACAGCAATGTTAAAGTTTGAATGCTAATGCTAACTTGCTAATGCTAGCGATCTAATGCTAGTGCTAATTTCTGGTCATTTTCATACTGTACGTGTCCTCTATGATGTATATAAGAGATCAGATGGCATTAAAGCATAACCCTTCATGGGAATATCAGATTAGATGGCATTAAAGCTTAACCCTTCTTGTATACATGCAAGTACAGTAAGTTTAAGTTTGAATGCTAATGCTAACTTGCTAATGCTATCGATCTAATGCTAGTGCTAATTTCTGGTCATTTTCATACTGTATGTGTCCTTCATGATGGAAATAAGAGATCAGATGGTATTAAAGCATCACCTTTCATGGGATTATCAGATTAGATGGCATTAAAGCTTCACCCTTCTTGTATACATGCAAGTACAGCAAGTTTAAGTTTGAATGCTAATGCTAACTTGCTAATGCTAGCGATCTAATGCTAGTGCTAATATCTGGTCATTTTCATACTGTACGTGTGCTCTATGATGGAAATAAGAGATCAGATGGCATTGAAGCATAACCCTTCTTGTATATATGCAAGTACAGCAAGTATAAGTTTGAATGCTAATGCTAACTTGCTAATGCTATCGATCTAATGCTTGTGCTAATATCTGGTCATTTTCATACTGTATGTGTCCTCTATGATGGTTATAAGAGATAAGATGGCATTAAAGCATAACCCTTCATGGGAATATCAGATTAGATGGCATTAAAGCTTAACCCTTCTTGTATACATGCAAGTACAGTAAGTTTAAGTTTGAATGCTAATGCTATTTTGCTAATGCTAGCGATCTAATGCTAGTGCTAATATCTGGTCATTTTCATACTTTATGTGTCCTCTATAATGGAAATAAGAGATCAGACGGCATTAAAGCATCACCCTTCATGGGCATATTAGATTAGATGGCATTAAAGCTTCACCCTTCTTGTATACATGCAAGTACAGCAAGTTTAAGTTTGAATGCTAATGCTATTTTGCTAATGCTAGCGATCTAATGCTAGTGCTAATATCTGGTCATTTTCATACTGTACGTGTCCTCTTTAATGGAAATAAGACATCAGATGGCATTAAAGCATGACCATTCATGGGCATATTAGATTAGATGGCATTAAAGCTTCACCCTTCTTGTATACATGCAAGTACAGCACGTTTAAGTTTGAATGCTAATGCTAACTTACTAATGCTAGCGATCTAATGCTAGTGCTAATGTCTGGTCATTTTCATACTGTACGTGTCCTCTATAATGGAAAAAAGAGATCAGATGGCATTAAACCATAACCCTTCATGGGCATATTAGATTAGATTGCATTATAGCTTCACCCTTCTTGTATACATGCAAGTACAGCAAGTTTAAGTTTGAATTCTAATGCTAACTTGCTAATGCTAGCGATCTAATGCTAGTGCTAATATCTGGTCATTTTCATACTGTACGTGTCCTCTATAATGGAAAAAAGAGATCAGATGGCATTAAACCATCACCCTTCATGGGCATATTAGATTAGATGGCATTAAAGCTTCACCCTTCTTGTATACATGCAAGTACAGCAAGTTTAAGTTTGAATGCTAATGCTAACTTACTAATGCTAGCGATCTAATGCTAGTGCTAATATCTGGTCATTTTCATACTGTACGTGTTCTCTATAATGGAAAAAAGAGATCAGATGGCATTAAACCATCACCCTTCATGGGCATATTAGATTAGATGGCATTAAAGCTTAACCCTTCTTGTATAAATGCAAATACAGCAATGTTAAAGTTTGAATGCTAATGCTAACTTGCTAATGCTATTGATCTAATGCAAGTGCTAATATCAGGTCATTTTCATACTGTACGTGTCCTCTATGATGTTTATAAGAGATCAGATGGCATTAAAGCATAACCCTTCATGCGAATATCAGGGGAATATCAGATTAGATGGCATTAAAGCTTAACCCTTCTTGTATACATGCAAGTACAGTAAGTTTATGTTTGAATGCTAATGCTAACTTGCTAATGCTAGCGATCTAATGCTAGTGCTAATTTCTGGTCATTTTCATACAGTACATGTCCTCTATGATGGGAATAAGAGATCAGATGGCATTAAAGCATATCCCTTCATGGGCATATTAGATTAGATGACATTAAAGCTTCACCCTTCTTGTATACTTGCAAGTACTGCAATGTTTAAATTTGAATGCTAATGCTAACTTGCTAATGCTAGCGATCTAATGCTATTGGTAATATCTGGTCATTTTCATACTGTACGTGTCCTCTATGATGTATATAAGAGATCAGATGGCATTAAAGCATAACCCTTCATGGGAATATCAGATTAGATGGCATTTAAGATCAACCCTTCTTGGATATATGCAAGTACAGTAAGTTTAAGTTTGAATGCTAATGCTGACTTGCTAATGCTAGCGATCTAATGCTTGTGCTAATTTCTGGTCATTTTCATACTGTATGTGTCCTTTATGATTGAAATAAGAGATCAGATGGCATTAAAGCATCACCTTTCATGGGATTATGAGATTAGATGGCATTAAAGCTTAACCCTTCTTTATATACGCAAATACAGCAATGTTAAAGTTTGAATGCTAATGCTAACTTGCTAATGCTATCGATCTAATGCTAGTGCTAATATCTGGTCATTTTTATACTGTACGTGTCCTCTATGATGGATATAAGAGATAAGATGGCATTAAAGCATAACCCATCATGGGAATATCAGATTAGATGGCATTTAAGCTTAACCCTTCTTGTATACCTGCAAGTACAGTAAGTTTAAGTTTGAATGCTAATGCTAATGCTAGTGCTAATTTCTGGTCATTTTCATACTGTATGTGTCCTTTATGATGGAAATAAGAGATCAGATGGTATTAAAGCATCACCTTTCATGGGATTATCAGATTAGATGGCATTAAAGCTTCAACCTTCTTGTATACATGCAAGTACAGCAAGTTTAAGTTTGAATGCTAATGCTAACTTGCTAATGCTAGCGATCTAATGCTAGTGCTAATATCTCGTCATTTTCATACTGTACGTGTCCTCTATGATGGAAATAAGAGATTAGATGGCATTAAAGCATAACCCTTTCTTGTATACATGCAAGTACAGCAAGTATAAGTTTGAATGCTAATGCTAACTTGCTAATGCTATCGATCTAATGCTAGTGCTAATATCTGGTCATTTTCATACTGTACGTGTCCTCTATGATGGATATAAGAGATAAGATGGCATTAAAGCATAACCCTTCATGGGATTATCAGATTAGATGGCATTAAAGCTTAACCCTTCTTGTATACATGCAAGTACAGTAAGTTTAAGTTTGAATGCTAATGCTATTTTGCTAATGCTAGCGATCTAAAGCTAGTGCTAATATCTGGTCATTTTCATACTTTATGTGTCCTCTATAATGGAAATAAGAGATCAGATGGCATTAAAGCATCACCCTTCATGGGCATATTACAAAACCCAAAACCAGTGAAGTTGGCACGTTGTGTAAATCGTAAATAAAAACAGAATACAATGATTTGCAAATCCTTTTCAACCTATATTCAATTGAATACACTGCAAAGACAAGTTACTTAATGTTAACAGGTAAACTTTGTAATTTTTTTGCAAATATTAGCTCATTTGGAATTTGATGCCTGCAACATGTTTCAAAAAAGCTGGCACAAGTGGCAAAAAGACTGAGAGAGTTGAGGAATGCTCATCAAACACTTATTTGGAACATCCCACAGGTGAACGGGCTAATGGGAACAGGTGGGTGCCATGATTGGGTATAAAAGCAGCTTCCTGAAATGCTCAGTCATTCACAAACAAGGATGGGGCAAGGGTCACCACTTAGTGAACAAATGCGTGAGCTGATTGTCGACCAGTTTAAAAACAACATTCCTCAACGAGCTATTGCAAGAAATTTAGGGATTTCATCATCTACGGTCAGTAATATCGTCAAAAGGTGCAGAGAATCTGAGAAATCACTGCGCGAAAAGCGACAAGGCCGAAAACCAACATTGAATGCCCGTGACCTTCGATCCCTCAGGCGGTACTGCATCAAAACCGACATCAGTGTGTAAGGACATCACCACATGGGCTCAGGAACACTTCAGAAAACCACTGTCAGTAACTACAGTTCGTCGCTACATCTGCAAGTGCAAGTTAAAACTCTACAATGCAAAGCGAAAGCCATTTATCAACAGCACCCAGAAACGCCATTTTCATGGGCCCAAGCTCATCTAAGATGGACTGATGCAAAGTGGAAAAGTGTTCTGTGGTCTGACGAGTCCACAATTCAAATTGTTTTTTTGAAACTGTGGACGTCGTGTCCTCTGGACCAAAGAGGAAAAGAACCATCCGGACTGTTATAGGCGCAAAGTTCAAAAGCCAGCATCTGTGATGGTATGGGTGTATTAGTGCCCAAGGCATGGGCAAATTACACATATGTGAAGGCACCATTAATGCTGAAAGGTACATACAGGTTTTGGAGCAACATATGTTGCCATCCAAGCAACGTCTTTTTCATGGACGCCCCTGCTTATTTCAGCAAGACAATGCCAAGCCACATTCTGCACGTGTTACAACAGCATGGCTCCGTAGTAAAAGAGTGCGGGTACTAGACTGGCCTGCCTGTAGTCCAGACCTGTCTCCCATTGAAAATGTGTGGAGCATTATGAAGCATAAAAATACGACAACGGAGACCCGGACTGTTGAACAACTTAAGCTGTACATCAAGCAAGAATGGGAAAGAGTTCCACCTGAAAAGCTTCAAAATTGGTGTCCTCAGTTCCCAAACGTTTACTGAGTGTCATTAAAAGGAAAGGTGATGTAACACAGTGGTAAAAAGGCCCCTGTGCCAACTTTTTTTGCAATGTGTTGCTGCCTTTAAATTCTAAGTTAATGATTATTTGCAAAAAAAAAAAAAAAGTTTCTCAGTTTGAACATTAAAATATCTTGTCTTTGCAGTGTATTCAATTGAATATAAGTTGAAAAGGATTTGCAAATCATTGTATTCTGTTTTTATCTACGATTTACATAACGTGCCAACTTCACTGGTTTTGGGTTTTGTAGATTAGATGGCATTAAAGCTTCACCCTTCTTGTATACATGCAAGTACAGCAAGTTTAAGTTTGAATGCTAATGCTAACTTACTAATGCTACTGATCTAATGCTAGTGCTAATATCTGGTCATTTTCATACTGTACGTGTCCTCTATAATGGAAATAAGAGATCAGATGGCATTAAAGCATAACCCCTCATGGGCATATTAGATTAGATGGCATTAAAGCTTAACCTTTCTTGTATACATGCAAGTTCTGCGATGTTTAAGTTTGAATGCTAATGCTAACTTGCTAATGCTAGCGATCTAATGCTAGTTCTAATATCTGGTAATTTTCATACTGTACGTGTCCTCTATGATGGAAATAAGAGATCAGATGGCATTAAAGCATGACCATTCATGGGTTTATGAGATCAAATGGCATTAAAGCTTAACCCTTCTTTATACACGCAAATACAGTCTTGTTTAAGTTTAAATGCTAATGCTAACTTGCTAATGCTAGCAATCTAATGCTAGTGCTGATATCTGGTCATTTTCATACTGTACGTGTCCTCTATGTTGGAAATAAGAGATCAGATGGCATTAAAGCCTAACCCTTCATGGGCATATTAGATTAGATGGCATGAAAGCTTAACCCTTTTTGTATATATGCAAATACTGCAATGTTAAAGTTTGAATGCTAATGCTAACTTGTTAATGCTAGCGATCTGACGCTAGTGCTAATATCTGGTCATTTTCATACTGTATGTGTCCTTTATGATGGAAATAAGAGATCAGATGGCATTAAAGCATCACCTTTCATGGGATTATTAGATGCCATTAATGCTTAACCCTTCTTCATATACGCAAATACAGCAATGTTTAAGTTTGAATGCTAATGCTATTTTGCTAATGCTAGCGATCTAATGCTAGTGCTAATATCTGGTCATTTTCATACTTTATGTGTCCTCCATAATGGAAATAAGAGATCAGATGGCATTAAAGCATCACCCTTCATGGGCATATTAGATTAGATGGCATTAAAGCTTCACCCTTCTTGTATACATGCAAGGACTGCAATGTTTAAGTTTGAATGCTAATGCTAACTTGCTAATGCTAGCGATCTAATGCTAGTGCTAATATTTGGTCATTTTCATATAGTACGTGTCCCCTATGATGGAAATAAGAGATCAGATGGCATTAAAGCATCTCCCTTCATGGGCATATTAGATTAGATGGCATTAAAGCTTCACCCTTCTTGTATACTTACAAGTACTGCAATGTTTAAGTTTAAATGCTAATGCTAACTTGCTAATGCTAGCGATCTAATGCTATGGCTAATATCAGGTCATTTTCATACTGTACGTGTCCTCTTGTGTACATGCAAGTACTGCAATGTTTAAGTTTGAATGCTAATGCTAACTTGCTAATGCTAGCGATCTAATGCTAGGGCTAATATCAGGTCATTTTCAAACTGTACGTGTCTTCTATCATGGATATAAGAGATCAGATGGCATTAAAGCATAACCCTTCATGGGAATATCAGATTAGATGGCATTAAAGCTTCACCCTTCTTGTATACATGCAAGTACAGCAAGTTTAAGTTTGAATGCTAATGCTAACTTGCTAATGCTAGCGATCTAATGCTAGTGCTAATATCTCGTCATTTTCATACTGTACGTGTCCCCTATGATGGAAATAAGAGATCAGATGGCATTAAAGCATAACCCTTCTTGTATACATGCAAGTACAGCAAGTTTAAATTTGAATGCTAATGCTAACTTGCTAATGCTATCGATCTAATGCTAGTGCTAATATCTGGTCATTTTCATACTGTACGTGTCCTCTATGATGGATATAAGGGATAGGATGGCATTAAAGCATAACCCTTCATGGGAATATCAGATTAGATGGCATTAAAGCTTAACCCTTCTTGTATACATGCAAGTACAGTAAGTTTAAGTTTGAATGCTAATGCTAACTTGCTAATGCTAGCGATCTAATGCTAGTGCTAATATCAGGTCATTTTCATACTGTACGTGTCCTCTTGTATACATGCAAGTACTGCAATGTTTAAGTTTGAATGCTAATGCTATCTTGCTAATGCTAGCGATCTAATGCTAGTGCTAATATCAGGTCATTTTCATACTGTACGTGTCCTCTATGATGGATATAAGAGATCAGATGGCATTAAAGCATAACCCTTCATTGGAATAGCAGATTAGATGGCATTAAAGCTTAACCCTTCTTGTATACATGCAAGTACAGCAAGTTTAAGTTTGAATGCTAATGCTAACTTGCTAATGCTAGCGATCTAATGCTAGTGCTAATATCTGGTCATTTTCATACTGTACGTGTCCTCTATGATGGAAATAAGAGATCAGATGGCATTAAAGCATAACCCTTCTTGTATATATGCAAGTACAGCAAGTATAAGTTTGAATGCTAATGCTAACTTGCTAATGCTATCGATCTAATGCTAGTGCTAATATCTGGTCATTTTCATACTGTACGTGTCCTCTATGATGGATATAAGAGATAAGATGGCATTAAAGCATAACCCGTCATGGGAATATCAGATTAGATGGCATTAAAGCTTAACCCTTCTTGTATACATGCAAGTACAGTAAGTTTAAGTTTGAATGCTAATGCTATTTTGCTTATGCTAGCGATCTAATGCTAGTGCTAATATCTGGTCATTTTCATACTTTATGTGTCCTCTATAATGGAAATAAGAGATCAGATGGTATTAAAGCATCACCCTTCATGGGCATATTAGATTAGATGGCATTAAAGCTTCACCCTTCTTGTATACATGCAAGTACAGCAAGTTTAAGTTTGAATGCTAATGCTAACTTACTAATGCTAGCGATCTAATGCTAGTGCTAATATCTGGTCATTTTCATACAGTACGTGTCCTCTATAATGGGAAAAAGAGATCAGATGGCATTAAACAATCACCCTTCATGGGCATATTAGATTAGATGGCATAAAAGCTTCACCCCTCTTGTATACATGCAAGTACAGCAAGTTTAAGTTTGAATGCTAATGCTAACTTACTAATGCTAGCGATCTAATGCTAGTGCTAATATCTGGTCATTTTCATACTGTACGTGTCCTCTATGATGGATATAAGGGATATGATGGCATTAAAGCATAACCCTTCTTGTATATATGCAAGTACAGCAAGTATAAGTTTGAATGCTAATGCTAACTTGCTAATGCTATCGATCTAATGCTAGTGCGAATATCTGGTCATTTTCATACTGTACGTGTCCTCTATGATGGATATAAGAGATAAGATGGCATTAAAGCATAACCCTTCATGGGAATATCAGATTAGATGGCATTAAAGCTTAACCCTTCTTGTATACATGCAAGTACAGTAAGTTTAAGTTTGAATGCTAATGCTATTTTGCTAATGCTAGCGATTTAATGCTAGTGCTAATATCTGGTCATTTTCATACTTTATGTGTCCTCTATAATGGAAATAAGAGATCAGATGGTATTAAAGCATCACCCTTCATGGGCATATTAGATTAGATGGCATTAAAGCTTCACCCTTCTTGTATACATGCAAGTACAGCAAGTTTAAGTTTGAATGCTAATGCTAACTTACTAATGCTACCGATCTAATGCTAGTGCCAATATCTGGTCATTTTCATACTGTACGTGTCCTCTGAAATGGAAATAAGAGATCAGAGTGCATTAAAGCATAACCATTCATGGGCATATTAGATTAGATGGCATTAAAGCTTCACCCTTCTTGTATACATGCAAGTACAGCAAGTTTAAGTTTGAATGCTAATGCTAACTTACTAATGCTAGCGATCTAATGCTAGTGCTAATATCTGGTCATTTTCATACTGTACGTGTCCTCTATAATGGAAAAAAGAGATCAGATGGCATTAAACCATAATCCTTCATGGGCATATTAGATTAGATTGCATTAAAGCTTCACCCTTCTTGTATACATGCAAGTACAGCAAGTTTAAGTTTGAATGCTAATGCTAACTTGCTAATGCTAGCGATCTAATGCTAGTGCTAATATCTGGTCATTTTCATACAGTACGTGTCCTCTATAATGGAAAAAAGAGATCAGATGGCATTAAACAATCACCCTTCATGGGCATATTAGATTAGATGGCATAAAAGCTTCACCCCTCTTGTATACATGCAAGTACAGCAAGTTTAAGTTTGAATGCTAATGCTAACTTACTAATGCTAGCGATCTAATGCTAGTGCTAATATCTGGTCATTTTCATACTGTACGTGTCCTCTATGATGGATATAAGGGATATGATGGCATTAAAGCGTACCCTTCATGGGAATATCAGATTAGATGGCATTAAAGCTTAACCCTTCTTGTATACATGCAAGTACAGTAAGTTTAAGTTTGAATGCTAATGCTAACTTGCTAATGCTAGCGATCTAATGCTAGTGCTAATATCAGGTCATTTTCATACTGTACGTGTCCTCTTGTATACATGCAAGTACTGCAATGTTTAAGTTTGAATGCTAATGCTAACTTGCTAATGCTAGCGATCTAATGCTAGTGCTAATATCAGGTCATTTTCATACTGTACGTGTCCCTCTATGATGGATATAAGATCAGATGGCATTAAAGCGTAACCCTTCATTGGAATATCAGATTAGATGGCATTAAAGCTTAACCCTTCTTGTATACATGCAAGTACAGCAAGTTTAAGTTTGAATGCTAATGCTAACTTGCTAATGCTAGCGATCTAATGCTAGTGCTAATATCTGGTCATTTTCATACTGTACGTGTCCTCTATGATGGAAATAAGAGATCAGATGGCATTAAAGCATAACCCTTAAAGCATACACCCTTTGAATGTATAATGCAACTTGCAATGCTAAGTTTGAATGCTAATGCTTTTCATACTGTATGTGTCCTGGATAATAAGAGATCGATCTATTAAAGCATAGTGCATGGGAATATCAGATTAGATGGCATTAAAGCTTAACCCTTCTTGTATACATGCAAGTACAGTAAGTTTAAGTTTGAATGCTAATGATGGCTAGTGCTAATATCTTCATTTTCATACTTTATGTGTCCTCTATGATGGAAATAAGAGATCAGATGGCATTAAAGCATAACCCTTCATGGGATATTAGATTAGATGGCATTAAAGCTTAACCCTTCTTGTATACATGCAAGTACAGTAAGTTTAAGTTTGAATGCTAATGCTAACTTGCTAATGCTAGCGATCTAATGCTAGTGCTAATATCTGGTCATTTTCATACTTTATGTGTCCTCTATAATGGAAATAAGAGATCAGATGGCATTAAAGCATAACCCTTCATGGGCATATTAGATTAGATGGCATTAAAGCTTCACCCTTCTTGTATACATGCAAATACAGCAAGTTTAAGTTTGAATGCTAATGCTAACTTACTAATGCTAGCGATCTAATGCTAGTGCTAATATCTGGTCATTTTCATACTGTACGTGTCCTCTATAATTCAAAAAGAGATCAGATGGCATTAAACCATAACCCTTCCATCATGGGCATATTTAGATTGCATTAAAGCTTAACCCTTCTTGTATACATGCAAGTACAGCAAGTTTAAGTTTGAATGCTAATGCTAACTTGCTCATGCTAGCGATCTAATGCTAGTGCTAATATCTGGTCATTTTCATACTGTACGTGTCCTCTATAATGGAAAAAAGAGATCAGATGGCATTAAACAATCAATGGGCATATTAGATTAGATGGCATTAAAGCCCCCTTCTTGTATACATGCAAGTACAGCAAGTTTAAGTTTGAATGCTAATGCTAACTTGCTAATGCTAGCGATCTAATGCTAGTGCTAATATCTCGTCATTTTCATACTGTATGTGTCCTCTATGATGGATATAAGAGATAAGATGGCATTAAAGCATAACCCTTCATGGGAATATCAGATTAGATGTCATTAAAGCTTAACCCTTCTGGTATACATGCAAGTACAGTAAGTTTAAGTTTGAATGCTAATGCTATTTTGCTAATGCGAGCGATCTAATGCTAGTGCTAATAATTGGTCATTTTCATACTTTATGTGTCCTCTATAATGGAAATAAGAGATCAGATGGCATTAAAGCATCACCCTTCATGGGCATATTAGATTAGATGGCATTAAAGCTTCATCCTTTTTGTATACATGCAAGTACAGCAAGTTTAAGTTTGAATGCTAATGCTAACTTGCTAATGCTAGCGATCTAATGCTACTGCTAATATCTGGTCATTTTCATACTGTACGTGTCCTCTATAATGGAAATAAGAGATCAGATGGCATTAAAGCATAACCCTTCATGGGTATATTAGATTAGATGGCATTAAAGCTTAACCCTTCTTGTATAAATGCAAATACAGCAATGTTAAAGTTTGAATGCTAATGCTAACTTGCTAATGCTAGCGATCTAATGCTAGTGCTAATATCAGGTCATTTTCATACTGTACGTGTCCTCTATTATAGGAGCCAAATATGTGATTGCCTTCATTTCTGTCATTGTCCACTATGTGTCGCTGTGTTGTTGTTCACTGTGTAAGCTCACGCTTATAATGAGGGGGAACACAGGTGTTGGTAGGTGTGTTGACCCCGGAAGGGCAACAGGTTTTTGACCGCATGCAGCGGAGTGTGTTAGGGGGCGGTGAGTAATGATTTGAATCGCATGGAATGTATGCATTTGTTCGATTAAAGAAGAAAATTTGCTACAGCCATTGGACTCATGTTATTCTCACGATAACCCGAAGTAGCACAGCCGCTCGGCGCGTCAGACCGAAGCAACATCGGGTCAGCACCTCATAGTGCAGTATTGGGCTGGCTATTATACTGTCAAAAACCTGCCTGATTGGATTATGTTCGAAACTCCGATACCCTGTGGAAGACGTTGTGGGACTGTGTGTTTGTCATCGTTTTGGGTTGGAGCGTGGAGGAGCTACAGGTTGGAAGAACGCTGTCGGTGCTACGTGGATAACTATGATGGAAAGCTAGTCGACTAGGCTTGTGAGGACCGCGGATCTTTGCGTGGACAGCTTGTAGATGAGTCGAGGCGCCCAACGAGCCAGAGGTATGTGTAGCGCTACACTTATGGTCTGTTTGTGTGCACACATTAAATAAAAAAAAAAAAAAAAAATCCAATGCATTGGTGACTCTTGCGCGCTTTGGAGTCTTTTACATTGCGTTTTGTGCTGTTGCTGTGGATTACGTGACTTATTCGAACTACTTTCGCGTTGACCTGAAGTGAATTTTGCGTTTTTAATATCGCGTTATGGATGCGCAAGCGCTATGGGACATGGACAAAAACATTGACGGTGAACTAACTAATGATGGGGAACCTCAAAAACGAGTCGTTAAACTAACTGAGAAGGCAGTGGCTGAAAAGGTTGAGAAGTTACAAAATGCTAGAAGGTCTAAACTAACCAAAGCTGGTAACATAAGAAATGAAATTAATGGTTTTATGTCAAATGGTGATAAAGAAAATGTGTTAAATGCTCTTGAAGAATTGAAAAATGTTTGTGATGATGCTAAAGGTGCACATGATTCATTGTTGAGTTTTATGCCATGTGATGAGGTTGAAAGACATGAAATATGGTTTAAAGCCAAAATGCTTGCAAACAATGATTGTGTTTCTACCGTCAAAGAATGGTTATCTCAAAGGGAAACTAATACAAATAATAATGGTGTTGATGATGTTAACCCAAGTGATAGTGTGTCAAATGTGGGCAGTAAACACAGTCAAAAAAGTAGCAAATCTACCACTTCTTCAACTGCAAAATTAAAGGCTGCAGCAGAAAGAGCTGCTGTCCTGGCTCGTGTTAAAGTATTAAAGGAGAAACACGCCATAGAGGAAGAAGAAGAGAAGCTACGGAGAAGGAAAGAGATGCTTGCATTGGAAGCTGAACTGGCAGCGTCTGAAGCAAAAATGGAAATTTATAAGGCAAATGAGGAGAGCCAGTCCATAGCACACTCAAATGGAAAAGGTAAAAGTATTAAAAGGGTAATAAATGATGAGAGTTTGGTCCAAACATTCAATCCTGCAGCCCAAGAGTTCATTCCCAATGACAATAACCAACAAATAACGCAACGAAATGAACAACCAAATCTGTCATTAATGGAGAACAGACCAGTGGATGTAAGACCAAAAAAAAGGAAATGTGTCAATTCAACAGCACAATTTGGTGGATCACAGTGACATCAGAATGGACCATAAGGAGCAATCCACATCAACTGAATTACAAGCTCAGTCACCAAATGGTCTACAGCTGCCTGGAGAACTTCTCAACATCATGAGCAAACAAACTGAAATCACTGCCGCTCTAGTAAACCAACAGCGCTCTATGACTCTCCCACCAAGAGATATTCCCATATTTGATGGTGATCCTTTGCATTACAGAACATTCATCAAGGCTTTTGAACAAGGAGTGGAAAATAAAGCAACTGCATCAGACAGTTTATACTACCTGGAGCAATTCACTCGAGACCAACCTCGTGAGCTGGTGCGGAGTTGTCAGCATATGGCGCCAGATCGTGGTTATGCTGTGGCAAAGGCTTTACTATTGGAACACTTTGGTAATCCATATAAAACAGCCACTGCATACATCAATAAAGCTCTGTCCTGGCAAACTATTCCAACAGACGATGCAAAGGCACTCCAGAGCTATGCCTTATTCCTGCGGGGCTGCTGTAACATCATGGAGGAACTGGAGTATGTACAGGAGTTGGATTTGCCAGTGAATATGAGAGCTATTTTTGCAAAGTTACCATATAAGTTGAGGGAGCGATGGAGAAGCAAGGCTCATGATATAATGGAGAGTACTGGATACAGAGCTGGATTCAGTGACATGGTGGAATTTATTGAGCGTCATGTAAAGATCCTATCCGACCCATTCTTCGGAGATTTGCAAGATTACAGTTCCAATACACCATCTGCAATTCGTCCCCAAGTTACAATCGAGTCAAAATGCGGGAAATGTTGTGGCTAGTACAGTTACTGTTACAGATTCGCAAGGACAAGGCAAGCCAATCTCAGACACAGACGAAAGTGACAGTAACCGCTGTATTTGCTGTTCTCTGGAGCATGTACTAGAAGACTGCAAGCAGTTTAAAAGGAAAAGACATATGGACAAAGTGTTTCTATTAAGGAAAAGAGGAGTGTGTTTTGGATGTCTGCGTCAGGGCCACATCAGTCGTAATTGTGAGGCAAGATTGAGCTGTGAAATATGCAAGCAAAACCATCCTACTGTGCTTCACATAAATAGACAAACAGCACCTCAAACACCAGAACCAGCATCCATCTCTCACACCACGTGTGGCCATACAGGGCCGGTAAAGATCGCGCAATGTTGTCAGTGCTCCCTGTTAAAGTAAAGGCTGCAAAGGGAGATTGTGTGGTTGAAACCTATGCCTTCCTGGATCCAGGCAGCACTGGGACGTTTTGTTCCGAACAGCTTATGCAGCGCCTGAACCTCACTGGGAGGCGAACACAAGTGTTGCTACGAACTATGGGTCAGACCAAGCTAAGTCCAGCTTTCTCTGTTTTAATTTGGAGGTGTCGGCTCTGGAGAGTACGCAGTACTATCCACTCCCCAGAAGTCTTTACACAAATGGAAATGCCTGTCACCAAAGAGGACATGGTAACATCTGAGGACTTACTGAAATGGCCATATCTGTCAAAGGTTCATTTACCATCAATACATGCTGAGGTCGACCTGTTGATTGGTACTAATGCACCTAAATTACTAGAGCCTTGGGAGGTCATTAATAGCCAAGGAAATGGACCATACGCCGTCAAGACCGTGCTGGGCTGGGTGGTCAATGGCCCACTGGATGGCAATAGCAATCTGAAAGGTGCATCAATAACAGTGAATAGAATATCTGTTAGCAAACTGGAAGAGATGCTCATGAACCAGTACAATCAAGATTTTAGTGAAAGGCACTTGGAAAGACAAGAAATGTCACGAGAAGACCTAAAGTTTCTCAACATGATGGAAACATCTATAAAGATGCAGGATGGAAAGTATTGTGTGAACTTACCCTTCAAGACAGTGGATGTGTGTTTACCAAACAATCTTGCTGTGGCTCAACAGAGAATACAAAGTCTGAAAAAGAGATTTAAGTTCAATCAATACTTCCACCAAGAATATGCTAAGTACATGAACAACATAATTGCCTGCAATTACGCAGAACGTGTATCCGAAGATCAATTACACTGCGACAATGGAAAGGTATGGTATATTCCCCATCATGGGGTCCATCATCCAAGGAAAGGAGCACTACGTGTTGTGTTTGACTGTGGTGCAACATTCAAAGGAGTGTCCCTGAATAGTGAGTTGCTGCAGGGCCCTAATCTCACAAGCACACTGCTTGGTGTCCTCATGAGGTTCAGACAAGAGCCAATAGCCTTCATGGGTGACATTCAAGCTATGTTTCATCAAGTGTGCATTCCAGAAGAAGATCGGGACTTCCTTCGATTCCTTTGGTGGCCAGGTGGAGACACCACACAGGAGCCCGTGCCATACAGGATGAAAGTCCACTTATTTGGAGCAGTCTCATCCCCCAGCTGTGCTGCTTATGCTTTGAAAAGAACTGCCCTAGACCACAAGTCTGATTTCCCAGCTGTGGTCATAGAAACTGTCCAACAGAATTTTTATGTTGATGATTGCTTGAAAAGCTCAGCCACAGAAGCTGAAGCAATTCAGCTGATACATAGTCTTGTTGCTCTATGTGGAAAAGGAGGTTTTACTTTAGAAAAGTGGATAAGCAACAGTCGTGTTGTTTTGCGAGACCTCTTAGAAGAGCAGAGGGCCAAAGAACTAAAGAATTTGGATTTGGATAGCGACAAGCTTCCTGTGGAAAGAGCTCTTGGTCTGCAGTGGTGTGTAGAAACTGACACTTTCAGCTTCAAAATGGAAATGAAACACCAAGCTCTGACCCGGCGTGGAATGCTGTCAGTCAACAGTTCTGTTTACGACCCATTGGGTTTCTTGGCGCCAGTGATGTTACGGGCAAAAATGATGCAGCAGGAGCTGTGTAAAAGAGGCTGTAACTGGGATGATGCTCTTCCACAGGACATCTTACATCAGTGGACACAGTGGCTGGAGAAGTTATCATTGCTGACTACCTTTAATGTGGACCGGTGCATAAAACCTACTAACTTTGGAGCCATAAAGCAAGCACAATTGCACCATTTTTCAGATGCCAGTGAAGGAGGTTATGGCACTGTGACATACATTCGTATGGAGAATAGCCTGCATTACATCCATGTTGCCATCTTGTTGGGCAAGGGCAGAGTAACACCATTAAAGGCCATAACCATTCCTCGGCTTGAGCTGTCTGCAGCTGTTCTCGCAGCAAGGGTTGATGCTATGGTTAAAGCAGAGCTAAGCATGCAGCTTCAAGAGTCAGTGTTTTGGACTGATAGTACGTCTGTGTTGAAATACATTAATAATGAAGATAGACGCTTTCACACCTTTGTGGCAAATCGAGTTGCAACCATTCGGAATTTGTCTGAGCCAGCACAATGGAGACACGTCAGCACAAAGGAAAATCCAGCTGATTATGTGTCTAGAGGGCTGAAGGTGTCAGAATTCCTGGAGACTAGAAGATGGCTGGAAGGACCTGAATTTTTGTGGAAATGTGAGAGGAATTGGCCTCAAACTAAGGTGGATGTCTCATTGGATTTTGGAGACAAAGAGGTCAGGAGGGAGGCTGCAGCTAATGCTGTTACAGTCAACGCTTCAACACCCACAGACCAGCTCATCTTGTACTATTCTGATTGGATACGGCTCAAGAGAGCAGTGGCCTGGTACCTGAAGTTAAAAGGCTGGATAAGGGAGAAATGCCAAAGGAGAAAGCTGGTGGAGACTTTAACAAATAGAACTTCAGTGGCATGTAATGTAATCACCAGGGGCCACCAGAGTGCCACTGTAGGCCTTAAGAAAAACAGTTTGTCATTAGAAGATGTACAAAATGCAGAGTTTGCCATTATACAGTACTGTCAGCAGCAAAGGTTCAAGCAGGAGATTGAAGCTCTGTCTAAAAACACCAACATGAGCCATCTGAGTCCTATCTATATGTTGAACCCTGTTATGGAGGATAAACTTTTGAGAGTCGGAGGCAGACTTCACAGAAGTGCAATGCCAGAGGAAGTTAAACATCCGATAATCCTGGCCAAAGATCAGCACATCTCTGATTTGATTCTCAAACACACACATCAAAGCCTTAGACACGCAGGCCGGACTCACACTCTGTCTGCTGTAAGAAGGAGGTTTTGGATAACGAAGGCTAACTCTGCTGTAAGAAAGATCATTGGAGAGTGCAGCTTCTGTAGACGTTATAATGGAAGATTGTTAGAACAGAAAATGGCTGACCTTCCTGCAGCAAGGATTCTCCCAGACCACCCCCCTTTTACGAACACTGGGGTTGATTATTTTGGACCAATTGAGGTCAAAAGAGGTAGAGCATGCTGCAGAAGATATGGTGTTATATTTACCTGCATGGCAAGTAGAGCCATTCATTTGGAAGTAGCGTCTACACTCGATACAGATGCTTGCATAAATGCACTGAGACGCTTCATCAGCAGGAGAGGCCAAGTAAAACATCTGTGGTCAGACAACGGAACAAATTTTGTGGGAGCTGAGCGAGAACTTAAAGAAGCTCTTGTCAAATTGAACCAGGAAGACATCAAAAGATATTTGATGCAGGTTGGTGTGGACTGGACCTTTAATCCACCTGCAGGCTCCCATTTTGAGGTGTATGGGAGCGGATGATCCGCCTGGTGAGAAGAGTGCTGAACTCAGTGTTGCGCCAACAAACTCTGGACGATGATGGGCTGAGTACAGTATTGTGCGAGGCTGAGGCTATTTTAAATGACCGACCCCTTACCAAACTTTCAGAAGATCCTCATGATTTGGAACCGCTCACACCCAACCACATACTCCTGCTCAGAGGAAAGCCATCACTTCCACCTGGAGTTTTTAAGCTGGAGGACCAGTATGGAAGGAGGAGATGGAAACAGGTGCAATACCTTGCTGACCTTTTCTGGAGAAGATGGGTTCGAGAATATTTGCCCTTGCTTCAGGAAAGGCAGAAATGGAATGTTAAGAAGAAAAATCTTGCTGTTGGAGATATTGTGACCATTATGGATCCATCTGCACCACGGGGGTCCTGGCCTTTGGGAAGGGTTTTGGAGGTTTTCCCAGACAGTCATGGTCTAGTGAGGTCTGTGAAACTTAAAACTAAGTCCAATATAATTGAAAGGCCAATATCAAAACTTTGTATGGTATATGGTGTCTAACTTCTATTTTTCACATATTATGTCTCCTGTTATGGTTATGTTTGAGAATTGTCATGTCAGTTTACATGTCAATTAGGGGCCGGTGTATAGGAGCCAAATATGTGATTGCCTTCATTTCTGTCATTGTCCACTATGTGTCGCTGTGTTGTTGTTCACTGTGTAAGCTCACGCTTATAATGAGGGGGAACACAGGTGTTGGTAGGTGTGTTGACCCCGGAAGGGCAACAGGTTTTTGACCGCATGCAGCGGAGTGTGTAAGGGGGCGGTGAGTAATGATTTGAATCGCATGGAATGTATGCATTTGTTCGATTAAAGAAGAAAATTTGCTACAGCCATTGGACTCATGTTATTCTCACGATAACCCGAAGTAGCACAGCCGCTCGGCGCGTCAGACCGAAGCAACATCGGGTCAGCACCTCATAGTGCAGTATTGGGCTGGCTATTATATCTATGATGTATATAAGAGATCAGACGGCATTAAAGCATAACCCTTCATGGGAATATCAGATTAGATGGCATTAAAGCTAAACCCTTCTTGTATACATGCAAATACAGTAAGTTTAAGTTTGAATGCTAATGCTAACTTGCTAATGCTAGCGATCTAATGCTAGTGCTAATATCAGGTCATTTTCATACTATACGTGTCCTCTATGATGTATATAAGAGATCAGATGGCATTAAAGCATAACCCTTCATGGGAATATCAGATTAGATGGCATTAAAGCTTAACCCTTCTTGTATACATGCAAGTACAGTAAGTTTAAGTTTGAATGCTAATGCTAACTTGCTAATGCTATCGATCTAATGCTAGTGCTAATTTCTGGTCATTTTCATACTGTATGTGTCCTTTATGATGGAAATAAGAGATCAGATCGCATTAAAACATCACCTTTCATGGGATTATCAGATTAGATGGCATTAAAGCTTAACCCTTTTTGTATACATGCAAGTACAGCAAGTTTAAGTTTGAATGCTAATGCTAACTTGCTAATGCTAGCGATCTAATGCTAGTGCTAATATCTCGTCATTTTCATACTGTACGTGTCCTCTATGATGGAAATAAGAGATCACATGGCATTAAAGCATAACCCTTCTTGTATACATGCAAGTACAGCAAGTTTAAGTTTGAATGCTAATGCTAACTTGCTAATGCTAGCGATCTAATGCTAGTGCTAATTTCTGGTCATTTTCATACTGTATGTGTCCTTTATGATTGAAATAAGAGATCAGATGGCATTAAAGCATCACCTTTCATGGGATTATGAGATTAGATGGCATTAAAGCTTAACCCTTCTTTATATACGCTAATACAGCAATGTTAAAGTTTGAATGCTAATGCTAACTTGCTAATGCTAGCGATCTAATGCTAGTGCTAATATCAGGTCATTTTCATATTGTACGTGTCCTCTATGATGTATATAAGAGATCAGATGGCATTAAAGCATAACCCTTCATGGGAATATCAGATTAGATGGCATTAAAGCTTAACCCTTCTTGTATACATGCAAGTACATTAAGTTTAAGTTTGAATGCTAATGCTAACTTGCTAATGCTATCGATCTAATGCTAGTGCTAATTTCTGGTCATTTTCATACTGTATGTGTCCTTTATGATGGAAATAATGATCAGATGGCATTAAAGCATATTTCATGGGATTATCAATTAGATGGCATTAAAGCTAACCCTTCTTGTATACATGCAAGTACAGTAAGTTTAAATTTGAATGATGGCATTAATGCTAACTTGGGATGCTATCGATTTAATGATGGCAATATCTTGTCATTTTCATACAGTACGTGTCCTCTATGATGGAAATAAGAGATCAGATGGCATTAAAGCATATCCCTTCATGGGCATATTAGATTAGATTGCATTAAAGCTTCAATTCTTCTTGTACACTTGCAAGTACTGCAATGTTTAAGTTTGAATGCTAATGCTAACTTGCTAATGCTAGCGATCTAATGCTAGTGCTAATATCAGGTCATTTTCATACTGTACGTGTCCTCTATAATGGAAATAAGAGATCAGATGGCATTAAAGCATAACCCTTCATGGGCATATTAGATTAGATGGCATTAAAGCTTAACCCTTCTTCATATACGCAAATACTGCAATGTTAAAGTTTGAATGCTAATGCTAACTTGCTAATGCTAGCGATCTAATGCTAGTGCTAATATCAGGTCATTTTCATACTGTACGTGTCCTCTATAATGTAAATAAGAGATCAGATGGCATTAAAGCATAACCCTTCATGGGCATATTAGATTAGATGGCATTAAAGCTTAACCCTTCTTTATATACGCAAATACAGCAATGTTAAAGTTTGAATGCTAATGCTAACTTGCTAATGCTAGCGATCTAATACTAGTGCTAATATCAGGTCATTTTCATACTGTACGTGGTCTCTATGATGTATATAAGTCCTCTATGATGTATATAAGAGATCAGATGGCATTAAAGCATAACCCTTCATGGGCATAATAGATTAGATGGCATTAAAGATGGCATTAACCCTTCTTCATGCAAGTACAGTAAGTTTAAGTTTGAATGCTAATGCTAACTTAATGCTAGCGATCTAATGCTAGTGCTAATTTCTGGTCATTTTCATACTGTATGTGTCCTTTATGATGGAAATAAGAGATCAGATGGCATTAAAGCATCACCCTTCATGGGAATATCAGATTAGATGGCATTAAAGCTTAACCCTTCTTGTATACAGTACAGTAAGTTTAAGTTTGAATGCTAATGTAATTTTGCTAATGCTAGCGATCTAATGCTAGTGCTAATATCTGGTCATTTTCATACCTGTGGCATTATGTGTCCTCTATAATGGAAATAAGAGATCAGATGGCATTAAAGCATAACCCTTCATGGGCATATTTAGATTAGATGGCATTAAAGCATAACCCTTCTTGTATACATGGCAAACCCTACAGTAAGTTTAAGTTTGAATGCTAATGCTAACTTGCTAATGCTATCGATCTAATGCTAGTGCTAATTTCTGGTCATTTTCATACTGTATGTGTCCTTTATGATGGAAATAAGAGATCAGATGGCATTAAATCAGATTAGATGGCATTAACCCCTCATGGGAAGTTTGAATGCTAATGATTAGATGGCATTAAAGTGCTTAATTTCTGGTCCCATACTGTATGTATACATGGAAATAAGAGATCAAGTTTAAAGCATTTGAATGCTAATGCTAACTTTTAAGTTTGAATGCTAATGCTAACTTGCTATGCTAGCGATAATGCTAGTGCTAATATCTTGTCATTTTCATACTGTACGTGTCCTCTATGATGGAAATAAGAGATCAGATGGCATTAAAGCATATCCCTTCATGGGCATATTAGATTAGATGGCATTAAAGCTTAACCCTTCTTGTATACATGCAAGTACTGCAATGTTTAAGTTTGAATGCTAATGCTAACTTGCTAATGCTAGCGATCTAATGCTAGTGCTAATATCAGGTCATTTTCATACTGTACGTGTCCTCTATGATGGAAATAAGAGATCAGATGGCATTAAAGCATAACCCTTCATGGGCATATTAGATTAGATGGCATTAAAGCTTAACCCTTCTTTATATACGCAAATACAGCAATGTTAAAGTTTGAATGCTAATGCTAACTTGCTAATGCTAGCGATCTAATGCTAGTGCTAATATCAGGTCATTTTCATACTGTACGTGTCCTCTATGATGTATATAAGAGATCAGATGGCATTAAAGCATAACCCTTCATGGGCATAATAGATTAGATGGCATTAAAGCTTAACCCTTCTTCATATACGCAAATACTGCAATGTTAAAGTTTGAATGCTAATGCTAACTTGCTAATGCTAGCGATCTAATGCTAGTGCTAATATCAGGTCATTTTCATACTGTACGTGTCCTCTATGATGTATATAAGAGATCAGATGTCATTAAAGCATCACCTTTCATTGGATTATCAGATTAGATGTCATTAAAGCTTAACCCTTCTGGTTTACATGCAAGTACAGTAAGTTTAAGTTTGAATGCTAATGCTATTTTGCTAATGCTAGCGATCTAATGCTAGTGCTAATATCTGGTCATTTTCATACTGTATGTGTCCTCTATAATGGAAATAAGAGATCAGATGGCATTAAAGCATCACCTTTCATTGGCATATTAGATTAGATGGCATTAAAGCTTCATCCTTTTTGTATACATGCAAGTACAGCAAGTTTAAGTTTGAATGCTAATGCTAACTTGCTAATGCTAGCGATCTAATGCTAGTGCTAATATCTGGTCATTTTCATACTGTATGTGTCCTCTATAATGGAAATAAGAGATCAGATGGCATTAAAGCATAACCCTTCATGGGTATATTAGATTAGATGGCATTAAAGCTTAACCCTTCTTGTATAAATGCAAATACAGCAATGTTAAAGTTTGAATGCTAATGCTAACTTGCTAATGCTAGCGATCTAATGCTAGTGCTAATATCAGGTCATTTTCATACTGTACGTGTCCTCTATGATGTATATAAGAGATCAGATGGCATTAAAGCATAACCCTTCATGGGAATATCAGATTAGATGGCATTAAAGCTTAACCCTTCTTGTATACATGCAAGTACAGTAAGTTTAAGTTTGAATGCTAATGCTAACTTGCTAATGCTATCGATCTAATGCTAGTGCTAATATCTGGTCATTTTCATACTGTACGTGTCCTCTATGATGGATATAAGAGATAAGATGGCATTAAAGCATATCCCTTCATGGGAATATCAGATTAGATGTCATTAAAGCTTAACCCTTCTGGTATACATGCAAATACAGTAAGTTTAAGTTTGAATGCTAATGCTAGCGATCTAATGCTAGTGCTAATATCTGGTCATTTTCATACTTTATGTGTCCTTTATAATGGAAATAAGAGATCAGATGGCATTAAAGCATCACCCTTCATGGGCATTTTAGATTAGATGGCATTAAAGCTTCATCCTTTTTGTATACATGCAAGTACAGCAAGTTTAAGTTTGAATGCTAATGCTAACTTGCTAATGCTAGCGATCTAATGCTTGTGCTAATATCTGGTCATTTTCATACTGTACGTGTCCTCTATAATGGAAATAAGAGATCAGATGGCATTAAAGCATAACCCTTCATGGGTATATTAGATTAGATGGCATTAAAGCTTAACCCTTCTTGTATAAATGCAAATACAGCAATGTTAAAGTTTGAATGCTAATGCTAACTTGCTAATGCTAGCGATCTAATGCTAGTGCTAATATCAGGTCATTTTCATACTGTACGTGTCCTCTATGATGTATATAAGAGATCAGACGGCATTAAAGCATAACCCTTCATGGGAATATCAGATTAGATGGCATTAAAGCTTAACCCTTCTTGTATACATGCAAGTGAGTGTGAGCAGTTGTCTTCTCCTGTTGCTGCGGCTGTTGCTGTTGCTGACCTCTTGGCTGTGCTGTAGCGCTGTTCGTTGGTGTTCATTCTGCTTGAGTTGAGACAGAGGAAGACGTGCGGGATCGAATCTGAAGTTTTACTCTTGTTTAAACGGAGTTATCTGAAACTAATTTGTGTGTTCAGGCTCAAACAGTATTAGAGATTAGACAATTTGCTCCCGAGGTATAACCTTTGTCGCATTAGGGGCAGGGAGAATCTTCCTCCATCATCTTTTTTTTTTTCCCTTTTTCCCCTTTAACAACTCGGTGAGCAAACAGCCAAATTAAGTCGCTAATCTGGTCAAACAAAGGCGACGGGGTTTTTTGGGGGTTTTTTTTGAGGGGGGTTTCAGTCTCCCGAGCAAAGTAAGGTAAAGTAAAATAAATTTAAACGCTAAATTTAAAGAATAAACTAAACGCGAAGTAATTGTCTAACTTAGTGAATTGTGTGATATACAAAGTAAGTCAGAGTTGTTTTCAAGGACTGAGGTACACTGTCGCCTGCTTTTTCTGTAGCTGATTTAGCTAACGAACTATTGTAAGCTCTCAACGCCAGCAATATATCAAATTACCGGGATATCTAACTATCTGGCTTGGTTTCATACTTGGTCGCTTGCCTTTCATAGTCTTCTAGCCAATAAATATTGACGTTCACGGGGGTTTTTTAGTCCCCTTCGTTCTCTATCCTGACCACATTACCGCATAAACGCATTTCCAAGCTTGAATATTAACGCGAACCGGGGTTTTTGTCTTTTTCGCATTTTATTATCATCGAAGGGCTCTTCTGATTAAACACATTGCAAATTACGTTATCTTTGTATTTTCCTCCGGTTGCGTGCCTTGATCAGCTGATTAAAGTTTAACTGCTTGTTTGAGTGCTCAGCGACAGCTTGTTGGGGGAGATACCGTGTTTAGTTCGCTCACGAAGTAAACGACTTGTTTATTCGGTCCGTTTTAATTAAAGGGAACCGAGGCTTAACTCTTATCTCGGTTACTCTTGGTTGTATTTGTGGCTGGCTAGCTAGATAGTTACTGTTTGCTTTTTGGCTGGGGATCTGAGATTTAGTATTTAGTCAATAGGACAGCAGTCACTTTAGTCGTCCGTTCGGTTACCCTTGAATTTAAACGAAAGCTTTTACCGAGTGCTCCGCCTCCTCCCTCCTCCAGTTTCTCCTGGGCGTAGTATAGCCAGTCTTTTATCTGGGTTCTCAGCTAAGCCCTGTGAGACTTTTTGGGTTAGTATATTAATAGTAGCGGTCTAGATAAATTCAAGTTGGCTTATTAGGAGTGCTTATTATCGATAGAGTTTCTCAATTTGGTATTTCATTTCTGTTCACTAAAAACTAAGCCCCTGTTAAAAGAGGCTTATTATCCATTCACATAGTTTCCCCACGGTTTCTATTGTGACTGCTGCTTAGGGCTTCTCAGGTTAATTAATTAATAAATTGTGGTTCCTGAGCTTCTGTCTCGGCATTAGTAATTTTCTTTTGTTATCTAGGGTGAGCGAGGTCATTAGGTAGGGGGTTCAAAATGTGGCCAAAACTATGTGACGGTTGCAGGATGATCGCACTTTTGGAAAGAGATTTCCAGGGTGGGTTTGTCTGTCACCGGTGCCAGCTAATTGAGCATCTGGAGAGCAAGATCCTTGTTCTTCAGGGCCAGTTGGCGGCACGACATAGTTCACAATCAGTAGAGTTCCTAGAGGAACTAAGTAGTATGTCGTTTAGAGAAATGGTCTGTACGCCAAAGCAGGGTGGTGTGGGGACCCCAGAGCAGGCAGGGAGAGAAAGTTGGGTGACGGTAGGACGTCCAGCGCAGGAAAGGGCGTGCACACCGTACAGCGACAGCTCCTCCAGTGGTTGAGGTGTCCAACCGATTCCGGCCCTTGCAGGAACTCGAATTGGCCCCTGACCCTGAGAGTGAGGGGACTGATGAGCAGCAGGGCACCCTGTTGGCCTCTACCCCTCAGAAAAGAGAGTTATTGATAGTGGGGGACTCAATACTTAGAGGAATAGACAGTTTAGTCTGTTCAAGGCGACAAGGAGTCTCAGACGGTGTGTTGCCTGCCTGGTGCCCAGGTAGGAGACCTCCTGGAGCGTGCAAGGGACAAGCTCCTGGCCAGAGCGGGAGGGATCCAGTTGTCATGGTCCATGTTGGGACTAATGACATAGGTAAGGGTAGGTTTGAGGTTCTGCAAAGTAAATTTGTTGAATTAGCTGAAAAGCTTAGGAGCAGATCCTCCACGGTAGTGTTCTCCGGGATTCTACCGGTACCACGTGCAAGCAGAGGGAAGCAGAATTTTATCTGGAGGTTTAACACGTGGCTACGAACCTGGTGTAGGAAAGAGGGGTATAGGTTTATGGGGCACTGAACTACTTCTGGGACAGGGGTGACCTGTTCAAGCCGGATGGGCTACACCTGAACCGGAGGGGTACCTTTGCACTGGGTCAGCGTATGTTGAGGGTAGCAGAGAGTTATTTAAACTAGGGACTTGGGGGGGGGGCAGGGAGGTTAGAGAGTGTTACACAGAGGGAAATGCAGACTGCCCTGATGGAAGCTGACAGCGTTACATGCACTATTGATGATATATTTTTAAAGCAAAAAAGCATGGTGAGGGGCTTTGAGCAGCAGGCGCGATGGGAAATCGAAGGAAAGAGCTTCATGATAACCTGAAATGTTTTTTATCTAAATGCAAGAAGCATTAAAAATAAATTTCAAGAACTTGAGGCCGTTATGATTAGTGAAGGCTATGACATAGTTGGGATTACAGAGACATGGCTTAGTGAAGAGGATGGAGATGAATATAATGTAGAAGGTTATAAGCTCTTTAGGAAGGATAGATGTAATAGGCGAGGAGGGGGTGTAGCACTCTATGTGAACGAAAACATAAATGTGCAGGAAATTCCTGAAATTGAATATTCCGTGCCTTGTGAAGATATCTGGGTCAGGCTCACTGGCAAACACGAGACTGGTTTAAACATAGGTGTATGCTATCGACCACCAGCTTTGGACAGTACAGTCAATGAAATGCTCCTTAAGAGGATTACGCAAGCTTGTAGAGGAGGAGGGACTATTATTATGGGAGACTTAAATTATCCTGGTATTGATTGGGAAATTGTGAAAGGACAGGGTAGGGGGAGGAAGAATTTCTAGATGTCATAAATGATAATTTTTTGGTGCAGTATGTTAATAAACCTACAAGAGAGAAGGCAATTTTAGATTTGCTGCTCTGTAATGACCCAGATAGAATTAGCAATGTTGAGGTACTGGAGCCACTTGGGACAAGTGATCACTCTACTATTAATTTTGAGGTTTCATGGGAAGTTAAAAGGTGTCTCCAAAAAACAAAAATTTTTTAATTTTAGGCGAGCAAACTTTGACAGGATGCGGTCATATCTAAGTGAAACAAAATGGGAGACACTCCTGGACTGTGAGTCTGTAAATGAGATGTGGGAAAGATTTAAGGGGGTTTTACTTGATTCACAATGTAAATTCATTCCAAAGGTGTCCAAAAGTAAGCTGAAAAAGCAGAATCCTCAGTGGATGACAGCAGCTATTCGTAGGAGTTTGAGGGAAAAGAGGAATCTTTATAAGATGTACATAGAGGATAACAATGAGATTACTAAGGCCGAATTCTGTAAAATGCGGGCTGTGGTCAAAAAAGAGCTGAGGAATGCTAGAAGACTGTATGAAAGACAAATTGCAGAGGGGGCAAAAACTAACCCTAAGCGCTTTTTCAGTACTGTAGCAGAAAAAGGAAAGTCAAAGAGCAGGTTAAGTGCATAAAGAGTAAAAATGGATCGCTGCTATATGATAATAAGGATATTATGGACACCTTAAACGGTTACTTTGTTGAGAATTTTACCTTAGAGCGGTCTTTATTCGGCCGGAGGGCTTGTCCAATGCTCAAGATTATTTAGCGGAAATTGAGGTTAGGGATAACGTCAGATTAGACAAGTTGCATCAACTAAAGGCAGATAAGGCGGCGGGTCCTGATGGCTTATATCCTCGAGTGCTCAGGAAGTTAGTGAGATCATCTTTAAGCCGCTATCTGCCATCTTTAGACGGTCTTTAGAAACTGGAGAAATACCAAATGATTGGAAACAGGGCAATATAATACCAATATATAAAAAGGGGACCGTACTGAGCCAGGTAATTACAGGCCAGTCAGTTTAACTTGCATTGCGTGCAAAATATTGGAATCTATCATAAAAGATGAGCTGGACTTATTTCTTGAACGTAACAATATCTTGAGGGATAGCCAACATGGTTTTCAGAAGGAAGGTCATGCCTGACAAACCTTCTGGAATTTTTTGAAGAGGCCACCAAGACTTATGACCAGAGCAGGGCTTATGACATCATATATTTGGATTTTCAGAAAGCATTTGACACAGTACCGCATAAGAGACTAATTTTTAAAATGAGCTCCATTGGAGTTACAGGTGGTATTCTGAAGTGGATTCATAACTGGTTGCAGGACAGAACACAAAGAGTGGTGGTCAGTGGTATATCATCTGAGCTAGGTAGGGTGGGGAGTGGCGTCCCCCAGGGATCGGTGTTGGGACCCCTGCTGTTCCTCATCTACATTAATGACCTTGATAGGAATATTGAGAGCAGATTAGTGAAATTTGCAGATGATACTAAATTGGGGGGCTTGGCAAATAGTTTAGAGTCCACTAAAGTGATTCAGGATGATTTGGATAGAATTCAGAATTGGGCAGAAATGTGGCAAATGAAATTTAATGTAGCGAAATGTAAAGTAGTACATGTAGGTAATAAAAACATTAGACGGATTACTTCATGGGAGGTTTTAAACTGAATGTGCTCCACAAGAGAAAGATCTGGGAGTGATTGTTGACCAAACCCTCACAGGCTCTAGCCATTGTGCCGTAGCTGTTAAAAAGCCAATCGGATGCTGGGATACATTGCCAAAAGTATTGAGTTCAAATCCAAGGAGGTGATGCTTCTTTTGTACAACACATTCGTCAGACCACATCTAGAGTATTGTGTACAGTTCTGGGGACCATACTTTAAGAAAGACATAGAGGCTTTAGAGAAAGTTCAGAGAAGAGCCACGGCTAATTCCGGTATTAAAGATGAAAGCTATGAGAAAAGGCTGAAGATCCTTAATCTCTTTAGTCTTAGGAAAAGGAGACTAAGGGGTGATTTGATTGAGGTCTTTAAATATGTTAAAGGGATTAACAAAGTGAATTATGTAGGATTCCTTCAACCAAGTGTTGTTAGCAGAACTCGGGGTCACAAATGGAAGCTGACTAAAGGTAAATTTAGCACTGATATTCGGAAATATTTCTTCACCCAAAGAGTAATTTCAGTGTGGAACAGCTTGCCTGACCATATTGTTGAGGCAGAGACCTTGGGAGTTTTCAAGAGCAGACTTGACTTAAAGCTAGATACCATTGAGTCATTGAGTATCTGAAGTGATATATTCACGATGGTACAAAGAAACTGGCGAGCCTAGTTGGGCTGAACGGCCTGTTCTCGCCATTCATGTTATGTTATGTTATGTTATGTTATGTTATGTTATGTTATGTTAAGTACAGTAAGTTTAAGTTTGAATGCAAATGCTAACTTGCTAATCCTAGCGATCTAATGCTAGTGCTAATTTCTGGTCATTTTCATACTGTATGTGTCCTTTATGATTGAAATAAGAGATCAGATGGCATTAAAGCATCACCTTTCATGGGATTATGAGATTAGATGGCATTAAAGCTTAACCCTTCTTTATATACGCCAATACAGCAATGTTAAAGTTTGAATGCTAATTCTAACTTGCTAATGCTAGCGATCTAATGCTAGTGCTAATATCAGGTCATTTTCATACTGTACGTGTCCTCTATGATGTATGTAAGAGATCAGATGCCATTAAAGCATAACCCTTCATGGGAATATCAGATTAGATGGCATTAAAGCTTAACCCTTCTTGTATACATGCAAGTACAGCAAGTTTAAATTTGAATGCTAATGCTAACTTGCTGATGCTAGCGATTTAATGCTAGTGCTAATATCTTGTCATTTTCATACAGTACGTGTCCTCTATGATGGAAATAAGAGATCAGATGGCATTAAAGCATATCTCTTCATGGGCATTTTAGATTAGATTGCATTAAAGCTTCACCCTTCTTGTATACTTCCAAGTACTGCAATGTTTCAGTTTGAATGCTAAAGCTAACTTGCTAATGCTAGTGATCTAATGCTAGTGCTAATATCAGGTAATTTTCATACTGTACGTGTCCTCTACAATGGAAATAAGAGATCAGATGGCATTAAAGCATAACCCTTCATGGGCATATTAGATTAGATGGCATTAAAGATTAACCCTTCTTTATATACGCAAATACAGCAATGTTAAAGTTTGAATGCTAATGCTAACTTTCTAATGCTAGCGATCTAATGCTAGTGCTAATATCAGGTCATTTTCTTACTGGACGTGTCCACTATGATGTATATAAGAGATCAGATGGCATTAAAGCATAACCCTTCATGGGCATATTAGATTAGATGGCCTTAAAGCTTAACCCTTCTTTATATACGCAAATACAGCAATGTTAAAGTTTGAATGCTAATGCTAACTTGCTAATGCTAGCGATCTAATGCTAGTGCTAATATCAGGTCATTTTCATTCTGTACGTGTCCTCTATAATGTATATAAGAGATCAGATGGCATTAAAGCATAACCCTTCATGGGCATATTAGATTAGATGGCATTAAAGCTTAACCCTTCTTCTTATACGCAAATACAGCAATGTTAAAGTTTGAATGCTAATGCTAACTTGTTAATGCTAGCGATCTAATGCTAGTGCTAATATCAGGTCATTTTCATACTGGACGTCCTCTATGATGTATATAAGAGATCACATGCCATTAAAGCATAACCATTGATGGGAATATCAGATTAGATGGCATTAAAGCTTGACCCTTCTTGTATACATGCAAGTACAGTAAGTTTAAGTTTGAATGCTAATGCTAACTTGCTAATGCTATCGATCTAATGCTAGTGCTAATTTCTGGTCATTTTCATACTGTATGTGTCCTTTATGATGGAAATAAGAGATCAGATGGCATTAAAGCATCACCTTCATGGGATTATGAGATTAGATGGCATTAAAGCTTAACCCTTCTTTATATAATGCAAATACAGCAATGTTAAAGTTTGAATGCTAATGCTAACTTGCTAATGCTAGCGATCTAATGCTAGTGCTAATATCAGGTCATTTTCATACTGTACGTGTCCTCTATGATGTATATAAGAGATCAGATGGCATTAAAGCATAACCCTTCATGGGAATATCAGATTAGATGGCATTAAAGCTTAACCTTTCTTGTATACATGCAAGTACAGTAAGTTTAAGTTTGAATGCTAATGCTAACTTGCTAATGCTATCGATCTAATGCTAGTGCTAATATCTGGTCATTTTCATACTGTATGTGTCCTTTATGATGGAAATAAGAGATCAGATGGCATTAAAGCATCACCTTTCATGGGATTATCAGATTAGATGGCATTAAAACTTAACCCTTCTTTTACATACATGCTAGATTTATTTTCTATATTGCACGGGTCTCTAGATGGAATAAGATCTAGTACAGCAAGTTTAAGTTTGAATGCTAATGCTAACTTGCTAATGCTAGCGATCTAATGCTAGTGCTAATATCTGGTCATTTTCATACTGTACGTGTCCTCTATGATGGATATAAGAGATCAGATGGCATTAAAGCATAACCCTTCATGGGAATATCAGATTAGATGACATTAAAGCTTAACCCTTCTTGTATAAATGCAAGTACAGTAAGTTTAAGTTTGAATGCTAATGCTAACTTGCTAATGCTAGCGATCTAATGCTAGTGCTAATATCATGGTCATTTTTGAATGCATACTTTATACGTGTCCTCTATGATGGAAATAAGAGATCAGATGGCATTAAAGCATAACCCTTCATGGGCATATCAGATTAGATGACATTAAAGCTTAACCCTTCTTGAATAAATGCAAGTACAGTAAGTTTAAGTTTGAATGCTAATGCTAACTTGCTAATGCTAGCGATCTAATGCTAGTGCTAATATCTGGTCATTTTCATACTGTATGTGTCCTCTATAATGGAAATAAGAGATCAGATGGCATTAAAGCATCACCCTTCATGGGCATATTAGATTAGATGGCATTAAAGCTTCATCCTTTTGTATACATGCAAGTACAGCAAGTTTAAGTTTGAATGCTAATGCTAACTTGCTAATGCTAGCGATCTAATGCTAGTGCTAATATCTGGTCATTTTCATACTGTATGTGTCCTCTATATGGAATAAGAGATCAGATGGCATTAAAGCATCACCCTTCATGGGATTATGAGATTAGATGGCATTAAAAGCTTAACCCTTCTTGTATAAATGCAAATACAGCAATGTTAAAGTTTGAATGCTAATGCTAACTTGCTAATGCTAGCGATCTAATGCTAGTGCTAATATCTGGTCATTTTCATACTGTATGTGTCCTTTATGATGGAAATAAGAGATCAGATGGCATTAAAGCATCACCCTTCATGGGATTATGAGATTAGATGGCATTAAAGCTTAACCCTTCTTAATACATGCAAATACAGCAATGTTTAAGTTTGAATGCTAATGCTAACTTGCTAATGCTAGCGATCTAATGCTAGTGCTAATATCAGGTCATTTTCATACTGTATGTGTCCTTTATGATTGAAATAAGAGATCAGATGGCATTAAAGCATCACCTTTCATGGGATTATCAGATTAGATGGCATTAAAGCTTAACCCTTCTTGTATACATGCAAATACAGTAATGTTAAAGTTTGAATGCTAATGCTAACTTGCTAATGCTAGCGATCTAATGCTAGTGCTAATATCAGGTCATTTTCATACTGTATGTGTCCTTTATGATTGAAATAAGAGATCAGATGGCATTAAAGCATCACCTTTCATGGGATTATGAGATTAGATGGCATTAAAGCTTAACCCTTCTTTATATACATGCAAATACAGCAATGTTTAAGTTTGAATGCTAATGCTAACTTGCTAATGCTAGCGATCTAATGCTAGTGCTAATATCAGGTCATTTTCATACTGTACGTGTCCTCTATGATGTATATAAGAGATCAGATGGCATTAAAGCATAACCCTTCATGGGAATATCAGATTAGATGGCATTAAAGCTTAACCCTTCTTGTATACATGCAAGTACAGCAAGTTTAAGTTTGAATGCTAATGCTAACTTGCTAATGCTAGCGATCTAATGCTAGTGCTAATTTCTGGTCATTTTCATACTGTATGTGTCCTTTATGATTGAAATAAAAGATCAAATGGCATTAAAGCATCACCTTTCATGGGATTATGAGATTAGATGGCATTAAAGCTTAACCCTTCTTTATATACGCCAATACAGCAATGTTAAAGTTTGAATGCTAATTCTAACTTGCTAATGCTAGCGATCTAATGCTAGTGCTAATATCAGGTCATTTTCATACTGTACGTGTCCTCTATGATGTATGTAAGAGATCAGATGCCATTAAAGCATAACCCTTCATGGGAATATCAGATTAGATGGCATTAAAGCTTAACCCTTCTTGTATACATGCAAGTACAGCAAGTTTAAATTTGAATGCTAATGCTAACTTGCTATGCTAGCGATTAATGCTAGTGCTAATATCTTGTCAAATAGCGATTTAATGCTAGTGCTAATATCTTGTCATTTTCATACTGTATGTGTCCTTTATGATGGAAATAAGAGATCAGATGGCATTAAAGCATATCTTTCATGGGCATTTTAGATTAGATTGCATTAAAGCTTAACCCTTCTTGTATACATGCAAGTACAGCAATGTTTCAGTTTGAATGCTAAAGCTAACTTGCTAATGCTAGTGATCTAATGCTAGTGCTAATATCAGGTCATTTTCATACTGTATGTGTCCTTTATGATGGAAATAAGAGATCAGATGGCATTAAAGCATAACCCTTCATGGGCATATTAGATTAGATGGCATTAAAGATTAACCCTTCTTTTATATACGCCAAATACAGCAATGTTAAAGTTTGAATGCTAATGCTAACTTTCTAATGCTAGCGATCTAATGCTAGTGCTAATATCAGGTCATTTTCATACTGTACGTGTCCTCTATGATGTATATAAGAGATCAGATGGCATTAAAGCATAACCCTTCATGGGAATATCAGATTAGATGGCCTTAAAAACTTAACCCTTCTTTATATATGCAAATACAGCAATGTTAAAGTTTGAATGCTAATGCTAACTTGCTAATGCTAGCGATCTAATGCTAGTGCTAATATCTTGTCATTTTCATTCTGTACGTGTCCTCTATGATGTATATAAGAGATCAGATGGCATTAAAGCATAACCCTTCATGGGCATATTAGATTAGATGGCATTAAAGCTTAACCCTTCTTCTATAAGCAAATACAGCAATGTTTCAGTTTGAATGCTAATGCTAACTTGTTAATGCTAGCGATCTAATGCTAGTGCTAATATCAGGTCATTTTCATACTGGACGTGTCCTCTATGATGGATATAAGAGATCACATGGCATTAAAGCATAACCATTGATGGGAATATCAGATTAGATGGCATTAAAGCTTAACCCTTCTTGTATACATGCAAATACAGCAAGTTTTAAAGTTTGAATGCTAATGCTAACTTGCTAATGCTAGCGATCTAATGCTAGTGCTAATATCTGGTCATTTTCATACTGTACGTGTCCTCTATGATGTATATAAGAGATCAGATGGCATTAAAGCATAACCCTTCATGGGCATATTAGATTAGATGGCATTAAAGCTTAACCCTTCTTGATATACGCAAATACAGCAATGTTAAAGTTTGAATGCTAATGCTAACTTGTTAATGCTAGCGATCTAATGCTAGTGCTAATATCAGGTCATTTTCATTCTTCAGATTATGATGTATATAAGAGATCAGATGGCATTAAAGCATAACCCTTCATGGGCATATTAGATTAGATGGCATTAAAGCTTAACCCTTTCTTGTATACATGCAAGTACAGCAAGTTTAAGTTTGAATGCTAATGCTAACTTGTTAATGCTAGCGATCTAATGCTAGTGCTAATATCTGGTCATTTTCATACTGGACGTGTCCTCTATGATGGAAATAAGAGATCAGATGCCATTAAAGCATAACCATTGATGGGAATATTAGATTAGATGGCATTAAAGCTTAACCCTTTCTTGTATACATGCAAAGTACAGCAATGTTTAAGTTTGAATGCTAATGCTAACTTGCTAATGCTATCGATCTAATGCTAGTGCTAATTTCTGGTCATTTTCATACTGTATGTGTCCTTTATGATGGAAATAAGAGATCAGATGGCATTAAAGCATCACCTTCATGGGCATCAGATTAGATGGCATTAAAGCTTAACCCCTTTTTATATACGCAAATACAGCAATGTTTAAGTTTGAATGCTAATGCTAACTTGCTAATGCTAGCGATCTAATGCTAGTGCTAATATCAGGTCATTTTCATACTGTACGTGTCCTATGATGTAATAAAGAGATCAGATGGCATTAAAGCATAACCCTTCATGGAATATTAGATTAGATGGCATTAAAAACTTAACCCTTCTTTTATACATGCAAGTACAGCAAGTTTAAGTTTGAATGCTAATGCTAACTTGCTAATGCTAGCGATCTAATGCTAGTGCTAATTTCTGGTCATTTTCATACTGTATGTGTCCTTTATGATGGAAATAAGAGATCAGATGGCATTAAAGCATAACCTTTCATGGGATTATCAGATTAGATGGCATTAAAACTTAACCCTTCTTTATACATGCAAGTACAGCAAGTTTAAGTTTGAATGCTAATGCTAACTTGCTAATGCTAGCGATCTAATGCTAGTGCTAATTTCTGGTCATTTTCATACTGTATGTGTCCTTATGATTGAAATAAGAGATCAGATGGCATTAAAGCATAACCCTTCATGGGAATATGAGATTAGATGGCATTAAAGCTTAACCCTTCTTTATACATGCAAGTACAGCAATGTTTAAGTTTGAATGCTAATGCTAACTTGCTAATGCTAGCGATCTAATGCTAGTGCTAATATCTGGTCATTTTCATATTGTACGTGTCCTCTATGATGTATATAAGAGATCAGATGGCATTAAAGCATAAATACATGGATATCAGATTAGATGACATTAAAGCTTAAACCCTTCTTGTATACATGCAAGTACAGTAAGTTTAAGTTTGAATGCTAATGCTAACTTGCTAATGCTATCGATCTAATGCTAGTGCTAATATCTGGTCATTTTCATACTGTATATGTGTCCTCTATGATGGAAATAAGAGATCAGATGGCATTAAAGCATCACCTTTCATGGGATTATCAGATTAGATGGCATTAAAGCTTAACCCTTCTTGTATACATGCAAGTACAGTAAGTTTAAGTTTGAATGCTAATGCTAAATTGCTAATGCTAGCGATCTAATGCTAGTGCTAATATCTGGTCATTTTCATAATTGCACGTGTCCTCTATGATGGAAATAAGAGATCAGATGGCATTAAAGCATAACCTTCATGGGAATATTAGATTAGATGGCATTAAAGCTTAACCCTTTTTGAATACATGCAAGTACAGTAAGTTTAAGTTTGAATGCTAATGCTAACTTGCTAATGCTAGCGATCTAATGCTAGTGCTAATATCTGGTCATTTTCATACTGTATGTGTCCTCTATAATGGAAATAAGAGATCAGATGGCATTAAAGCATCACCCTTCATGGGCATATTAGATTAGATGGCATTAAAGCTTCACCCTTTTGTATACATGCAAGTACAGCAAGTTTAAGTTTGAATGCTAATGCTAACTTGCTAATGCTAGCGATCTAATGCTAGTGCTAATATCTGGTCATTTTCATACTGTACGTGTCCTCTATAATGGAAATAAGAGATCAGATGGCATTAAAGCATCACCCTTCATGGGATTTTTAGATTAGATGGCATTAAAGCTTTACCCGTCTTTATATATGCAAATACGGCAATGTTAAAGTTTGAATGCTAATGCTAACTTGCTAATGCTATCGATCTAATGCTAGTGCTAATTTCAGGTCATTTTCATACTGTTCGTGTCCTTATGATTGAAATAAAGAGATCAGATGGCATTAAAGCATCACCTTCATGGATTATCAGATTAGATTGCATTAAAGCTTAACCCTTCTTGTATACATGCAAGTACAGCAATGTTAAAAGTTTGAATGCTAATGCTAACTTGCTAATGCTAGCGATCTAATGCTAGTGCTAATATCAGGTCATTTTCATACTGCACGTGTCCTCTATGATGTAAATAAGGATCAGATGGCATTAAAGCATAACCCTTCATGGAAATATCAGATTAGATGGCATTAAAGCTTAACCCTTCTTGTATACATGCAAGAGTAAGTTTAAGTTTGAATGCTAAAGCTAACTTGCTAATGCTATCATCTAATGCTTTCTTCTGGTCATTTTCATACTGTACGTGTCCTTTATGATGTATATAAGAGATCAGATGGCATTAAAGCATAACCTTTCTTATATTATCAGATTAGATGGCATTAAAAGCTTAACCCTTCTTTATATATGCAATACAGCAATGTTTAAGTTTGAATGCTAATGCTAACTTCTAATGCTATCGATCTAATGCTAATTCTAATATCAGGTCATTTTCATACTGTACGTGTCCTCTATGATGTATATAAAGAGATCAGATGGCATTAAAGCATAACCTTTCATGGGAATATCAGATTAGATGGCATTAAAGATTAACCCTTCTGTTATACATGCAAGTACAGTAAGTTTAAGTTTGAATGCTAATGCTAACTTGCTACTGCTATCGATCTAATGCTAGTGCTAATTTCTGGTCATTTTCATTCTGTTTCATTTATGATGGAAATGTGTGGCATTAAAGCATCACCTTCAAGGATTATCAGATTAGATGCATTAAAGCATAACTCTTCATATGTACATGATTTTAAGTTTGAATGCTAATGAACTTAGGATGGCATTAAAGCTAATTTCCATTTCATACTGTATGTGTCATTGAAATAAAAGATCAAATGGCATTAAAGCATCAAGGATCTGATTAGATGGCATTAAAGCTAACCCTTCTTTATACGCAAATACAGCAATGTTATTTAAATGCTAATGCTAACTTGCTAATGCTAGCGATCTAATGCTAGTGCTAATATCAGGTCATTTTCATACTGTATGTGTCCTTTATGATGGAAATAAGAGATCAGATGGCATTAAAGCATATCCTTCATGGGGATTATCAGATTAGATGGCATTAAAGCTAACCCTTCTTGTATACATGCAAGTACAGCAAGTTTAAGTTTGAATGCTAATGCTAACTTGCTGATGCTAGCGATTTAATGCTAGTGCTAATATCTTGTCATTTTCATACAGCACGGGTCCTCTATGATGGAAATAAGATCAGATGTCATTAAAGCCTATCCCTTCATGGGCATATTAGATTGGATTGCATTAAAGCTTCAATTCTTCTTTATACTTGCAAATACAGCAATGTTTAAGTTTGAATGCTAAAGCTAACTTGCTAATGCTAGTGATCTAATGCTAGTGCTAACATCAGGTCATTTTTTCATACTTGCACGTGTCCTCTATAATGGATATAAGAGATCAGATGGCATTAAAGCATAACCCTTCATGGGGATATTAGATTAGATGGCATTAAATCTTAACCCTTCTTGTATACATGAAATTACAAGTTTAGGTTTGAATGCTAATGCTAACTTGCTAATGCTATCGATCTAATGCTAGTGCTAATTTCTGGTCATTTTCATGCTTTATGTGTCCTTTATGATGGAAATAAGAGATCAGATGGCATTAAAGCATCACCCTTTCATGGATTATCAGATTAGATGGCATTAAAGCTTTACCCTTCTTGTATACAGCAAAGTTTAAGTTTGAATGCTAATGCTAACTTGCTAATGCTAGCCATTTAATGCTAGTGCTAATATCTGTCATTTTCATACTGTACGTGTCCTCTATGATGGAAATAAAAGATCAGATGGGTATTAAAGCATCACCCTTCATGGGCATATTAGATTAGATGGCATTAAAGCTTCAATTTTTTGTATACAATGCAACACAGCAAGTTTAAGCTTGAATGCTAATGCTTACTTGCTTAATGCTAGCGATCTAATGCTAGTGCTAATTTCTGGTCATTTTCAAACTGTATGTGTCCTTTATGATGGAAATAAGAGATCAGATGGCATTAAAGCATAACCCTTCATGGGATTATCAGATTAGATGGCATTAAAGCTAACCCTTCTTGTATACAATGCAAGTACAGCAAGTTTAAATTTGAATGCTAATGCTAACTTGCTGATGCTAGCGATTTAATGCTAGTGCTAATTTCTTGTCATTTTCATACAGTTTGTGTCCTCTTTATGATGGAAATAAGAGATCAGATGGCATTAAAACATATCCCTTCATGGGGATATCAGATTAGATTGCATTAAAGCTTAACCCTTCTTGTATACATGCAAGTACTGCAGTGTTTAAGTTTGAATGCTAAGCTAACTTGTTAATGCTAGCGATCTAATGCTAGTGCTAATATCAGGTCATTTTCATACTTGCACGTGTCCTCTATAATGGAAATAAGAGATCAGATGCCATTAAAGCATAACCCTTCATGGGCATATTAGATTAGATGGCATTAAAGCTTAACCTTCTTCATATACGCAAATACAGCAAATGTTAAAAGTTTGAATGCTAATGCTAACTTGCTAATGCTAGCGATCTAATGCGTTAGTGCTAATTTCTGGTCATTTTCATACTGTAATGTGTCCTCTATGATGTATATAAGAGATCAGATGGCATTAAAGCATAACCCTTCATGGGCATATTAGATTAGATGGCATTAAAGCTTAACCTTCTTCATCGACGCAAATACAGCAATGTTAAAGTTTGAATGCTAATGCTAACTTGCTAAATGCTAGCGATCTAATGCTAGTGCTATATCAGGTCATTTTTATACTGTATGTCCTTCTATGATGTATATAAGAGATCGATGGCATTAAAGCATAACCCTTGATGGGAATATCAGATTAGATGGCATTAAAGCTTAACCCTTCTTGTATACATGCAAGTACAGTAAGTTTAAGTTTGAATCTAATGCTAACTTGCTAATGCTATCGATCTAATGCTAGTGCTAATTTCTGGTCATTTTCTATACTGTATGTGTCTATGATGGAAATAAGAGATCAGATGGCATTAAAGCATCACCTTTCATTGATTATTATCAGATTAGATGGCATTAAAGCTTAACCCTTCTTGTATACACATGCAAGTACAGCAAGTTTAAGTTTGAATGCTAATGCTAACATGCTAATGAAAGCGTATCTAATGGTAGTGCTAATATCTCGTCATTTTCATACTGTACGTGTCCTCTATGATGGAAATAAGAGATCAGATGGCATTAAAGATAACCCTTTCTTGTATACATGCAAGTAAGTTTAAGTTTGAATGCTAATGCTAATTGCTAATGCTATCGCATCTATCAGTTAGTGCTAAATATCTGGTCATTTTCATACTGTAATGGTCCTACATGATGGATATAATAGATAAGATGGCATTTTCATAACCCTTCATGGGAATATCAGATTAGATTGCATTAAATGCTTAATGGATATAATAGCAAGATGTTTAAGTTTGAAGCATAACCTTCATGGGAATAGATTATCTATTGCATTAAATATCTGGTCATTTTCATACTTCATCTGTGCAATAATAAATAAGAGATCAGATGGCATTAAAGTTCACCCTTCATGGGGGATTTGATTAGATGGCAAGCGATCTAATCCTTTTTGTAAAACATGCATCTGGTCATTTTTGAATGCTTCATGCTCTATAATGCTGAAATATCTAATGCTAGTGCTATGGTCATTTTCATCCTGTATCAATTCTTTATGATTGGGACAAAGATTCAGAGATGGCATTAAAGCAACATCCTTTTTGATTAACATTCGAGTACATTAAAGTTTAACCCCTTGAATTATATATGCAGTAACAGCAATGTTAAAGTTTGAATGCCAATAAACTTGCTAATGCTAGCTTATCTAATGCTAGTGTCATTTTCAGGTCGCCTATGTGTCCTTTATGGATGATGTATATAAGAGATCAGATGCCAATAAAGCAACACCCTTCATGGGATTATCAGATAAGATGCCATTAAAGCTTTAACCCTTCTTTATACATGCAAGTGCCATGTAAATGCTTAAAAGTTTGAATGCTAATGCTAACTTGCTAATGTTATTTCCATCTAATGCTAAAAGCTAATTTCTGGTCATTTTTATACTGTATGTCCTTCATGATGGTAATAAGAGATCATGCCATTAAAGCATAACCCCTTCAGCGAATATCAGATAAGATGGCATTAAAGCTTTTATCCCTTCTGTATACATGCAAGTACAGCAAGTTTAAGTTGAATGCCAATGCTAACTTGCTAATGCTAGCGATCTAATGCTAGTGCTAATTTCTGGTCATTTTCATGCTGTATGTCCTTTATGATGGAAATAAATGATCAGAATGGCATTAAAGCATCACCTTTCGGGATTATGAGGATTAGATGGCATTAAAGCTTAACCTTCTTTATATACGCAAATACAGCAATGTTAAAAGTTTGAATGCTAATGCTAACTTGCTAATGCTAGCGATCTAACGCTAGTGCTAATTTCAGGTCATTTTCTTATACTGTATGTGTCCTTTATGATTGAAATAAGAGATCAAATGGCATTTTCAAAGCAATTTCCTTCGGATTATCAGATTAGATGGCTTTAAAGCTTAACCCTTCTTTATATTGATGCAAATGTACAGCAAGTTTAAGCTTGAATGCTAATGCTAACTGTTGATGCTAGCGATCATCGCCAGTAAAGTAATATCAGTCATTTTTTATACAGTACGTGTCCTCTATGATGGAAATAAGAGATCAGATGGCATTAAAGCATCCCTTCATGGGATTATTAGATTGATTGCATTTAAAGCTTCAACCCTTTGTATACATGCAAGTACAGCAATGTTTAAGTTTGAATGCTAAAGCTAACTTGCTGATGCTAGTGGTCTAATGTTAGTGCAAATATTCTGTCATTTTCATACAGTACGTGTCCTCTATAATGGAAATAAGAGATCAGATGGCATTAAAGTGAAGCTAACCCTTCATGGGCATATGATTGAAGGCATTAAATCTTAAGCCTCTTGTATACATGCAAGTACAGCAATGTTTAAGTTTGAATGCTAATGCTAACTTGCTAATGCTATCGGTCTAATGCTAAAAGCTAACATCAGGTCATTTTCATACTGTACGTGTGTCCTTTATGATGTAAATAAGAGATCAGATGGCATTAAAGCATCAACCCTTCATGGGGTTATTAGATTAGATGGCATTAAATCTTAACCCTTTCTTGTATACATGCAAGTACAGTAAAGTTTAAATTTGAATGCTAATGCTAAATCCTTTGGTGATGCTATCGATTTAATGCTAGTGCTAATATCTTGTCATTTTCAAACTGTATGTGTCCTTTTGTGATGTAAATAAGAGATCAGATGGCATTAAAGCATCACCCTTCATGGGGTTATCAGATTAGATGGCATTAAAGCTTAACCCCTCTTGTATACATGCAAGTACAGCAAGTTTAAATTTGAATGCTAATGCTAACTTGTTGATGCTAGCGATTTAATGCTAGTTCATTATCTTGTCATTTTCATACAGTCGCGGTTCCTCTGTGATGGAAAAGAGATCAGATGCCATTAAAGCATATCCTTCATGGGCATATTAGATTAGATGGTATTAAAAGCTTAACCCTTCTTCATATACGCAAATACTGCAATGTTTAAGTTTGAATGCTAAAGCTAACTTACAATGCTAGCGATCTAATGCTAGTGCTAATTTCAGGTCATTTTTCATACTGTACGTGTCCTATGATGAAATAAGAGATCAGATGCCATTAAAGCATAACCCTTCATGGGCATATTAGGATTAGATGGCATTAAAGCTTAACCCTTCTTCATATACGCAAATACAGCAATGTTAAAGTTTGAATGCTAATGCTAACTTGCTAATGCTAGCGATCTAATGCTAGTGCTAATATCAGGTCATTTTCATACTGTACGTGTCCTCTATGATGTATATAAGAGATCAGATGGCATTAAAGCATAACCCTTCATGGGAATATCAGATTAGATGGCATTAAAGCTTAACCCTTCTTGTATACATGAAATACAGTAAGTTTAAGTTTGAATGCTAATGCAAACTTGCTAATGCTATCGATCTAATGCTAGTGCTAATTTCAGGTCATTTTCATACTGTATGTGTCTCTTTGATGGAAATAAGAGATCAGATGGCATTAAAAGCATAACCCTTCATGGGATTATGAGATTAGATGGCATTAAAGCTTAACCTTCTTGTATACATGCAAGTACAGCAAGTTTAAGTTTGAATGCTAATGCTAACTTGCTAATGCTATCGATCTAATGCTAGTGCTAATTTCAGGTCATTTTCATACTGTATGTGGTCTTTTATGATGGAAATAAGAGATCAGATGGCATTAAAGCATCACCCTTCATGGGATTATCAGATTAGATGGCATTAAAGCTTAACCCTTTTGTATACATGCAAGTACAGCAATGTTTAAGTTTGAATGCTAATGCTAACTTGCTAATGCTATCGATCTAATGCTAGTGCTAATATCTGGTCATTTTCATACAGCACGGTCCTCTATGATGGAAATAAGGATCAGATGGCATTAAAGCATAACCCATTAAAGCTTAACCCTTCTTGTAAACAGATGATTACATTACAGCTACAGTAATGTTTAAGTTTTGAATGCTAATGCTAACTTGCTAATGCTATCGATCTAATGCTAGTGCTAATATCTGATCATTTTCATACTATGTGTCCTCTATGATGGAAATAAGAGATCAGATGGCATTAAAGCATATCCCTTCATGGGCATATTAGATTAGATTGCATTAAAGCTTAACCCTTTTGCTGTACAAAATGCAATTACAGTAAGTTTAAGTTTGAATGCTAATGCTAACTTTGCTAATGTTAGTGATCTAATGCTAGTGCTAATATCAGGTCATTTTCATACTGTACGTGGTCCTTATAATGGAAATAAGAGATCAGATGGCATTAAAGCATAACCTTCATGGGCATATCAGGATTAGATGGCATTAAAGCTTAACCTTCTTGTATAAATGCAATTACAGCAAGTTTAAGTTTGAATGCTAATGCTAACTTGCAAATGCTAGCGATCTAATGCTAGTGCTAATATCTGGTCATTTTCATACTGCACGTGTCCTCTATGATGTATATAAGATCAGATGGCATTAAAGCATCACCCTTCATGGGAATATCAGATTAGATGGCATTAAAGCTTAACCCTTCTTGTATACATGCAAATACAGCAAGTTTAAGTTTGAATGCTAATGCTAACTTGTTAATGCTAGCGATCTAATGCTAGTGCTAATATCTGGTCATTTTCATACTGCACGTGTCCTCTTATGATGGAAATAAGAGATCAGATGGCATTAAAGCATAATGGGATTATGAGGATTAGATGGCATTAAAGCTTCTTTTGTATACATGCAAATACAGCAAGTTTAAGTTTGAATGCTAATGCTAACTTGCTAATGCTAGCGATCTAATGCTAGTGCTAATATCTGGTCATTTTCATACTGTACGGTCCTCTATGATGTATAATAAGAGATCAGATGGCATTAAAGCATAACCCTTCATGGGAATATCAGATTAGATGGCATTAAAGCTTAACCCCTTCTTGTATACATGCAAATACAGCAAGTTTAAAGTTTGAATGCTAATGCTAACTTGCTAATGCTATCGATCTAATGCTAGTGCTAATTATTCATCATTTTCATACTGTATGTGTCCTTTATGATGGAAATAAGAGATCAGATGGCATTAAAGCATAACACCTTCATGGGAATATCAGGATTAACCCAGATTAGATGGCAGTTAAATCTGGTTTAACCTCTATGATGTATAAAGATCTCAGATTTTCATTAAGCATCGGTCCTTTGAATGGCATTAAACATAATCCTTTTGTATAATGCTAGTTTAAGCTTTGATGCTAATGCTAGTGCTAATCTAATGCTAGTCATTTTTTTTCATACTGTACGCGGTCCTTTATGATGGAAATAAAAGATCAGATGGCATTAAAGCATCACCCTTCATGGGCATATTAGATTAGATGGCATTAAAGCTAATCCTTTTGTATACATGCAATACAGCAATGTTTAAGTTTGAATGCTAATGCTAACTTCCTAATGCTATCGACATCTAATGCTAGTGCTAATATCTGGTCATTTTCATACTGTACGGTCCTCTATGATGTATATAAGAGATCAGATGGCATTAAAGCATCAACCTTCATGGATATATTAGATTAGATGGCATTAAAGCTTAACCCTTCTTGTATACATGCAAGTACAGCAAGTTTAAGTTTGAATGCTAATGCTAACTTGCTAATGCTAGCGATCTAATGCTAGTGCTAATTTCAGGTCATTTTCATACTGTATGTGTCCTTATGATTGAAATAAGAGATCAGATGGCATTAAAGCATCACCTTCATGGGATTATGAGATTAGATGGCATTAAAGCTTAACCCTCTTCTATATACTTGCAAATACAGCAATGTTTAAGTTTGAATGCTAAAGCTAACTTGCTAATGCTAGCGATCTAATGCTAGTGCTAATATCAGGTCATTTTCATACTGTACGTGTCCTACATGATGAAATAAGAGATCAGATGGCATTAAAGCATAACCTTTCATGGGATTATCAGATTAGATGGCATTAAAGCTTAACCCTTCTTGTATACATGCAATTACAGTAAGTTTAAGTTTGAATGCTAATGCTAACTTGCTAATGCTATCGATCTAATGCTAGTGCTAATTTCTGGTCATTTTCATACTGTATGTGTCCTTTATGATGGAAATAAGAGATCAGATGGCATTAAAGCATCACCTTTCATGGGATTATCAGATTAGATGGCATTAAAGCTTAACCCTTCTTGTATACATGCAAGTACAGCAAGTTTAAGTTTGAATGCTAATGCTAACTTGCTAATGCTAGCGATCTAATGCTAGTGCTAATTTCTGGTCATTTTCATACTGTATGTGTCCTTTATGATGGAAATAAGAGATCGATGGCATTAAAGCATCACCTTTCATGGGATTATGAGATTAGATGGCATTAAAGCTTAACCTTCTTCTATATATGCAAATACAGCAATGTTTAAGTTTGAATGCTAATGCTAACTTGCTAATGCTAGCGATCTAATGCTAGTGCTAATATCTGGTCATTTTCATACTGTATGTGTCCTCTATGATGGAAATAAGAGATCAGATGGCATTAAAGCATAACCTTCATGGGCATATTAGATTAGATGGCATTAAAGCTTAACCCTTCTTGTATACATGCAATTACAGCAAGTTTAAGTTTGAATGCTAATGCTAACTTGCTAATGCTCTAGCGATCTAATGCTAGTGCTAATATCTGGTCATTTTCATACTGTCCTCTATGATGGAAATAAGAGATCAGATGGCATTAAAGCATAACCCTTCATGGGAATATCAGATTAGATGGCATTAAAGCTTAACCCTTCTTGTATACATGCAAATACAGCAAGTTTAAGTTTGAATGCTAATGCTAACTTGCTAATGCTAGCGATCTAATGCTAGTGCTAATATCTTGTCATTTTCATACTGTATGTGTCCTATATGATGGAAATAAGAGATCAGATGGCATTAAAGCATAACCTTCATGGGATTATCAGATTAGATGGCATTAAGCTTAACCCTTCTTATATACATGCAAGTACAGCAATGTTTAAGTTTGAATGCTAATGCTAACTTGCTAATGCTAGCGATCTAATGCTAGTGCTAATATCTGGTCATTTTCATACTGTACGGTCCTCTATGATGGAAATAAGAGATCAGATGGCATTAAAGCATAACCTTCATGGCATATTAGATTAGATGGCATTAAAGCTTAACCCTTTTGTATACATGCAAGTACAGCAATGTTTAAGTTTGAATGCTAATGCTAACTTGCTAATGCTAGCGATCTAATGCTAGTGCTAATATCTGTCATTTTCATACTGTACGTGTCCTCTATAATGGAAATAAGAGATCAGATGGCATTAAAGCATAACCCTTCATAGGTATTATTAGATTAGATGGCATTAAAGCCCTTCTTGTATACATGCAAATACAGCAATGTTTAAGTTTGAATGCTAATGCTAACTTGCTAATGCTAGCGATCTAATGCTAGTGCTAATATCAGGTCATTTTTCATACTGTACGTGTCCTCTATGATGGAAATAAGAGATCAGATGGCATTAAAGCATAACCCTTCTGGAATATAGATTAGATGGCATTAAAGCTTAACCCTTCTGTTATACATGCAAGTACAGCAAGTTTAAGTTTGAATGCTAATGCTAACTTGCTAATGCTAGCGATCTAATGCTAGTGCTAATATCAGGTCATTTTCATACTGTACGTGTCCTCTATGATGGAAATAAGAGATCAGATGGCATTAAAGCATAACCCTTCATGGGATTATACAGATTAGATGGCATTAAATGCTTAACCCTTCTTGCTATACATGCAAATACAGCAATGTTTAAGTTTGAATGCTAATGCTAACTTGCTAATGCTAGCGATCTAATGCTAGTGCTAATATCTGGTCATTTTCATACTGTACGTGTCCTCTATGATGGAAATAAGAGATCAGATGGCATTAAAGCATAACCATTCATGGGATTATGATTAGATGGCATTAAGAGATTAACCCATTTCTTTATATACATGCAAATACAGCAAGTTTAAAGTTTGAATGCTAATGCTAACTTGCTAATGCTAGCGATCTAATGCTAGTGCTAATATCAGGTCATTTTCATACTGTACGTGTCCTCTATGATGGAATATAAGAGATCAGATGGCATTAAAGCATAACCCTTCATGGGATATTAGATTAGATGGCATTAAAGCTTAACCCTTCTTGTATACATGCAAATACAGCAAGTTTAAAGTTTGAATGCTAATGCTAACTTGATGATAATGCTAGCGATCTAATGCTAGTGCTAATATCTCATCATTTTCATACTGTACGTGTCCTCTATAATGATGAGATCAGAATTAAAGCATAACCCTTCATGGGAATATCAGATTAGATGGCATTAAAGCTTAACCCTTCTTGTATACATGCAAGTACAGTAAGTTTAAGTTTGAATGCTAATGCTAACTTGCTAATGCTAGCGATCTAATGCTAGTGCTAATATCTGGTCATTTTCATACTGCACGTGTCCTCTATGATGGAAATAAAAGATCAGATGGCATTAAAGCATAACCCTTCATGGGAATATCAGATTAGATGGCATTAAAGCTTAACCCTTCTTTATATCACATTTTAAATACAGTAAGTTTAAGTTTGAATGCTAATGCTAACTTGCTAATGCTAGCGATCTAATGCTAGTGCTAATATCTCATCATTTTCATACTGTACGTGTCCTCTATGATGGAAATAAGAGATCAGATGGCATTAAAGCATAACCCTTCATGGGAATATCAGATTTAGATGCTAATGCTAACTTAAAGCCCTTCTGTTTACATGCAAGTACAATAAGTTTCATTTTTGAATGCTAATGCTAACTTGATAATGCTAGCGATCTAATGCTATTAAAGCTAATTTCTGGTCATTTTCAGCACTTTATGTGTCCTTTATGATGAAATAAGAGATCAATATGGCATTAAAGCATCACCTCTTCATGGAAATAAGAGATTAGATGGCATTAAAGCTTAACCCTTCTTGTATACATGCAAATACAGCAAGTTTAAGTTTGAATGCTAATGCTAACTTGCTAATGCTAGCGATCTAATGCTAGTGCTAATATCTGGTCATTTTCATACTGTAGGTGTCCTCTATGATGTATATAAGAGATCAGATGGCATTAAAGCATAACCCTTCATGGGAATATCAGATTAGATGGCATTAAAGCTTAACCCTTCTTTATACATGCAAATATTTAATTTTGAAATACAGCAATGTTTAAGTTTGAATGCTAATGCTAACTTGCTAATGCTAGCTATCGAATCTAATGCTAATGCTAATTTCTGGTCATTTTCATACAGTACGTGTCCTCTATGATGTATATAATAGATCAGATGGCATTAAAACATAACCCTTCATGGGATATCAGATTAGATGGCATTAAAGCTTAACCCTTCTTGTATTAATGCAAATACAGTAAGTTTAAGTTTGAATGCTAATGCTAACTTGCTAATGCTATCGATCTAATGCTAGTGCTAATTTCTGGTCATTTTCATACTGTATGTGTCCTTTATGATGTATAAATAAGAGATCAGATGGCATTAAAGCATCACCCTTCATGGGATTATCAGATTAGATGGCATTAAAATTAACCCTTCTTGTATACATGCAAGTACAGTAAGTTTAAGTTTGAATGCTAATGCTAACTTGTTAATGCTAGCGATCTAATGCTAGTGCTAATTTCTGGTCATTTTCATACTGTATGTGTCCTCTATGATGGAAATAAGAGATCAGATGGCATTAAAGCATAACCCTTCATTGGATTATGAGATTAGATGGCATTAAAGCTTAACCCTTCTTGTATACATGCAAATACAGCAATGTTAAAGTTTGAATGCTAATGCTAACTTGCTAATGCTATCGATCTAATGCTAGTGCTAAAATTCAGGTCATTTTCATACTGTATGTGTCCTCTAATGGAAATAAGAGATCAGATGGCATTAAAGCATCACCTTTCATGGGATTATCAGATTAGATGGCATTAAAGCTTAACCCTTCTGTTATACATGCAAGTACAGCAAGTTTAAGTTTGAATGCTAATGCTAACTTGCTAATGCTAGCGATCTAATGCTAGTGCTAATTTCTGGTCATTTTCATACAGTATGTGTCCTTTATGATGTAAATAAGAGATCAGATGGCATTAAAGCATACCTTTCATGGGATTATAGATTAGATGGCATTAAAGCTTAACCCTTCTTGTATACATGCAAGTACAGCAAGTTTAAGTTTGAATGCTAATGCTAACTTGCTAATGCTATCGATCTAATGCTAGTGCTAATTTCTGGTCATTTTCATTCTGTATGTGTCCTTATGATGGAAATAAGAGATCAGATGGCATTAAAGCATCACCTTCATGGGATTATGAGATTAGATGGCATTAAAGCTTAACCCTTCTTTATATAATGCAAATACAGCAATGTTAAAGTTTGAATGCTAATGCTAACTTGCTAATGCTAGCGATCTAATGCTAGTGCTAATATCAGGTCATTTTCATACTGTACGTGTCCTCTATGATGTATATAAGAGATCAGATGGCATTAAAGCATATCCCTTCATGGGAATATCAGATTAGATGGCATTAAAGCTTAACCCTTCTTTATACATGCAAGTACAGCAAGTTTAAGTTTGAATGCTAATGCTAACTTGCTAATGCTATCGATCTAATGCTAGTGCTAATTTCTGGTCATTTTCATACTGTATGTGTCCTTTATGATGGAAATAAGAGATCAGATGGCATTAAAGCATCACCCTTTCATGGGATTATCAGATTAGATGGCATTAAAGCTTAACCCTTCTTGTATACATGCAAATTACAGCAAGTTTAAGTTTGAATGCTAATGCTAACTTGCTAATGCTAGCGATCTAATGCTAGTGCTAATATCTCATCATTTTCATACTGTACGTGTCCTCTATGATGGAAATAAGAGATCAGATGGCATTAAAGCATCACCTTTCATGGGATTATGAGATTAGATGGCATTAAAGCTTAACCCTTCTTGTATATGCAAATACAGCAATGTTTAAGTTTGAATGCTAATGCTAACTTGCTAATGCTAGCGATCTAATGCTAGTGCTAATATCAGGTCATTTTCATACTGTACGTGTCCTCTATGATGGAAATAAGAGATCAGATGGCATTAAAGCATAACCCTTCATGGGATATTAGATTAGATGGCATTAAAGTTTAACCCTTCTTGTATACTTGCAAATACAGCAATGTTAAAGTTTGAATGCTAATGCTAACTTGCTAATGCTAGCGATCTAATGCTAGTGCTAATATCTCATCATTTTCATACTGTATGTGTCCTCTATGATGGAAATAAGAGATCAGATGGCATTAAAGCATAACCTTTCATGGGATTATTAGATTAGATGGCATTAAAGCTTAACCCTTCTTGTATACATGCAATTACAGCAAGTTTAAGTTTGAATGCTAATGCTAACTTGCTAATGCTAGCGATCTAATGCTAGTGCTAATATCTCATCATTTTCATACTGTACGTGTCCTCTATGATGGAAATAAGAGATCAGATGGCATTAAAGCATAACCCTTCTTGTATACATGGCAAAAGTACAGCAAGTTTAAGTTTGAATGCTAATGCTAACTTGCTAATGCTAGCGTTCTAATGCTAGTGCTAATATCTGGTCATTTTCATACTGTACGTGTCCTCTATGATGGAAATAAGAGATCAGATGGCATTAAAGCATAACCCTTCATGGGATTATATCAGATTAGATGGCATTAAAGCTTAACCCTTCTTTATACATGCAAATACAGCAATGTTTAAGTTTGAATGCTAATGCTAACTTGCTAATGCTAGCGATCTAATGCTAGTGCTAATATCAGGTCATTTTCATACTGTACGTGTCCTCTATGATGTAAATAAGAGATCAGATGGCATTAAAGCATAACCCTTCATGGGCATATTTAGATTAGATGGCATTAAAGTCTTCATCTCATCATTTTCTACTGTACGTGTCCTCTATGATGGAAATGCAAGTATAGCAAGTTTAAGTTTGAATGCTAATGCTAACTTGCTAATGCTAGCGATCTAATGCTAGTGCTAATATCTGGTCATTTTCATACTGCACGTGTCCTCTATGATGGAAATAAGAGATCAGATGGCATTAAAGCATAACCCTTCATGGGCATATTAGATTAGATGGCATTAAAGCTTAACCTTCTTGTATAAATGCAAATACAGCAATGTTAAAGTTTGAATGCAAATGCTAACTTTGCTAATGCTAGCGATCTAATGCTAGTGCTAATATCAGGTCATTTTCATACTGTACGTGTCCTCTATGATGTATATAAGAGATCAAATGGCATTAAAGACATAACCCTTCATGGGACTATCAGATTAGATGGCATTTAAAGCTTTGAACCCTTCTGTTATACATGCAAATACAGTAAGTTTAAGTTTGAATGCTAATGCTAACTTGACTGCTAGCGATCTAATGCTAGTGCTAATATCTCATCATTTTTAAACTGTACGTGTCCTTCTATGATGGAAATAAGAGATCAGATGGCATTAAAGCATAACCCTTCTTGTATACATGCAAGTACAGTAAGTTTAAGTTTGAATGCTAATGCTAACTTGCTAATGCTAGCGATCTAATGCTAGTGCTAATATCTCATCATTTTCATACTGTACGTGTCCTCTATGATGGAAATAAGAGATCAGATGGCATTAAAGCATAACCCTTCTGGGATATCAGCATTAGATTGAATTAAAACTTGCTAATGCCCTTCTGTAGTGCTACTCATCATTTTCATACTTTGGAAATAAGTTTGATGGCATTAAAGCATAATGCTAACTTTAAGTTTGAATGCTAATGCTATCTAATGCTAGTGCTAATTTCTGGTCATTTTCATACTGTATGTGTCCTTTATGATTGAAATAAGAGATCAGATGGCATTAAAGCATCACCTTTCATTGGATTATGAGATTAGATGGCATTAAAGCTTAACCCTTCTTTATATATGCAAATACAGCAATGTTTAAGTTTGAATGCTAATGCTAACTTGCTAATGCTAGCGATCTAATGCTAGTGCTAAATCTCATCATTTTCATACTGTACGTGTCCTCTATGATGTAAATAAGAGATCAGATGCCATTAAAGCATAACCCTTCATGGGAATATCAGATGATGGCATTAAAAAGCTTAACCCTTCTTTATACATGCAAGTACAGTAAGTTTAAGTTTGAATGCTAATGCTAACTTGCTAATGCTATCGATCTAATGCTAGTGCTAATTTCTGGTCATTTTCATACAGTATGTGTCCTTTATGATGTAAATAAGAGATCAGATGGCATTAAAGCATCACCTTTCATGGGATTATCAGATTAGATGGCATTAAAGCTTAACCCTTCTTGTATACATGCAAATACAGCAAGTTTAAGTTTGAATGCTAATGCTAACTTGCTAATGCTAGCGATCTAATGCTAGTGCTAATTTCAGGTCATTTTCATTCTGTATGTGTCCTTTTGATTGAAAATAAGAGATCAGATGGCATTAAAGCATCACCTTTCATGAGATTATGAGATTAGATGGCATTAAAGCTTAACCCTTCTTTATACATGCAAATACAGCAATGTTAAAGTTTGAATGCTAATGCTAACATGCTAATGCTAGCGATCTAATGCTAGTGCTAATATCTGGTCATTTTCATACTGTACGTGTCCTCTATGATGTATATAAAAGATCAGATGGCATTAAAGCATAACCCTTCATGGGAATATCAGATTAGATGGCATTAAAGCTTAACCCTTCTTGTATACATGCAAGTACAGCAAGTTTAAGTTTGAATGCTAATGCTAACTTGCTAATGCTATCGATCTAATGCTAGTGCTAATTTCTGGTCATTTTCATACTGTATGTGTCCTTCATGATGGAAATAAGAGATCAGATGGCATTAAAGCATCACCTTTCATGGGATTATCAGATTAGATGGCATTAAAATTAAACCTTCTTGTATACATTCAAGTACAGCAAGCTTAAAGTTTGAATGCTAATGCTAACTTGCTGATGCTAGCGATTTAATGCTAGTGCTAATATCTTGTCATTTTCATACAGTACGTGTCCTCTATGATGGAAATAAGAGATCAGATGGCATTAAAGCATATCCCTTCATGGGCATATTAGATTAGATTGCATTAAAGCTTAACCCTTCTTGTATACATGCAAGTACTGCAATGTTTAAGTTTGAATGCTAAAGCTAACTTGCTAATGCTAGTGATCTAATGCTAGTGCTAATATCAGGTCATTTTCATACTGTACGTGTCCTCTATAATGGAAATAAGAGATCAGATGGCATTAAAGCATAACCCTTCATGGGCATATTAGATTAGATGGCATTAATCTTAACCCTTCTTGTATACATGCAAGTACAGTAAGTTTAAGTTTGAATGCTAATGCTAACTTGCTAATGCTATCGATCTAATGCTAGTGCTAATTTCTGGTCATTTTCATGCTGTATGTGTCCTTTATGATGGAAATAAGAGATCAGATGGCTTTAAAGCATCACCTTTCATGGGATTATCAGATTAGATGGCATTAAAGCTTAACCCTTCTTGTATCCATGGAATTACTGCAAGTTTAAGTTTGAATGCTAATGCTAACTTGCTAATGCTAGCGATCTAATGCTAGTGCTAATATCTCATCATTTTCATACTGTACGTGTCCTCTATGATGGAAATAAGAGATCAGATGGCATTAAAGCATAACCCTTCATGGGATTATATTACATGGCATTAAAGCTTAACCCTTCTTGTATACAGCAAGTTTAAGTTTGAATGCTAATGCTAACTTGCTAATGCTATCGATTTAATGCTAGTGATAATATCTGGTCATTTTCATACTGTACGTGTCCTCTATGATGTATATAAGAGATCAGATGCCATTAAAGCATAACCCTTCATGGGAATATCAGATTAGATGGCATTAAAGCTTAACCCTTCTGTTATACATGCAAGTACAGTAAGTTTAAGTTTGAATGCTAATGCTAACTTGCTAATGCTATCGATCTAATGCTAGTGCTAATTTCTGGTCATTTTCATCCTGTATGTGTCCTTTATGATGGAAATAAGAGATCAGATGGCATTAAAGCATCACCTTTCATGGGATTATGAGATTAGATGGCATTAAAGCTTAACCCTTCTTTATATACGCAAATACAGCATTGTTAAAGTTTGAATGCTAATGCTAACTTGCTAATGCTAGCGATCTAATGCTAGTTCTAAAATCAGGTCATTTTCATACTGTACGTGTCCTCTATGATGTATATAAGAGATCAGATGCCATTAAAGCATAACCCTTCATGGGAATATCAGATTAGATGGCTTTAAAGCTTAACCCTTCTGTTATACATGCAAGTACAGTAAGTTTAAGTTTGAATGCTAATGCTAACTTGCTAATGCTATCGATCTAATGCTAGTGCTAATTTCTGGACATTTTCATACAGTATGTGTCCTTTATGATGTAAATAAGAGATCAGATGGCATTAAAGCATCACCTTTCATGGGATTATCAGATTAGATGGCATTAAAGCTTAACCCTTCTTGTATACATGCAAGTACAGCAAGTTTAAGTTTGAATGCTAATGCTAACTTGCTAATGCTAGCGATCTAATTCTAGTGCTAATTTCTGGTCATTTTCATACTGTATGTGTCCTTTTTGATTGAAATAAGAGATCAGATGGCATTAAAGCATCACCTTTCATGAGATTATGAGATTAGATGGCATTAAAGCTTAACCCTTCTTTATATACGCAAATACAGCAATGTTAAAGTTTGAATGCTAATGCTAACATGCTAATGCTAGCGATCTAATGCTAGTGCTAATATCAGGTCATTTTCATACTGTACGTGTCCTCTATGATGTATATAAAAGATCAGATGGCATTAAAGCATAACCCTTCATGGGAATATCAGATTAGATGGCATTAAAGCTAAACCCTTCTTGTATACATGCAAGTACAGTAAGTTTAAGTTTGAATGCTAATGCTAACTTGCTAATGCTATCGATCTAATGCTAGTGCTAATTTCTGGTCATTTTCATACTGTATGTGTCCTTTATGATGGAAATAAGAGATCAGATGGCATTAAAGCATCACCTTTCATGGGATTATCAGATTAGATGGCATTAAAATTAAACCTTCTTGTATACATTCAAGTACAGCAAGCTTAAGTTTGAATGCTAATGCTAACTTGCTGATGCTAGCGATTTAATGCTAGTGCTAATATCTTGTCATTTTCATACAGTACATGTCCTCTATGATGGAAATAAGAGATCAGATGGCATTAAAGCCTATCCCTTCATGGGCATATTAGATTAGATTGCATTAAAGCTTCACCCTTCTTGTATACTTGCAAGTACTGCAATGTTTAAGTTTGAATGCTAAAGCTAACTTGCTAATGCTAGTGATCTAATGCTAGTGCTAATATCAGGTCATTTTCATACTGTACGTGTCCTCTATAATGGAAATAAGAGATCAGATGGCATTAAAGCATAACCCTTCATGGGCATATTAGATTAGATGGCATTAATCTTAACCCTTCTTGTATACATGCAAGTACAGTAAGTTTAAGTTTGAATGCTAATGCTAACTTGCTAATGCTATCGATCTAATGCTAGTGCTAATTTCTGGTCATTTTCATGCTGTATGTGTCCTTTATGATGGAAATAAGAGATCAGATGGCTTTAAAGCATCACCTTTCATGGGATTATCAGATTAGATGGCATTAAAGCTTAACCCTTCTTGTATCCATGCAATTACAGCAAGTTTAAGTTTGAATGCTAATGCTAACTTGCTAATGCTAGTGATCTAATGCTAGTGCTAATATCTCATCATTTTTATACTGTACGTGTCCTCTATGATGGAAATAAGAGATCAGATGGCATTAAAGCATAACCCTTCTTGTATACATGCAAGTACAGCAAGTTTAAGTTTGAATGCTAATGCTAACTTGCTAATGCTATCGATTTAATGCTAGTGATAATATCTGGTCATTTTCATACTGTACGTGTCCTCTATGATGGAAATAAAAGATCAGATGGCATTAAAGCATCACCCTTCATGGGCATATTAGATTAGATGGCATTAAAGCTTCACCCTTCTTGTATACATGCAAGTACAGCAAGTTTAAGTTTGAATGCTAATGCTTACTTGCTAATGCTAGTGATCTAATGCTAGTGCTAATATCAGGTCATTTTCATACTGTACGTGTCCTCTATAATGGAAATAAGAGATCAGATGGCATTAAAGCATAACCCTTCATGGGCATATTAGATTAGATGACATTAAAGCTTCATCCTTTTTGTGTACATGCAAGTACAGTAAGTTTAAGTTTGTATGCTAATGCTAACTTGCTAATGCTAGCGATCTAATGCTAGTGCTAATATCTGGTCATTTTCATACTGTACGTGTCCTCTATAATGGAAATAATAGATCAGATGCTATTAAAGCATAACCCTTCATGGGTATATTAGATAAGATGGCATTAAAGCTTAACCCTTCTTGTATAAATGCAAATACAGCAATGTTAAAGTTTGAATGCTAATGCTAACTTGCTAATGCTAGCGATCTAATGCTAGTGCTAATATCAGGTCATTTTCATACTGTACGTGTCCTCTATGATGTATATAAGAGATCAGACGGCATTAAAGCATAACCCTTCAATGGAATATCAGATTAGATGGCATTAAAGCTTAACCCTTCTTGTATACATGCAAGTACAGTAAGTTTAAGTTTGAATGCTAATGCTAACTTAATAATGCTAGCGATCTAATGCTAGTGCTAATTTCTGGTCATTTTCATACTGTATGTGTCCTTTATGATTGAAATAAGAGATCAGATGGCATTAATGCATCATCTTTCATGGGATTATGAGATTAGATGGCATTAAAGCTTAACCCTTCTTTATATACGCAAATACAGCAATGTTAAAGTTTGAATGCTAATGCTAACTTGCTAATGCTAGCGATCTAATGCTAGTGCTAATATCAGGTCATTTTCATACTGTACGTGTCCTCTATGATGTATATAAGAGATCAGATGCCATTAAAGCATAACCCTTCATGGGAATATCAGATTAGATGGCATTAAAGCTTAACCCTTCTGTTATACATGCAAGTACAGTAAGTTTAAGTTTGAATGCTAATGCTAACTTGCTAATGCTATCGATCTAATGCTAGTGCTAATTTCTGGTCATTTTCATCCTGTATGTGTCCTTTATGATGGAAATAAGAGATCAGATGGCATTAAAGCATCACCTTTCATGGGATTATCAGATTAGATGGCATTAAAGCTTAACCCTTCTTGTATAAATGTGAATACAGCAATGTTAAAGTTTGAATGCTAATGCTAACTCGCTAATACTAGCGATCTAATGCTAGTGCTAATATCAGGTCATTTTCATATTGTACGTGTCCTCTATGATGTATATAAAAGATCAGATGGCATTAAAGCATAACCCTTCATGGGAATATCAGATTAGATGGCATTAAAGCTTAACCCTTCTTGTATACATGCAAGTACAGCAAGTTTAATTTTGAATGCTATTGCTAACTTGCTGATGCTAGCGATTTAATGCTAGTGCTAATATCTTGTCATTTAAATACAGTACGTGTCCTCTATGATGGAAATAAGAGATCAGATGGCATTAAAGCCTATCCCTTCATGGGCATATTAGATTAGATTGCATTAAAGCTTCACCCTTCTTGTATACTTGCAAGTACTGCAATGTTTAAGTTTGAATGCTAAAGCTAACTTGCTAATGCTAGTGATCTAATGCTAGTGCTAATATCAGGTCATTTTCATCCTGTATGTGTCCTTTATGATGGAAATAAGAGATCAGATGGCATTAAAGCATCACCTTTCATGGGATTATCAGATTAGATGGCATTAAAGCTTAACCCTTCTTGTATACATGTTAAAGTTTGAATGCTAATGCAAGTACAGCAATTTAAGTTTGAATGCTTAATGCTAACTTGCTAATGCTAGCGATCTAATGCTAGTGCTAATATCTAGTCATTTTTGTCATTTTCATACAGTGTGTCCTCTATGATGGAAATAAGAGATCAGATGGCATTAAAGCCCTTCATAACCCTTCATGGGATTTGAATCAGATTAGATGGCATTAAATCAGGTCATAACCCTTCTTGGAAATATACATGCAAGTACAGCAAGTTTAAGTTTGAATGCATAATGCTAACCCTTCTTGTATACATAATGCTAGCGAATCTAATGCTAGTGCTAATTTCTGGTCATTTTCATGCTCTATGTGTCCTTTATGATGGAAATAAGAGATCAGATGGCATTAAAGCATCACCTTTCATGGGATTATCAGATTAGATGGCATTAAAGCTTAACCCTTCTTGTATACATGCAATTACAGCAAGTTTAAGTTTGAATGCTAATGCTAACTTGCTAATACTAGCGATCTAATGCTAGTGCTAATATCTCATCATTTTCATACTGTACGTGTCCTCTATGATGGAAATAAAAGATCAGATGGCATTAAAGCATCACCCTTCATGGGCATATTAGATTAGATGGCATTAAAGCTTCACCCTTCTTGTATACATGCAAGTACAGCAAGTTTAAGTTTGAATGCTAATGCTTACTTGCTAATGCTAGCGATCTAATGCTAGTGCTAATATCAGGTCATTTTCATACTGTACGTGTCCTCTGTGATGTATATAAGAGAACAAACGGCATTAAAGCATAACCCTTCATGGGAATATCAGATTAAATGGCATTAAAGCTTAACCCTTCTTGTAAACATGCAAATACAGCAAGTTTAAGTTTGAATGCTAATGCTAACTAGCTAATGCTAGCGATCTAATGCTAGTGCTAATATCTCATCATTTTCATACTGTACGTGTCCTCTATGATGGAAATAAGAGATCAGATGGCAATAAAGCATAACCCTTCTTGTATACATGCAAGTACAGCAAGTTTAAGTTTGAATGCTAATGCTAACTTGCTAATGCTATCGATCTAATGCTAGTGATAATATCTGGTCATTTTCATACTGTACGTGTCCTCTATGATGGAAATAAAAGATCAGATGGCATTAAAGCATCACCCTTCATGGGCATATTAGATTAGATGGCATTAAAGCTTCACCCTTCTTGTATACATGCATGTACAGCAAGTTTAAGTTTGAATGCTAATGCTTACTTGCTAATGCTAGCGATGTAATGCTAGTGCTAATATCAGGTCATTTTCATACTGTACGTGTCCTCTATGATGTATATAAGAGAACAAACGGCATTAAAGCATAACCCTTCATGGGAATATCAGATTAAATGGCATTAAAGCTTAACCCTTCTTGTATACATGCAAATACAGCAAGTTTAGGTTTGAATGCTAATGCTAACTTGCTAATGCTAGCGATCTAATGCTAGTGCTAATATCTCATCATTTTCATACTGTACGTGTCCTCTATGATGGAAATAAGAGATCAGATGGCATTAAAGCATAACCCTTCTTGTATCCATGCAAGTACAGCAAGTTTAAGTTTGAATGCTAATGCTAACTTGCTAATGCTATCGATCTAATGCTAGTGATAATATCTGGTCATTTTCATACTGTACGTGTCCTATATGATGGAAATAAAAGATCAGATGGCATTAAAGCATCACCCTTCATGGGCATATTAGATTAGATGGCATTAAAGCTTCATCCTTTTTGTATACATGCAAGTACAGTAAGTTTAAGTTTGAATGCTAATGCTAACTTGCTAATGCTAGCGATCTAATGCTAGTGCTAATATTTGGTCATTTTCATACTGTATGTGTCCTCTTTAATGGAAATAATAGATCAGATGGCATTAAAGCATAACCCTTCATGGGTATATTAGATTAGATGGCATTAAAGCTTAACCCTTCTTGTATAAATGCAAATACAGCAATGTTAAAGTTTGAATGCTAATGCTAACTTGCTAATGCTAGCGATCTAATGCTTGTGCTAATATCAGGTCATTTTCATACTGTACGTGTCCTCTATGATGTATATTAGAGATCAGATGGCATAAAAGCATCACCCTTCATGGGCATATTAGATTAGATGGCATTAAAGCTTCATTCTTTTTGTATACATGCAAGTACAGTAAGTTTAAGTTTGAATGCTAATGCTAACTTGCTAATGCTAGCGATCTAATGCTAGTGCTAATATTTGGTCATTTTCATACTGTATGTGTCCTCTATAATGGAAATAATAGATCAGATGGCATTAAAGCATAACCCTTCATGGGCATATCATATTAGATGGCATTAAAGCTTAACCCTTCTTGTATAAATGCGAATACAATGTGTTAAAGTTTGAATGCTAATGCTAACTTGCTAATGCTAGCGATCTAATGCTAGTGCTAATATCAGGTCATTTTCATACTGTACGTGTCCTCTATTATGTATATAAGAGATCAGATGGCATTAAAGCATAACCCTTCATGGGAATATCAGATTAGATGGCATTAAAGCTTAACCCTTCTTGTATACATGCAAGTACAGTAAGTTTAAGTTTGAATGCTAATGCTAACTTGCTAATGCTATCGATCTAATGCTAGTGCTAATTTCTGGTCATTTTCATACTGTATGTGTCCTTTATGATGGAAATAAGAGATCAGATGGCATTAAAGCATCACCTTTCATGGGATTATCAGATTAGATGTCATTAAAGCAACCCTTCTTGTATACATGCAAGTACAGCAAGTTTAAGTTTGAATGCTAATGCTAACTTGCTAATGCTAGCGATCTAATGCTAGTGCTAATATCTCGGTCATTTTTCATACTGTATGTGTCCTCTATGATGGAAATAAGAGATCAGATGGCATTAAAGCATAACCCTTCTTGTATAATGCAAGTACAGCAAGTTTAAGTTTGAATGCTAATGCTAACTTTGAATGCTAATGCTAACTTGCTAATGCTATCGATCTAATGCTAGTGCTAATATGTGGTCATTTTCATACTGTACGTGTCCTCTATGATGGATATAAGAGAAGATGGCATTAAAGCATAACCCTTCATGGGAATATCAGATTAGATGGCATTAAAGCTTTACCCTTCTTGTATACATGCAAGTACAGTAAGTTTAAGTTTGAATGCTAATGCTATTTTGCTAATGCTAGCGATCTAATGCTAGTGCTAATATCTGGTCATTTTCATACTTTATGTGTCCTCTATAATGGAATTAAGAGATCAGATGGCATTAAAGCATCACCCTTCATGGGCATATTAGATTAGATGGCATTAAAGCTTAACCCTTCTTGTATACATGCAAATACAGCAATGTTAAAGTTTGAATGCAAATGCTAACTTGCTAATGCTAGCGATCTAATGCTAGTGCTAATATCAGGTCATTTTCATACTGTACGTGTCCTCTATGATGGATATAAGAGAAGATGGCATTAAAGCATAACCCTTCATGGGAATATCAGATTAGATGGCATTAAAGCTTAACCCTTCTTGTATACATGCAAGTACAGTAAGTTTAAGTTTGAATGCTAATGCTAACTTGCTAATGCTAGCGATCTAATGCTAGTGCTAATATCTGGTCATTTTCATACTTTATATGTCCTCTATAATGGAAATAAGAGATCAGATGGCATTAAAGCATCACCCTTCATGGGCATATTAGATTAGATGGCATTAAAGCTTCACCCTTTTGTATACATGCAAATACAGCAAGTTTAAGTTTGAATGCTAATGCTAACTTGCTAATGCTAGCGATCTAATGCTAGTGCTAATATCTGGTCATTTTCATACTGTACGTGTCCTCTATGATGGAAATAAGAGATCAGATGGCATTAAAGCATAACCCTTCATGGGATTATCAGATTAGATGGCATTAAAGCTTAACCCTTCTTGTATACATGCAAAATACAGCAATGTTAAAGTTTGAATGCTAATGCTAACTTGCTAATGCTAGCGATCTAATGCTAGTGCTAATATCAGGTCATTTTCATACTGTACGTGTCCTCTATGATGTATATAAGAGATCAGATGGCATTAAAGCATCACCCTTCATGGGAATATCAGATTAGATGGCATTAAAGCTTAACCCTTCTTGTATACATGCAAGTACAGCAAGTTTAAGTTTGAATGCTAATGCTAACTTGCTAATGCTAGCGATCTAATGCTAGTGCTAATATCTGGTCATTTTCATACTGTACGTGTCCTCTATGATGGAAATAAGAGATCAGATGGCATTAAAGACCCTTCATGGGAATATCAGATTAGATGGCATTAAAGCTTAACCCTTCTTGTATACATGCAAGTACAGCAAGTTTAAGTTTGAATGCTAATGCTAACTTGCTAATGCTAGCGATCTAATGCTAGTGCTAATATCAGGTCATTTTCATACTGTACGTGTCCTCTATGATGGAAATAAGAGATCAGATGGCATTAAAGCATAACCATTAGATGGCATTAAAGCTTAACCCTTCTTGTATACATGCAAATACAGCAAGTTTAAGTTTGAATGCTAATGCTAACTTGCTAATGCTAGCGATCTAATGCTAGTGCTAATATCTGGTCATTTTCATACTGTACGTGTCCTCTATGATGGATCAGATGGCATTAAAGCATAACCCTTCATGGGATATCAGATTAGATGGCATTAAAGCTTAACCCTTCTTGTATACATGCAAATACAGCAAAGTTTAAGTTTGAATGCTAATGCTAACTTGCTAATGCTAGCGATCTAATGCTAGTGCTAATATCTGGTCATTTTCATACTGTATGTGTCCTCTATGATGGAAATAAGAGATCAGATGGCATTAAAGCATCACCCTTCATGGGATATTAGATTAGATGGCATTAAAGCTTCACCTTTCTTGTATACATGCAAATACAGCAAGTTTAAGTTTGAATGCTAATGCTAACTTGCTAATGCTAGCGATCTAATGCTAGTGCTAATATCAGGTCATTTTCATACTGTACGTGTCCTCTATGATGGAAATAAGAGATCAGATGGCATTAAAGCATAACCCTTCATGGGATTATTAGATTAGATGGCATTAAAGCTTAACCCTTCTTGTATACATGCAAATACAGCAAGTTTAAGTTTGAATGCTAATGCTAACTTGCTAATGCTAGCGATCTAATGCTAGTGCTAATATCTGGTCATTTTCATACTGTATGTGTCCTCTATGATGGAAATAAGAGATCAGATGGCATTAAAGCATCACCCTTCATGGGAATATCAGATTAGATGGCATTAAAGCTTAACCCTTCTTGTATACATGCAAGTACAGCAATGTTTAAGTTTGAATGCTAATGCTAACTTGCTAATGCTAGCGATCTAATGCTAGTGCTAATATCAGGTCATTTTCATACTGTATGTGTCCTCTATAATGGAAATAAGAGATCAGATGGCATTAAAGCATAACCCTTCATGGGAATATTAGATTAGATGGCATTAAAGCTTAACCCTTCTTGTATAAATGCAAATACAGCAATGTTAAAGTTTGAATGCTAATGCTAACTTGCTAATGCTAGCGATCTAATGCTAGTGCTAATATCAGGTCATTTTCATACTGTACGTGTCCTCTATAATGGAAATAAGAGATCAGATGGCATTAAAGCATAACCCTTCATGGGCATATTAGATTAGATGGCATTAAAGCTTAACCCTTCTTGTATAAATGCAAATACAGCAATGTTAAAGTTTGAATGCTAATGCTAACTTGCTAATGCTAGCGATCTAATGCTAGTGCTAATATCAGGTCATTTTCATACTGTACGTGTCCTTTATTATGTATATAAGAGATCAGATGGCATTAAAGCATAACCCTTCATGGGAATATCAGATTAGATGGCATTAAAGCTTAACCCTTCTTGTATACATGCAAGTACAGTAAGTTTAAGTTTGAATGCTAATGCTAACTTGCTAATGCTATCGATCTAATGCTAGTGCTTATTTGTGGTCATTTTCATACTGTATGTGTCCTTTATGATGGAAATAAGAGATCAGATGGCATTAAAGCATCACCTTTCATGGGATTATCAGATTAGATGGCATTAAAGCTTAACCCTTCTTTGTATACATGCAAGTACAGCAAGTTTAAGTTTGAATGCTAATGCTAACTTGCTAATGCTAGCGATCTAATGCTAGTGCTAATATCTCATCATTTTCATACTGTACGTGTCCTCTATGATGGAAATAAGAGATCAGATGGCATTAAAGCATAACCCTTCATTATCTTAGATGGCATTAAAGCAACCCTTCTTGATACATGCAAGTACAGTAAGTTTAAGTTTGAATGCTAATGCTAACTTGCTAATGCTATCGATCTAATGCTAGTGCTAATATCTGGTCATTTTCATACTGTACGTGTCCTCTATGATGGAAATAAGAGATCAGATGGCATTAAAGCATAACCCTTCATGGGAATATCAGATTAGATGGCATTAAAGCTTAACCCTTCTTGTATACATGCAAGTACAGCAAGTTTAAGTTTGAATGCTAATGCTAACTTGCTAATGCTAGCGATCTAATGCTAGTGCTAATATCTGGTCATTTTCATACTGTACGTGTCCTCTATGATGGAAATAAGAGATCAGATGGCATTAAAGCATAACCCTTCATGGGCATATTAGATTAGATGGCATTAAAGCTTAACCCTTCTTGTATAAATGCAAGCTAATGCTAACTTGCTAATGCTATCGATCTAATGCTAGTGCTAATATCTGGTCATTTTCATACTGTACGTGTCCTCTATGATGGATATAAGAGATCAGATGGCATTAAAGCATAACCCTTCATGGGAATATCAGATTAGATGGCATTAAAGCTTAACCCTTCTTGTATACATGCAAATACAGTAAGTTTAAGTTTGAATGCTAATGCTAACTTGCTAATGCTAGCGATCTAATGCTAGTGCTAATATCTGGTCATTTTCATACTGTATGTGTCCTCTATGATGGAAATAAGAGATCAGATGGCATTAAAGCATAACCCTTCATGGGAATATTAGATTAGATGGCATTAAAGCTTAACCTTTCTTGTATATATGCAAATACAGCAAGTTTAAGTTTGAATGCTAATGCTAACTTGCTAATGCTAGCGATCTAATGCTAGTGCTAATATCTGGTCATTTTCATACTGTATGTCCTCTATGATGGAAATAAGAGATCAGATGGCATTAAAGCATAACCCTTCATGGGAATATCAGATTAGATGGCATTAAAGCTTAACCCTTCTTGTATACATGCAAGTACAGCAAGTTTAAGTTTGAATGCTAATGCTAACTTGCTAATGCTAGCGATCTAATGCTAGTGCTAATTTCTGGTCATTTTCATACTGTATGTGTCCTCTATGATGGAAATAAGAGATCAGATGGCATTAAAGCATAACCCTTCATGGATTATACAGATTAGATGGCATTAAACCTTAACCTTCTTGTATAATATGCAAATACAGTAATGTTAAAATAAGAGATGAATGCTAATGCTAACTTACTAATGCTAGCGATCTAATGCTAGTGCTAATATCTGGTCATTTTCATACTGTACGTGTCCTCTATGATGAATATAAGAGATTAGATGGCATTAAAGCATAACCCTTCATGGGAATATCAGATTAGATGGCATTAAATCTTAACCCTTCTTGTATACATGCAAGTACAGCAAGTTTAAGTTTGAATGCTAATGCTAACTTGCTAATGCTAGCGATCTAATGCTAGTGCTAATATCTGGTCATTTTCATACTGTACGTGTCCTCTATGATGGAAATAAGAGATCAGATGGCATTAAAGCATAACCCTTCATGGGCATATTAGATTAGATGGCATTAAAGCTTAACCCTTCTTGTATACATGCAAATACAGCAATGTTTAAGTTTGAATGCTAATGCTAACTTGCTAATGCTAGCGATCTAATGCTAGTGCTAATATCAGGTCATTTTCATACTGTACGTGTCCTCTATAATGGAAATAAGAGATCAGATGGCATTAAAGCATCACCCTTCATGGGCATATTAGATTAGATGGCATTAAAGCTTCATCCTTTTGTATACATGCAAGTACAGCAAGTTTAAGTTTGAATGCTAATGCTAACTTGCTAATGCTAGCGATCTAATGCTAGTGCTAATATCTGGTCATTTTCATACTGTACGTGTCCTCTATAATGGAAATAAGAGATCAGATGGCATTAAAGCATCACCTTTCATGGGATTATGAGATTAGATGGCATTAAAGCTTAACCCTTCTTTATACATGCAAATACAGCAATGTTAAAGTTTGAATGCTAATGCTAACTTGCTAATGCTAGCGATCTAATGCTAGTGCTAATATCAGGTCATTTTCATATTGTACGTGTCCTCTATGATGTATATAAGAGATCATGATGGCATTAAAGCATCACCTTTCATGGGAATATCAGATTAGATGGCATTAAATCTTAACCCTTCTTGTATATATGCAAGTACAGTAATTTAAGTGTGAATGCTAATGCTAACTTGCTAATGCTATCGATCTAATGCTAGTGCTAATATCTCGTCATTTTCATACTGTATGTGTCCTCTATGATGGAAATAAGAGATCAGATGGCATTAAAGCATAACCCTTCTTGTATACATGCAAGTACAGCAAGTTTAAGTTTGAATGCTAATGCTAACTTGCTAATGCTATCGATCTAATGCTAGTGCTTATATCTGGTCATTTTCATACTGTATTGTCCTCTATGATGGAAATAAGAGATAAGATGGCATTAAAGCATAACCCTTCATGGGATTATTAGATTAGATGGCATTAAAGCTTCATCCTTTTTTGTATACATGCAAATACAGCAAGTTTAAGTTTGAATGCTAATGCTAACTTGCTAATGCTAGCGATCTAATGCTAGTGCTAATATCTGGTCATTTTCATACTGTACGTGTCCTCTATAATGGAAATAAGAGATCAGATGGCATTAAAGCATCACCCTTCATGGGAATATTAGATTAGATGGCATTAAAGCTTAACCCTTCTTGTATAATGCAAATACAGCAATGTTAAGTTTGAATGCTAATGCTAACTTGCTAATGCTAGCGATCTAATGCTAGTGCTAATTTCTGGTCATTTTCATACTGTATGTGTCCTTTATGATTGAAATAAGAGATCAGATGGCATTAAAGCATCACCTTTCATGGGATTATCAGATTAGATGGCATTAAAGCTTAACCCTTCTTTATATACGCAAATACAGCAATGTTAAAGTTTGAATGCTAATGCTAACTTGCTAATGCTAGCGATCTAATGCTAGTGCTAATATCAGGTCATTTTCATACTGTATGTGTCCTCTATGATGTATATAAGAGATCAGATGGCATTAAAGCATAACCCCTTCATGGGAATATCAGATTAGATGGCATTAAAGCTTTACCCTTCTTGTATATACATGCAAATACAGTCAGTTTAAGTTTGAATGCTAATGCTAACTTGCTAATGCTAGCGATCTAATGCTAGTGCTAATTTCTGGTCATTTTCATACTGTATGTGTCCTCTATGATGGAAATAAGAGATCAGATGGCATTAAAGCATCACCCTTCATGGGATATTGATTAGATGGCATTAAAGCTTTACCCTTCTTTATACATGCAAGTACAGGAATGTTTAAGTTTGAATGCTAATGCTAACTTGCTAATGCTAGCGATCTAATGCTAGTGCTAATATCAGGTCATTTTCTTACTGTACGTGTCCTCTATGATGTATATAAGAGATCAGATGGCATTAAAGCATAACCCTTCATGGGAATATCAGATTAGATGGCATTAAAGCTTAACCCTTCTTGTATACATGCAAGTACAGCCAGTTTAAGTTTGAATGCTAATGCTAATATGCTAATGCCAGCGATCTAATGCTAGTGCTAATTTCTGGTCATTTTCATACTGTATGTGTCCTTTATGATTGAAATAAGAGATCAGATGGCATTAAAGCATCACCTTTCATGGGATTATGAAATTAGATGGCATTAAACCTTAACCCTTCTTTATATACGGAAATACAGCAATGTTAAAGTTTGAATGCTAATGCTAACTTGCTAATGCTATCGATTTAATGCTAGTGCTTATATCTGGTCATTTTCATACTGTACGTGTCCTCTATGATGGATATAAGAGATAAGATGGCATTAAAGCATAACCCTTCATGGGCATATTAGATTAGATGGCATTAAAGCTTCATCCTTTTTGTATACATGCAAGTACAGCAAGTTTAAGTTTGAATGCTAATGCTAACTTGCTAATGCTAGCGATCTAATGCTAGTGCTAATATCTGGTCATTTTCATACTGTACGTGTCCTCTATAATGGAAATAAGAGATCAGATGGCATTAAAGCATCACCCTTCATGGGTATATTAGATTAGATGGCATTAAAGCTTAACCCTTCTTGTATAAATGCAAATACAGCAATGTTAAAGTTTGAATGCTAATGCTAACTTGCTAATGCTAGCGATCTAATGCTAGTGCTAATTTCTGGTCATTTTCATACTGTATGTGTCCTTTATGATTGAAATAAGAGATCAGATGGCATTAAAGCATCACCTTTCATGGGATTATGAGATTAGATGGCATTAAAGCTTAACCCTTCTTTATATACGCAAATACACGAATGTTAAAGTTTGAATGCAAATGCTAACTTGCTAATGCTAGCGATCTAATGCTAGTGCTAATATCAGGTCATTTTCTTACTGTACGTGTCCTTTATGATGTAAATAAGAGATCAGATGGCATTAAAGCATAACCCTTCATGGGAATATCAGATTAGATGGCATTAAAGCTTAACCCTTCTTGTATACATGCAAGTACAGTAAGTTTAAGTTTGAATGCTAATGCTAACTTGCTAATGCTAGCGATCTAATGCTAGTGCTAATATTTGGTCATTTTCATACTGTATGTGTCCTCTATAATGGAAATAATAGATCAGATGGCATTAAAGCATAACCCTTCATGGGTATATTAGATTAGATGGCATTAAAGCTTAACCCTTCTTGTATAAATGCAAATACAGCAATGTTAAAGTTTGAATGCTAATGCTAACTTGCTAATGCTAGCGATCTAATGCTAGTGCTAATATCAGGTCATTTTCATACTGTACGTGTCCTCTATAATGGAAATAAGAGATCAGATGGCATTAAAGCATAACCCTTCATGGGCATATTAGATTAGATGGCATTAAAGCTTAACCCTTCTTGTATAAATGCGAATACAGCAATGTTAAAGTTTGAATGCTAATGCTAACTTGCTAATGCTAGCGATCTAATGCTAGTGCTAATATCACGTCATTTTCATACTGTACGTGTCCTTTATTATGTATATAAGAGATCAGATGGCATTAAAGCATAACCCTTCATGGGAATATCAGATTAGATGGCATTAAAGCTTAACCCTTCTTGTATACATGCAAGTACAGTAAGTTTAAGTTAGAATGCTAATGCTAACTTGCTAATGCTATCGATCTAATGCTAGTGCTTATTTGTGGTCATTTTCATACTGTATGTGTCCTTTATGATGGATATAAGAGATCAGATGGCATTAAAGCATCACCTTTCATGGGATTATCAGATTAGATGGCATTAAAGCTTAACCCTTCTTGTATACATGCAAGTACAGCAAGTTTAAGTTTGAATGCTAATGCTAACTTGCTAATGCTAGCGATCTAATGCTAGTGCTAATATCTCGTCATTTTCATACTGTACGTGTCCTCTATGATGGAAATAAGAGATCAGATGGCATTAAAGCATAACCCTTCTTGTATACATGCAAGTACAGCAAGTTTAAGTTTGAATGCTAATGCTAACTTGCTAATGCTATCGATCTAATGCTAGTGCTAATATCTGGTCATTTTCATACTGTACGTGTCCTCTATGATGGACATAAGAGAGAAGATGGCATTAAAGCATAACCCTTCATGGGAATATCAGATTAGATGGCATTAAAGCTTAACCCTTCTGGTATACATGCAAGTACAGTAAGTTTAAGTTTGAATGCTAATGCTAACTTGCTAATGCTATCGATCTAATGCTAGTGCTAATATCTGGTCATTTTCATACTGTACGTGTCCTCTATGATGGACATAAGAAAGAAGATGGCATTAAAGCATCACCCTTCATGGGCATATTAGATTAGATGGCATTAAAGCTTAACCCTTCTTGTATAAATGCAAATACAGCAATGTTAAAGTTTGAATGCAAATGCTAACTTGCTAATGCTAGCGATCTAATGCTAGTGCTAATATCAGTTCATTTTCAGACTGTACGTGTCCTCTATGATGTATATAAGAGATCACACAGCATTAAAGCATAACCCTTCATGGGAATATCAGATTAGATGGCATTAAAGCTTAACCCTTCTTGTATATATGCAAGTACAGTAAGTTTAAGTTTGAATGCTAATGCTGTTTTGCTAATGCTAGCGATCTAATGCTAGTGCTAATTTCTGGTCATTTTCATACTGTATGTGTCCTTTATGATGGAAATAAGAGATCAGATGGCATTAAAGCATCACCTTTCATGGGATTATCAGATTAGATGGCATTAAAGCTTAACCCTTCTTGTATACATGCAAGTGCAGCAAGTTTAAGTTTGAATGCTAATGCTAATTTGCTAATGCCAGCGATCTAATGCTAGTGCTAATTTCTGGTCATTTTCATACTGTATGTGTCCTTTATGATTGAAATAAGAGATCAGATGGCATTAAAGCATAACCTTTCATGGGATTATGAGATTAGATGGCATTAAACCTTAACCCTTCTTTATATACGGAAATACAGCAATGTTAAAGTTTGAATACTAATGCTAACTTACTAATGCTAGCGATCCAATGCTAGTGCTAATATCAGGTCATTTTCATACTGTACGTGTCCTCTATGATGTATATAAGAGATTAGATGGCATTAAAGCATAACCCTTCATGGGAATATCAGATTAGATGCCATTAAATCTTAACCCTTCTTGTATACATCCAAGTACAGCAAGTTTAAGTTTGAATGCTAATGCTAACTTGCTGATGCTAGCTTTTTAATGCTAGTGCTGATATCTTGTCATTTTCATGCAGTACGTGTCCTCAATGATGGAAATAAGAGATCAGATGGCATTAAAGCATAACCCTTCATGGGCATATTAGATTAGATGGCATTAAAGCTTAACCCTTCTTTATATACGCAAATACAGCAATGTTAAAGTTTGAATGCTAAAGCTAACTTGCTAATGCTAGCGATCTAATGCTAGTGCTAATATCAGGTCATTTTCATACTGTGCGTGTCCTCTAAAATGGAAATAAGAGATCAGATGGCATTAAAGCATCACCCTTCATTGGATATCATGCAATGGCATTAAAGCAAGTTTAAGTTTGAATGCTTTAATTGAATGCTAATGCTAACTTGCTAATGCTAGCGATCTAATGCTAGTGCTAATATCTGGTCATTTTCATACTGTACGTGTCCTCTATGATGGAAATAAGAGATCAGATGGCATTAAAGCATAACCCTTCATGGGAATATCAGATTAGATGGCATTAAAGCTTAACCCTCTTGTATACATGCAAGTACAGTAAGTTTAAGTTTGAATGCTAATGCTAACTTGCTAATGCTAGCGATCTAATGCTAGTGCTAATATCAGGTCATTTTCATACTGTAAGTGTCCTCTATGGGAATATCAGATTAGATGGCATTAAAGCTTAACCCTTCTTGTATACATGCAAGTACAGTAAGTTTAAGTTTGAATGCTAATGCTAACTTGCTAATGCTAGCGATCTAATGCTAGTGCTAATTTCTGGTCATTTTCATACTGTATGTGTCCTCTATGATTGAAATAAGAGATCAGATGGCATTAAAGCATCACCTTTCATGGGATTATCAGATTAGATGGCATTAAAGCTTAACCCTTCTTTATATATGCAAATACAGTAATGTTTAAGTTTGAATGCTAATGCTAACTTGCTAATGCTAGCGATCTAATGCTAGTGCTAATATCAGGTCATTTTCATACTGTACGTGGTCCTCTATGATGTATCTAAGAGATCAGATGGCATTAAAGCATAACCCTTCATGGGAATATCAGATTAGATGGCATTAAAGCTTTACCCTTCTTGTATACATGCAAGTACAGTAAAGTTTAAGTTTGAATGCTAATGCTAACTTGCTAATGCTAGCGATCTAATGCTAGTGCTAATTTCTGGTCATTTTCATACTGTATGTGTCCTTAATGATGGAAATAAGAGATCAGATGGCATTAAAGCATCACCCTTCATGGGAATTATTTGAGATTAGATGGCATTAAAGCTTAACCCTTCTTGTATACATGCAAATACAGGAATGTTTAAAGTTTGAATGCTAATGCTAACTTGCTAATGCTAGCGATCTAATGCTAGTGCTAATATCAGGTCATTTTCATACTGTATGTGTCCTCTATGATGTAAATAAGAGATCAGATGGCATTAAAGCATCACCCTTCATGGGAATATCAGATTAGATGGCATTAAAGCTTAACCCTTCTTGTATACATGCAAGTACAAGCAAGTTTAAGTTTGAATGCTAATGCTAACTTGCTAATGCTAGCGATCTAATGCTAGTGCTAATATCAGGTCATTTTCATACTGTATGTGTCCTCTATGATGTAAATAAGAGATCAGATGGCATTAAAGCATCACCCTTCATGGGAATATCAGATTAAATGGCATTAAAGCTTAACCCTTCTTGTATACATGCAAATACAGCAAGTTTAAGTTTGAATGCTAATGCTAACTTGCTAATGCTAGCGATCTAATGCTAGTGCTAATATCTGGTCATTTTCATACTGTACGTGTCCTCTATGATGGAAATAAATGAGATCAGATGGCATTAAAATGCATGGGAATTAGATTAGATGGCATTAAAGCTTAACCCTTCTTGTATACATGCAAGTACAGCAAGTTTAAGTTTGAATGCTAATGCTAACTTGCTAATGCTATCGATCTAATGCTAGTGATAATATCTGGTCATTTTCATACTGTACGTGTCCTCTATGATGGAAATAAAAGATCAGATGGCATTAAAGCATCACCCTTCATGGGTATATTAGATTAGATGGCATTAAAGCTTAACCCTTCTTGTATACATGCAAATACAGCAAGTTTAAGTTTGAATGCTAATGCTAACTTGCTAATGCTAGCGATCTAATGCTAGTGCTAATATCAGGTCATTTTCATACTGTACGTGTCCTCTATAATGGAAATAAGAGATCAGATGGCATTAAAGCATAACCCTTCATGGGCATATTAGATTAGATGGCATTAAAGCTTAACCCTTCTTGTATAAATGCAAATACAGCAATGTTAAAGTTTGAATGCTAATGCTAACTTGCTAATGCTAGCGATCTAATGCTAGTGCTAATATCAGGTCATTTTCATACTGTACGTGTCCTTTATTATGTATATAAGAGATCAGATGGCATTAAAGCATAACCCTTCATGGGAATATCAGATTAGATGGCATTAAAGCTTAACCCTTCTTGTATACATGCAAATACAGTAAGTTTAAGTTTGAATGCTAATGCTAACTTGCTAATGCTATCGATCTAATGCTAGTGCTAATTTCTGGTCATTTTCATACTGTATGTGTCCTTTATGATGGATATAAGAGATCAGATGGCATTAAAGCATCACCTTTCATGGGATTATCAGATTAGATGGCATTAAAGCTTAACCCTTCTTGTATACATGCAAGTACAGCAAGTTTAAGTTTGAATGCTAATGCTAACTTGCTAATGCTAGCGATCTAATGCTAGTGCTAATATCTCGTCATTTTCATACTGTACGTGTCCTCTATGATGGAAATAAGAGATCAGATGGCATTAAAGCATAACCCTTCTTGGGATACATGGCAAGTACAGCAAGTTTAAGTTTGAATGCTAATGCTAATGCTTGCTAATGCTATCGATCTAATGCTAGTGCTAATATCTGGTCATTTTCATACTGTACGTGTCCTCTATGATGGATATAAGAGATCAGATGGCATTAAAGCATAACCCTTCATGGGAATATCAGATTAGATGGCATTAAAGCTTAACCCTTCTGGTATACATGCAAGTACAGTAAGTTTAAGTTTGAATGCTAATGCTAACTTGCTAATGCTATCGATCTAATGCTAGTGCTAATATCTGGTCATTTTCATACTGTATGTGTCCTCTATGATGGAAATAAGAGATCAGATGGCATTAAAGCATCACCCTTCATGGGCATATTAGATTAGATGGCATTAAAGCTTAACCCTTCTTGTATAAATGCAAATACAGCAATGTTAAAGTTTGAATGCTAATGCTAACTTGCTAATGCTAGCGATCTAATGCTAGTGCTAATATCAGTTCATTTTCATACTGTATGTGTCCTCTATGATGTATATAAGAGATCAGATGGCATTAAAGCATAACCCTTCATGGGAATATCAGATTAGATGGCATTAAAGCTTAACCCTTCTTGTATATATGCAAGTACAGTAAGTTTAAGTTTGAATGCTAATGCTAACTTGCTAATGCTAGCGATCTAATGCTAGTGCTAATATCTGGTCATTTTCATACTGTATGTGTCCTCTATGATGGAAATAAGAGATCAGATGGCATTAAAGCATCACCTTTCATGGGATTATCAGATTAGATGGCATTAAAGCTTAACCCTTCTTGTATACATGCAAGTACAGCAAGTTTAAGTTTGAATGCTAATGCTAACTTGCTAATGCTAGCGATCTAATGCTAGTGCTAATATCTGGTCATTTTCATACTGTATGTGTCCTTTATGATGGAAATAAGAGATCAGATGGCATTAAAGCATAACCCTTCATGGGATTATGAGATTAGATGGCATTAAAGCTTAACCCTTCTTTATATGCAAATACAGCAATGTTTAAGTTTGAATGCTAATGCTAACTTGCTAATGCTAGCGATCTAATGCTAGTGCTAATATCAGGTCATTTTCATACTGTACGTGTCCTCTATGATGTATATAAGAGATCAGATGGCATTAAAGCATAACCCTTCATGGGAATATCAGATTAGATGGCATTAAAGCTTAACCCTTCTTGTATACATGCAAGTACAGCAAGTTTAAGTTTGAATGCTAATGCTAACTTGCTAATGCTAGCGATCTAATGCTAGTGCTAATATCTTGTCATTTTCATGCTGTACGTGTCCTCTATGATGGAAATAAGAGATCAGATGGCATTAAAGCATAACCCTTCATGGGAATATTAGATTAGATGGCATTAAAGCTTAACCCTTCTTGTATATATGCAAATACAGCAATGTTAAAGTTTGAATGCTAATGCTAACTTGCTAATGCTAGCGATCTAATGCTAGTGCTAATATCTGGTCATTTTCATACTGTACGTGTCCTCTATGATGGAAATAAGAGATCAGATGGCATTAAAGCATCACCCTTCATGGGATTATCAGATTAGATGGCATTAAAGCTTAACCCTTCTTGTATACATGCAAGTACAGCAAGTTTAAGTTTGAATGCTAATGCTAACTTGCTAATGCTAGCGATCTAATGCTAGTGCTAATATCTGGTCATTTTCATACTGTACGTGTCCTCTATGATGGAAATAAGAGATCAGATGGCATTAAAGCATAACCCTTCATGGGAATATCAGATTAGATGGCATTAAAGCTTAACCCTTCTTGTATACATGCAAATACAGCAAGTTTAAGTTTGAATGCTAATGCTAACTTTGCTAATGCTAGCGATCTAATGCTAGTGCTAATATCAGGTCATTTTCATACTGTAAGTGTCCTCTATGATGTATGTAAGAGATCAGATGGCATTAAAGCATAACCCTTCATGGGAATATCAGATTAGATGGCATTAAAGCTTTACCCTTCTTGTATACATGCAAGTACAGTAAGTTTAAGTTTGAATGCTAATGCTAACTTGCTAATGCTAGCGATCTAATGCTAGTGCTAATTTCTGGTCATTTTCATACTGTATGTGTCCTTATGATGGAAATAAGAGATCAGATGGCATTAAAGCATCACCCTTCATGGGATTATGAGATTAGATGGCATTAAACCTTAACCCTTCTTTATATATGCAAATACAGCAATGTTAAAGTTTGAATGCTAATGCTAACTTGCTAATGCTAGCGATCTAATGCTAGTGCTAATATCAGGTCATTTTCATACTGCACGTGTCCTCTATGATGTATATAAGAGATCAGATGGCATTAAAGCATAACCCTTCATGGGAATATCAGATTAGATGCCATTAAATCTTAACCCTTCTTGTATACATTCAAGTACAGCAAGTTTAAGTTTGAATGCTAATGCTAACTTGCTGATGCTAGCGATCTAATGCTAGTGCTAATATCTTGTCATTTTCATACTGTACGTGTCCTCAATGATGGAAATAAGAGATCAGATGGCATTAAAGCATAACCCTTCATGGGCATATTAGATTAGATGGCATTAAAGCTTAACCCTTCTTTATACATGCAAATACAGCAATGTTTAAGTTTGAATGCTAATGCTAACTTGCTAATGCTAGCGATCTAATGCTAGTGCTAATATCAGGTCATTTTCAGACTGTACGTGTTCTCTATGATGTATATAAGAGATTAGATGGCATTAAAGCTTAACCCTTCTTGTATACATGCAAGTACAGTAAGTTTAAGTTTGAATGCTAATGCTAACTTGCTAATGCTATCGATCTAATGCTAGTGCTAATTTCTGGTCATTTTCATACTGTATGTGTCCTTTATGATGGAAATAAGAGATCAGATGGCATTAAAGCATCACCTTTCATGGGATTATCAGATTAGATGGCATTAAAGCTTAACCCTTCTTGTATACATGCAAGTACAGCAAGTTTAAGTTTGAATGCTAATGCTAACTTGCTAATGCTAGCGATCTAATGCTAGTGCTAATATCTCGTCATTTTTATACTGTACGTGTCCTCTATGATGGAAATAAGAGATCAGATGGCATTAAAGCATTAAAGATTAGATGGCATTAACCCCTTCTTGTATACATGCAAGTACAGCAAGTTTAAGTTTGAATGCTAATGCTAACTTGCAAATGCTATCGATCTAATGCTAGTGCTAATATCTGGTCATTTTCATACTGTACGTGTCCTCTATGATGGATATAAGAGAGAAGATGGCATTAAAGCATAACCCTTCATGGGAATATTAGATTAGATGGCATTAAAGCTTCATCCTTTTTGTATAAATGCAAATACAGCAATGTTAAAGTTTGAATGCTAATGCTAACTTGCTAATGCTAGCGATCTAATGCTAGTGCTAATATCAGGTCATTTTCATACTGCAAGTGTCTTCTATGATGTTTGTAAGAGATCAGACGGCATTAAAGCATAACCCTTCATGGGAATATCAGATTAGATGGCATTAAAGCTTTACCCTTCTTGTATACATGCAAGTACAGTAAGTTTAAGTTTGAATGCTAATGCTAACTTGCTAATGCTAGCGATCTAATGCTAGTGCTAATTTCTGGTCATTTTCATACTGTATGTGTCCTTTATGATTGAAATAAGAGATCAGATGGCATTAAAGCATCACCTTTCATGGGATTACGAGATTAGATGGCATTAAAGCTTAACCCTTCTTTATATACGCAAATACATCAATGTTAAAGTTTGAATGCTAATGCTAACTTGCTAATGCTAGCGATCTAATGCTAGTGCTAATATCAGGTCAATTTCATACTGTACGTGTCCTCTATGATGTATCTAAGAGATCAGATGGCATTAAAGCATAACCCTTCATGGGAATATCAGATTAGATGGCATTAAAGCTTTACCCTTCTTGTATACATGCAAGTACAGTAAGTTTAAGTTTGAATGCTAATGCTAACTTGCTAATGCTAGCGATCTAATGCTAGTGCTAATTTCTGGTCATTTTCATACTGTATGTGTCCTTAATGATTGAAATAAGAGATCAGATGGCATTAAAGCATCACCTTTCATGGGATTATGAGATTAGATGGCATTAAAGCTTAACCCTTCTTTATATACGCAAATACAGGAATGTTAAAGTTTGAATGCAAATGCTAACTTGCTAATGCTAGCGATCTAATGCTAGTGCTAATATCAGGTCATTTTCATACTGTATGTGTCCTTTATGATTGAAATAAGAGATCAGATGGCATTAAAGCATCACCTTTCATGGGATTATGAGATTAGATGGCATTAAAGCTTAACCCTTCTTTATATACGCAAATACATCAATGTTAAAGTTTGAATGCTAATGCTAACTTGCTAATGCTAGCGATCTAATGCTAGTGCTAATATCAGGTCAATTTCATACTGTACGTGTCCTCTATGATGTATATAAGAGATCAGATGGCATTAAAGCATCACCTCTCATGGGATTATCAGATTAGATGGCATTAAAGCTTAACCCTTCTTGTATACATGCAAGTACAGCAAGTTTAAGTTTGAATGCTAATGCTAACTTGCTAATGCTATCGATCTAATGCTAGTGATAATATCTGGTCATTTTCATACTGTACGTGTCCTCTATGATGGAAATAAAAGATCAGATGGCATTAAAGCATCACCCTTCATGGGCATATTAGATTAGATGGCATTAAAGCTTCACCCTTCTTGTATACATGCAAGTACAGCAAGTTTAAGTTTGAATGCTAATGCTTACTTGCTAATGCTAGCGATCTAATGCTAGTGCTAATATCAGGTCATTTTCATACTGTATGTGTCCTCTATGATGTATATAAGAGATCAAACGGCATTAAAGCATAACCCTTCATGGGAATATCAGATTAAATGGCATTAAAGCTTAACCCTTCTTGTATACATGCAAATACAGCAAGTTTAAGTTTGAATGCTAATGCTAACTTGCTAATGCTAGCGATCTAATGCTAGTGCTAATATCTCATCATTTTCATACTGTACGTGTCCTCTATGATGGAAATAAGAGAATAGATGGCAATAAAGCATAACCCTTCTTGTATACATGCAAGTACAGCAAGTTTAAGTTTGAATGCTAATGCTAACTTGCTAATGCTATCGATCTAATGCTAGTGATAATATCTGGTCATTTTCATACTGTACGTGTCCTCTATGATGGAAATAAAAGATCAGATGGCATTAAAGCATCACCCTTCATGGGCATATTAGATTAGATGGCATTAAAGCTTCATCCTTTTTGTATACATGCAAGTACAGTAAGTTTAAGTTTGAATGCTAATGCTAACTTGCTAATGCTAGCGATCTAATGCTAGTGCTAATATTTGGTCATTTTCATACTGTATGTGTCCTCTATAATGGAAATAATAGATCAGATGGCATTAAAGCATAACCCTTCATGGGTATATTAGATTAGATGGCATTAAAGCTTAACCCTTCTTGTATAAATGCAAATACAGCAATGTTAAAGTTTGAATGCTAATGCTAACTTGCTAATGCTAGCGATCTAATGCTAGTGCTAATATCAGGTCATTTTCATACTGTACGTGTCCTCTATAATGGAAATAAGAGATCAGATGGCATTAAAGCATAACCCTTCATGGGTATATTAGATTAGATGGCATTAAAGCTTAACCCTTCTTGTATAAATGCAAATACAGCAATGTTAAAGTTTGAATGCTAATGCTAACTTGCTAATGCTAGCGATCTAATGCTAGTGCTAATATCAGGTCATTTTCATACTGTACGTGTCCTTTATTATGTATATAAGAGATCAGATGGCATTAAAGCATAACCCTTCATGGGAATATCAGATTAGATGGCATTAAAGCTTAACCCTTCTTGTATACATGCAAGTACAGTAAGTTTAAGTTAGAATGCTAATGCTAACTTGCTAATGCTATCGATCTAATGCTAGTGCTTATTTGTGGTCATTTTCATACTGTATGTGTCCTTTATGATGGATATAAGAGATCAGATGGCATTAAAGCATCACCTTTCATGGGATTATCAGATTAGATGGCATTAAAGCTTAACCCTTCTTGTATACATGCAAGTACAGCAAGTTTAAGTTTGAATGCTAATGCTAACTTGCTAATGCTAGCGATCTAATGCTAGTGCTAATATCTCATTTCATTTTCATACTGTAAGAGATCAGATGTCCTCTATGATGGAAATAAGAGATCAGATGGCATTAAAGCATAACCCTTCTTGTATACATGCAAGTACAGCAAGTTTAAGTTTGAATGCTAATGCTAACTTGCTAATGCTATCGATCTAATGCTAGTGCTAATATCTGGTCATTTTCATACTGTACGTGTCCTCTATGATGGACATAAGAGAGAAGATGGCATTAAAGCATAACCCTTCATGGGAATATCAGATTAGATGGCATTAAAGCTTAACCCTTCTGGTATACATGCAAGTACAGTAAGTTTAAGTTTGAATGCTAATGCTAACTTGCTAATGCTAGCGATCTAATGCTAGTGCTAATATCTGGTCATTTTCATACTGTATGTGTCCTCTATGATGGAATAAGAGAGATCAGATGGCATTAAAGCATAACCCTTCATGGGAATATTAGATTAGATGGCATTAAAGCTTAACCCTTCTTGTATACATGCAAATACAGCAAGTTTAAGTTTGAATGCTAATGCTAACTTGCTAATGCTAGCGATCTAATGCTAGTGCTAATATCAGGTCATTTTCATACTGTACGTGTCCTCTATGATGGAAATAAGAGATCAGATGGCATTAAAGCATAACCCTTCATGGGAATATCAGATTAGATGGCATTAAAGCTTAACCCTTCTTGTATATATGCAAGTACAGTAAGTTTAAGTTTGAATGCTAATGCTGTTTTGCTAATGCTAGCGATCTAATGCTAGTGCTAATATCTGGTCATTTTCATACTGTATGTGTCCTCTATAATGGAAATAAGAGATCAGATGGCATTAAAGCATCACCCTTCATGGGCATATTAGATTAGATGGCATTAAAGCTTCATCCTTTTTGTATACATGCAAGTACAGCAAGTTTAAGTTTGAATGCTAATGCTAACTTGCTAATGCTAGCGATCTAATGCTAGTGCTAATATCTGGTCATTTTCATACTGTACGTGTCCTCTATGATGGAAATAAGAGATCAGATGGCATTAAAGCATCACCCTTCATGGGAATATTAGATTAGATGGCATTAAAGCTTAACCCTTCTTGTATACATGCAAGTACAGCAAGTTTAAGTTTGAATGCTAATGCTAACTTGCTAATGCTAGCGATCTAATGCTAGTGCTAATATCTGGTCATTTTCATACTGTACGTGTCCTCTATGATGGAAATAAGAGATCAGATGGCATTAAAGCATAACCCTTCATGGGATTATGAGATTAGATGGCATTAAACCTTAACCCTTCTTTATATACATGCAAATACAGCAATGTTAAAGTTTGAATGCTAATGCTAACTTGCTAATGCTAGCGATCTAATGCTAGTGCTAATATCAGGTCATTTTCATACTGTACGTGTCCTCTATGATGGATATAAGAGATCAGATGGCATTAAAGCATAACCCTTCATGGGAATATCAGATTAGATGGCATTAAATCTTAACCCTTCTTGTATACATGCAAGTACAGCAAGTTTAAGTTTGAATGCTAATGCTAACTTGCTAATGCTAGCGATCTAATGCTAGTGCTAATATCTGGTCATTTTCATACTGTACGTGTCCTCTATGATGGAAATAAGAGATCAGATGGCATTAAAGCATAACCCTTCATGGGCATATTAGATTAGATGGCATTAAAGCTTAACCCTTCTTTATATACATGCAAATACAGCAAGTTTAAGTTTGAATGCTAATGCTAACTTGCTAATGCTAGCGATCTAATGCTAGTGCTAATATCAGGTCATTTTCATACTGTACGTGTCCTCTATGATGGATATAAGAGATCAGATGGCATTAAAGCATAACCCTTCATGGGAATATCAGATTAGATGGCATTAAAGCTTAACCCTTCTTGTATACATGCAAGTACAGTAAGTTTAAGTTTGAATGCTAATGCTAACTTGCTAATGCTATCGATCTAATGCTAGTGCTAATTTCTGGTCATTTTCATACTGTATGTGTCCTTTATGATGGAAATAAGAGATCAGATGGCATTAAAGCATCACCTTTCATGGGATTATCAGATTAGATGGCATTAAAGCTTAACCCTTCTTGTATACATGCAAATACAGCAAGTTTAAGTTTGAATGCTAATGCTAACTTGCTAATGCTAGCGATCTAATGCTAGTGCTAATATCTGGTCATTTTCATACTGTACGTGTCCTCTATGATGGAAATAAGAGATCAGATGGCATTAAAGCATAACCCTTCATGGGACATGCATTAGATGGCATTAAAGTTTAACCCTTCTTTATAATGCAAATACATGTTAAAGTTTGAATGCTAATGCTAACTTGCTAATGCTATAGAACTAATGCTAGTGCTAATATCTGGTCATTTTCATACTGTACGTGTCCTCTATGATGGATATAAGAGATCAGATGGCATTAAAGCATAACCCTTCATGGGAATATCAGATTAGATGGCATTAAAGCTTAACCCTTCTTGTATACATGCAAATACAGTAAGTTTAAGTTTGAATGCTAATGCTAACTTGCTAATGCTAGCGATCTAATGCTAGTGCTAATATCTGGTCATTTTCATACTGTATGTGTCCTCTATAATGGAAATAAGAGATCAGATGGCATTAATTAAAGCATCACCCTTCATGGGCATATTAGATTAGATGGCATTAAAGCTTCATCCTTTTGTATACATGCAAGTACAGCAAGTTTAAGTTTGAATGCTAATGCTAACTTGCTAATGCTAGCGATCTAATGCTAGTGCTAATATCTGGTCATTTTCATACTGTACGTGTCCTCTATGATGGAAATAAGAGATCAGATGGCATTAAAGCATCACCCTTCATGGGAATATCAGATTAAATGGCTTTAAAGCTTAACCCTTCTTGTATACATGCAAATACAGTAAGTTTAAGTTTGAATGCTAATGCTAACTTGCTAATGCTATCGATCTAATGCTAGTGCTAATATCAGGTCATTTTCATACTGTATGTGTCCTCTATGATGGAAATAAGAGATCAGATGGCATTAAAGCATAACCCTTCATGGGAATATCAGATTAGATGGCATTAAAGCTTAACCCTTCTTGTATATATGCAAGTACAGTAAGTTTAAGTTTGAATGCTAATGCTAACTTGCTAATGCTAGCGATCTAATGCTAGTGCTAATATCTGGTCATTTTCATACTGTATGTGTCCTCTATAATGGAAATAAGAGATCAGATGGCATTAAAGCATCACCCTTCATGGGCATATTAGATTAGATGGCATTAAAGCTTCATCCTTTTTGTATACATGCAAGTACAGCAAGTTTAAGTTTGAATGCTAATGCTAACTTGCTAATGCTAGCGATCTAATGCTAGTGCTAATATCTGGTCATTTTCATACTGTATGTGTCCTCTATGATTGAAATAAGAGATCAGATGGCATTAAAGCATCACCTTCATGGGAATATTAGATTAGATGGCATTAAAGCTTAACCCTTCTTGTATACATGCAAGTACAGCAAGTTTAAGTTTGAATGCTAATGCTAACTTGCTAATGCTAGCGATCTAATGCTAGTGCTAATATCTGGTCATTTTCATACTGTATGTGTCCTTTATGATTGAAATAAGAGATCAGATGGCATTAAAGCATCACCCTTCATGGGATTATGAGATTAGATGGCATTAAACCTTAACCCTTCTTTATATAATGCAAATACAGCAATGTTAAAGTTTGAATGCTAATGCTAACTTGCTAATGCTAGCGATCTAATGCTAGTGCTAATATCAGGTCATTTTCATACTGTACGTGTCCTCTATGATGTATATAAGAGATCAGATGGCATTAAAGCATAACCCTTCATGGGAATATCAGATTAGATGGCATTAAATCTTAACCCTTCTTGTATACATCCAAGTACAGCAAGTTTAAGTTTGAATGCTAATGCTAACTTGCTGATGCTAGCGATTTAATGCTAGTGCTAATATCTTGTCATTTTCATACTGTACGTGTCCTCTATGATGGAAATAAGAGATCAGATGGCATTAAAGCATAACCCTTCATGGGCATATTAGATTAGATGGCATTAAAGCTTAACCCTTCTTTATATACGCAAATACAGCAATGTTAAAGTTTGAATGCTAATGCTAACTTGCTAATGCTAGCGATCTAATGCTAGTGCTAATATCAGGTCATTTTCATACTGTACGTGTCCTCTATGATGTATATAAGAGATAAGATGGCATTAAAGCATAACCCTTCATGGGAATATCAGATTAGATGGCATTAAAGCTTAACCCTTCTTGTATACATGCAAGTACAGTAAGTTTAAGTTTGAATGCTAATGCTAACTTGCTAATGCTATCGATCTAATGCTAGTGCTTATTTCTGGTCATTTTCATACTGTATGTGTCCTTTATGATGGAAATAAGAGATCAGATGGCATTAAAGCATCACCTTTCATGGGATTATCAGATTAGATGGCATTAAAGCTTAACCCTTCTTGTATACATGCAAGTACAGCAAGTTTAAGTTTGAATGCTAATGCTAACTTGCTAATGCTAGCGATCTAATGCTAGTGCTAATATCTCGTCATTTTCATACTGTACGTGTCCTCTATGATGGAAATAAGAGATCAGATGGCATTAAAGCATAACCCTTCATGGGAATATACATGCAAGTACAGCAAGTTTAAGTTTGAATGCTAATGCTAACTTGCTAATGCTATCGATCTAATGCTAGTGCTAATATCTGGTCATTTTCATACTGTATGTGTCCTCTATGATGGATATAAGAGATCAGATGGCATTAAAGCATAACCCTTCATGGGAATATCAGATTAGATGGCATTAAAGCTTAACCCTTCTTGTATATACATGCAAGTACAGTAAGTTTAAGTTTGAATGCTAATGCTAACTTGCTAATGCTAGCGATCTAATGCTAGTGCTAATATCTGGTCATTTTCATACTGTATGTGTCCTCTATAATGGAAATAAGAGATCAGATGGCATTAAAGCATCACCCTTCATGGGCATATTAGATTAGATGGCATTAAAGCTTAATCCTTTTGTATACATGCAAATACAGCAAGTTTAAGTTTGAATGCTAATGCTAACTTGCTAATGCTAGCGATCTAATGCTAGTGCTAATATCTGGTCATTTTCATACTGTACGTGTCCTCTATGATGGAAATAAGAGATCAGATGGCATTAAAGCATAACCCTTCATGGGAATATCAGATTAGATGGCATTAAAGCTTAACCCTTCTTGTATACATGCAAGTACAGTAAGTTTAAGTTTGAATGCTAATGCTAACTTGCTAATGCTATCGATCTAATGCTAGTGCTAATATCAGGTCATTTTCATACTGTACGTGTCCTCTATGATGGACATAAGAGAGAAGATGGCATTAAAGCATAACCCTTCATGGGAATATCAGATGGCATTAAAGCTTAACCCTTCTTGTATATATGCAAGTACAGTAAGTTTAAGTTTGAATGCTAATGCTAACTTGCTAATGCTAGCGATCTAATGCTAGTGCTAATATCTGGTCATTTTCATACTGTATGTGTCCTCTATGATGGAAATAAGAGATCAGATGGCATTAAAGCATCACCCTTCATGGGCATATTAGATTAGATGGCATTAAAGCTTAATCCTTTTTGTATACATGCAAGTACAGCAAGTTTAAGTTTGAATGCTAATGCTAACTTGCTAATGCTAGCGATCTAATGCTAGTGCTAATATCTGGTCATTTTCATACTGTACGTGTCCTCTATGATGGAAATAAGAGATCAGATGGCATTAAAGCATCACCCTTCATGGGAATATTAGATTAGATGGCATTAAAGCTTAACCCTTCTTGTATACATGCAAGTACAGCAAGTTTAAGTTTGAATGCTAATGCTAACTTGCTAATGCTAGCGATCTAATGCTAGTGCTAATATCTGGTCATTTTCATACTGTATGTGTCCTTTATGATGGAAATAAGAGATCAGATGGCATTAAAGCATCACCTTTCATGGGATTATGAGATTAGATGGCATTAAACCTTAACCCTTCTTTATATATGCAAATACAGCAATGTTAAAGTTTGAATGCTAATGCTAACTTGCTAATGCTAGCGATCTAATGCTAGTGCTAATATCAGGTCATTTTCATACTGTACGTGTCCTCTATGATGGAAATAAGAGATCAGATGGCATTAAAGCATAACCCTTCATGGGAATATCAGATTAGATGGCATTAAATCTTAACCCTTCTTGTATACATGCAAGTACAGCAAGTTTAAGTTTGAATGCTAATGCTAACTTGCTAATGCTAGCGATCTAATGCTAGTGCTAATATCTTGTCATTTTCATACTGTACGTGTCCTCAATGATGGAAATAAGAGATCAGATGGCATTAAAGCATAACCCTTCATGGGCATATTAGATTAGATGGCATTAAAGCTTAACCCTTCTTTATATACGCAAATACAGCAATGTTAAAGTTTGAATGCTAATGCTAACTTGCTAATGCTAGCGATCTAATGCTAGTGCTAATATCAGGTCATTTTCATACTGTACGTGTTCTCTATGATGTATATAAGAGATCAGATGGCATTAAAGCATAACCCTTCATGGGAATATCAGATTAGATGGCATTAAAGCTTAACCCTTCTTGTATACATGCAAGTACAGTAAGTTTAAGTTTGAATGCTAATGCTAACTTGCTAATGCTATCGATCTAATGCTAGTGCTTATTTCTGGTCATTTTCATACTGTATGTGTCCTTTATGATGGAAATAAGAGATCAGATGGCATTAAAGCATCACCTTTCATGGGATTATCAGATTAGATGGCATTAAAGCTTAACCCTTCTTGTATACATGCAAGTACAGCAAGTTTAAGTTTGAATGCTAATGCTAACTTGCTAATGCTAGCGATCTAATGCTAGTGCTAATATCTCGTCATTTTCATACTGTACGTGTCCTCTATGATGGAAATAAGAGATCAGATGGCATTAAAGCATAACCCTTCTTGTATACATGCAAGTACATTAAGTTTAAGTTTGAATGCTACATGCTAACTTTGAATGCAAATGCTATCGATCTAATGCTAGTGCTAATATCTGGTCATTTTCATACTGTACGTGTCCTCTATGATGGATATAAGAGAGAAGATGGCATTAAAGCATAACCCTTCATGGGAATATCAGATTAGATGGCATTAAAGCTTAACCCTTCTTGTATACATGCAAGTACAGTAAGTTTAAGTTTGAATGCTAATGCTAACTTGCTAATGCTAGCGATCTAATGCTAGTGCTAATATCTGGTCATTTTCATACTTTTTGTATCCTCTTTAATGGAAATAAGAGATCAGATGGCATTAAAGCATCACCCTTCATGGGCATATTAGATTAGATGGCATTAAAGCTTCATCCTTTTTGTATACATGCAAGTACAGCAAGTTTAAGTTTGAATGCTAATGCTAACTTGCTAATGCTAGCGATCTAATGCTAGTGCTAATATCTGGTCATTTTCATACTGTACGTGTCCTCTAAAATGGAAATAAGAGATCAGATGGCATTAAAGCATCACCCTTCATGGGAATATCAGATTAGATGGCATTAAAGCTTAACCCTTCTTGTATACATGCAAGTACAGCAAGTTTAAGTTTGAATGCTAATGCTAACTTGCTAATGCTAGCGATCTAATGCTAGTGCTAATATCTGGTCATTTTCATACTGTATGTGTCCTTTATGATTGAAATAAGAGATCAGATGGCATTAAAGCATCACCTTTCATGGGATTATGAGATTAGATGGCATTAAAGCTTAACCCTTCTTTATATATGCAAATACAGCAATGTTTAAGTTTGAATGCTAATGCTAACTTGCTAATGCTAGCGATCTAATGCTAGTGCTAATATCAGGTCATTTTCATACTGTACGTGTCCTCTATGATGTATATAAGAGATCAGATGGCATTAAAGCATCACCCTTCATGGGATTATCAGATTAGATGGCATTAAAGCTTAACCCTTCTTGTATACATGCAAATACAGCAATGTTTAAGTTTGAATGCTAATGCTAACTTGCTAATGCTAGCGATCTAATGCTAGTGCTAATATCTGGTCATTTTCATACTGTATGTGTCCTCTATGATGGAAATAAAAGATCAGATGGCATTAAAGCATCACCCTTCATGGGCATATTAGATTAGATGGCATTAAAGCTTCACCCTTCTTGTATACATGCAAGTACAGTAAGTTTAAGTTTGAATGCTAATGCTAACTTGCTAATGCTAGCGATCTAATGCTAGTGCTAATATCAGGTCATTTTCATACTGTATGTGTCCTCTATGATGTATATAAGAGATCAAATGGCATTAAAGCATAACCCTTCATGGGAATATCAGATTAAATGGCATTAAAGCTTAACCCTTCTTGTATACATGCAAATACAGCAAGTTTAAGTTTGAATGCTAATGCTAACTTGCTAATGCTATCGATCTAATGCTAGTGCTAATATCTGGTCATTTTCATACTGTACGTGTCCTCTATGATGGAAATAAAAGATCAGATGGCATTAAAGCATCACCCTTCATGGGCATATTAGATTAGATGGCATTAAAGCTTCAACCCTTTTTGTATACATGCAAGTACAGTAAGTTTAAGTTTGAATGCTAATGCTAACTTGCTAATGCTAGCGATCTAATGCTAGTGCTAATATCAGGTCATTTTCATACTGTATGTGTCCTCTATAATGGAAATAAGAGATCAGATGGCATTAAAGCATAACCCTTCATGGGTATATTAGATTAGATGGCATTAAAGCTTAACCCTTCTTGTATAAATGCAAATACAGCAATGTTAAAGTTTGAATGCTAATGCTAACTTGCTAATGCTAGCGATCTAATGCTAGTGCTAATATCAGGTCATTTTCATACTGTACGTGTCCTTTATTATGTATATAAGAGATCAGATGGCATTAAAGCATAACCCTTCATGGGAATATCAGATTAGATGGCATTAAAGCTTAACCCTTCTTGTATACATGCAAGTACAGTAAGTTTAAGTTTGAATGCTAATGCTAACTTGCTAATGCTATCGATCTAATGCTAGTGCTAATTTCTGGTCATTTTCATACTGTATGTGTCCTTTATGATGGATATAAGAGATCAGATGGCATTAAAGCATCACCTTTCATGGGATTATCAGATTAGATGGCATTAAAGCTTAACCCTTCTTGTATACATGCAAGTACAGCAAGTTTAAGTTTGAATGCTAATGCTAACTTGCTAATGCTAGCGATCTAATGCTAGTGCTAATATCTGGTCATTTTCATACTGTACGTGTCCTCTATGATGGAATAAGAGATCAGATGGCATTAAAGCATAACCCTTCTTGTATACATGCAAGTACAGCAAGTTTAAGTTTGAATGCTAATGCTAACTTGCTAATGCTATCGATCTAATGCTAGTGCTAATATCTGGTCATTTTCATACTGTACGTGTCCTCTATGATGGACATAAGAGAGAAGATGGCATTAAAGCATAACCCTTCATGGGAATATCAGATTAGATGGCATTAAAGCTTAACCCTTCTGGTATACATGCAAGTACAGTAAGTTTAAGTTTGAATGCTAATGCTAACTTGCTAATGCTATCGATCTAATGCTAGTGCTAATATCTGGTCATTTTCATACTGTATGTGTCCTCTATGATGGAAATAAGAGATCAGATGGCATTAAAGCATCACCCTTCATGGGCATATTAGATTAGATGGCATTAAAGCTTAACCCTTCTTGTATAAATGCAAATACAGCAATGTTAAAGTTTGAATGCAAATGCAAACTTGCTAATGCTAGCGATCTAATGCTAGTGCTAATATCTGGTCATTTTCATACTTTATGTGTCCTCTATAATGGAAATAAGAGATCAGATGGCATTAAAGCATCACCCTTCATGGGCATATTAGATTAGATGGCATTAAAGCTTCATCCTTTTTGTATACATGCAAGTACAGCAAGTTTAAGTTTGAATGCTAATGCTAACTTGCTAATGCTAGCGATCTAATGCTAGTGCTAATATCTGGTCATTTTCATACTGTACGTGTCCTCTATAATGGAAATAAGAGATCAGATGGCATTAAATCATAACCCTTCATGGGATTATGAGATTAGATGGCATTAAAGCTTAACCCTTCTTTATATACTCAAATACAGCAATGTTAAAGTTTGAATGCTAATGCTAACTTGCTGATGCTAGCGATCTAATGCTAGTGCTAATATCAGGTCATTTTCATATTGTACGTGTCCTCTATGATGTATATAAGTGATCAGATGGCATTAAAGCATAACCCTTCATGGGAATATCAGATTAGATGGCATTAAAGCTTAACCCTTCTTGTATACATGCAAGTACAGTAATTTAAGTGTGAATGCTAATGCTAACTTGCTAATGCTATCGATCTAATGCTAGTGCTAATATCTCGTCATTTTCATACTGTACGTGTCCTCTATGATGGAAATAAGAGATCAGATGGCATTAAAGCATAACCCTTCTTGTATACATGCAAGTACAGCAAGTTTAAGTTTGAATGCTAATGCTAACTTGCTAATGCTATCGATCTAATGCTAGTGCTTATATCTGGTCATTTTCATACTGTACGTGTCCTCTATGATGGATATAAGAGATAAGATGGCATTAAAGCATAACCCTTCATGGGCATATTAGATTAGATGGCATTAAAGCTTAATCCTTTTTGTATACATGCAAGTACAGCAAGTTTAAGTTTGAATGCTAATGCTAACTTGCTAATGCTAGCGATCTAATGCTAGTGCTAATATCTGGTCATTTTCATACTGTACGTGTCCTCTATAATGGAAATAAGAGATCAGATGGCATTAAAGCATCACCCTTCATGGGTATATTAGATTAGATGGCAATAAAGCTTAACCCTTCTTGTATAAATGCAAATACAGCAATGTTAAAGTTTGAATGCTAATGCTAACTTGCTAATGCTAGCGATCTAATGCTAGTGCTAATTTCTGGTCATTTTCATACTGTATGTGTCCTTTATGATTGAAATAAGAGATCAGATGGCATTAAAGCATCACCTTTCATGGGATTACGAGATTAGATGGCATTAAAGCTTAACCCTTCTTTATATACGCAAATACAGCAATGTTAAAGTTTGAATGCTAATGCTAACTTGCTAATGCTAGCGATCTAATGCTAGTGCTAATATCTGGTCATTTTCATACTGTACGTGTCCTCTATAATGGAAATAAGAGATCAGATGGCATTAAAGCATCACCCATCATGGGTATATTAGATTAGATGGCAATAAAGCTTAACCCTTCTTGTATAAATGCAAATACAGCAATGTTAAAGTTTGAATGCTAATGCTAACTTGCTAATGCTAGCGATCTAATGCTAGTGCTAATTTCTGGTCATTTTCATACTGTATGTGTCCTTATGATTGAAATAAGAGATCAGATGGCATTAAAGCATCACCCTTCATGGGATTATTAGATTAGATGGCATTAAAGCTTAACCCTTCTTTATATACGCAAATACAGCAATGTTAAAGTTTGAATGCTAATGCTAACTTGCTAATGCTAGCGATCTAATGCTAGTGCTAATATCAGGTCATTTTCATACTGTACGTGTCCTCTATGATGTATATAAGAGATCAGATGGCATTAAAGCATAACCCTTCATGGGAATATCAGATTAGATGGCATTAAAGCTTTACCCTTCTTGTATACATGCAAGTACAGTAAGTTTAAGTTTGAATGCTAATGCTAACTTGCTAATGCTAGCGATCTAATGCTAGTGCTAATTTCTGGTCATTTTCATACTGTATGTGTCCTTTATGATTGAAATAAGAGATCAGATGGCATTAAAGCATCACCTTTCATGGGATTATGAGATTAGATGGCATTAAAGCTTAACCCTTCTTTATATACGCAAATACAGGAATGTTAAAGTTTGAATGCAAATGCTAACTTTTTAATGCTAGCGATCTAATGCTAGTGCTAATATCAGGTCATTTTCATACTGTACGTGTCCTCTATGATGTATATAAGAGATCAGATGGCATTAAAGCATAACCCTTCATGGGATTATCAGATTAGATGGCATTAAAGCTTAACCCTTCTTGTATAAATGCAAGTACAGCAATGTTTAAGTTTGAATGCTAATGCTAACTTGCTAATGCTAGCGATCTAATGCTAGTGCTAATATCTGGTCATTTTCATACTGTACGTGTCCTCTATGATGGAAATAAGAGATCAGATGGCATTAAAGCATAACCCTTCATGGGAAATCAGATTAGATGGCATTAAAGCTTAACCCTTCTTGTATACATGCAAGTACAGCAAGTTTAAGTTTGAATGCTAATGCTAACTTGCTAATGCTATCGATCTAATGCTAGTGCTAATTTCTGGTCATTTTCATACTGTATGTGTCCTTTATGATGGATATAAGAGATCAGATGGCATTAAAGCATCACCTTTCATGGGATTATCAGATTAGATGGCATTAAAGCTTAACCCTTCTTGTATACATGCAAGTACAGCAAGTTTTAGTTTGAATGCTAATGCTAACTTGCTAATGCTAGCGATCTAATGCTATTGCTAATATCTTGTCATTTTCATACTGTACGTGTCCTCTATGATGGAAATAAGAGATCAGATGGCATTAAAGCATTACCCTTCATGGGCATATGATTAGATGGCATTAAAAGCAACCCTTCTTGTATAAATGCAAATACAGTTTAAGTTTGAATGCTAATGCTAACTTGCTAATGCTATCGATCTAATGCTAGTGCTAATATCTGGTCATTTTCATACTGTACGTGTCCTCTATGATGTATATAAGAGATAAGATGGCATTAAAGCATAACCCTTCATGGGAATATCAGATTAGATGGCATTAAAGCTTAACCCTTCTTGTATATATGCAAGTACAGTAAGTTTAAGTTTGAATGCTAATGCTGTTTTGCTAATGCTAGCGATCTAATGCTAGTGCTAATATCTGGTCATTTTCATACTTTATGTGTCCTCTATAATGGAAATAAGAGATCATATGACATTAAAGCATCACCCTTCATGGGCATATTAGATTAGATGGCATTAAAGCTTCATCCTTTTTGTATACATGCAAGTACAGCAAGTTTAAGTTTGAATGCTAATGCTAACTTGCTAATGCTAGCGATCTAATGCTAGTGCTAATATCTGGTCATTTTCATACTGTACGTGTCCTCTATAATGGAAATAAGAGATCAGATGGCATTAAAGCATAACCCTTCATTGGATTATGAGATTAGATGGCATTAAAGCTTAACCCTTCTTTATATACGCAAATACAGCAATGTTAAAGTTTGAATGCTAATGCTAACTTGCTGATGCTAGCGATCTAATGCTAGTGCTAATATCAGGTCATTTTCATATTGTACGTGTCCTCTATGATGTATATAAGTGATCAGATGGCATTAAAGCTTAACCCTTCTTGTATACATGCAAGTACAGTAATTTAAGTGTGAATGCTAATGCTAACTTGCTAATGCTATCGATCTAATGCTAGTGCTAATATCTCGTCATTTTCATACTGTACGTGTCCTCTATGATGGAAATAAGAGATCAGATGGCATTAAAGCATAACCCTTCTTGTATACATGCAAGTACAGCAAGTTTAAGTTTGAATGCTAATGCTAACTTGCTAATGCTATCGATCTAATGCTAGTGCTTATATCTGGTCATTTTCATACTGTACGTGTCCTCTATGATGGATATAAGAGATAAGATGGCATTAAAGCATAACCCTTCATGGGCATATTAGATTAGATGGCATTAAAGCTTAATCCTTTTTGTATACATGCAAGTACTGCAAGTTTAAGTTTGAATGCTAATGCTAACTTGCTAATGCTAGCGATCTAATGCTAATGCTAATATCTGGGCATTTTCATACTGTACGTGTCCTCTATAATGGAAATAAGAGATCAGATGGCATTAAAGCATCACCCTTCATGGGTATATTAGATTAGATGGCATTAAAGCTTAACCCTTCTTGTATAAATGCAAATACAGCAATGTTAAAGTTTGAATGCTAATGCTAACTTGCTAATGCTAGCGATCTAATGCTAGTGCTAATTTCTGGTCATTTTCATACTGTATGTGTCCTTTATGATTGAAATAAGAGATCAGATGGCATTAAAGCATCACCTTTCATGGGATTATGAGATTAGATGGCATTAAAGCTTAACCCTTCTTTATATAATGCAAATACAGCAATGTTAAAGTTTGAATGCTAATGCTAACTTGCTAATGCTAGCGATCTAATGCTAGTGCTAATATCAGGTCATTTTCATACTGTACGTGTCCTCTATGATGTATATAAGAGATCAGATGGCATTAAAGCATAACCCTTCATGGGATTATCAGATTAGATGACATTAAAGCTTAACCCTTCTTGTATACATGCAAGTACAGCAAGTTTAAGTTTGAATGCTAATGCTAACTTGCTAATGCTATCGATCTAATGCTAGTGCTAATATCTGGTCATTTTCATACTGTACGTGTCCTCTATGATTGATATAAGAGATAAGATGGCATAAAAGCATAACCCTTCATGGGAATATCAGATTAGATGGCATTAAAGCTTAAACCTTCTTGTATACATGCAAGTACAGTAAGTTTAAGTTTGAATGCTAATGCTAATTTGCTAATGCTAGCGATCTAATGCTAGTGCTAATATCTGGTCATTTTCATACTTTATGTGTCCTCTATAATGGAAATAAGAGATCAGATGGCATTAAAGCATCACCCTTCATGGGCATATTAGATTAGATGGCATTAAAGCTTGACCCTTCTTTTATACATGCAAGTACAGCAAGTTTAAGTTTGAATGCTAATGCTAACTTGCTAATGCTAGCGATCTAATGCTGGTGCTAATATCTGGTCATTTTCATACTTCGTGTCCTCTATAATGGAAATAAGAGATCAGATGGCATTAAAGCATAACCCTTCATGGGCATATTATATTAGATGGCATTAAAACTTAACGCTTCTTGTATAAATGCAAATACAGCAATGTTAAAGTTTGAATGCTAATGCTAACTTGCTAATGCTAGCGATCTAATGCTAGTGCTAATATCAGGTCATTTTCATACTGTACGTGTCCTCTATGATGTATTGAAGAAGAGATCAGATGGCATTAAAGCATAACCCTTCATGAAATCAGGGAATATCAGATTAGATGGCATTAAAGCTTAACCCCTCTTGTATACATGCAAGTACAGTAAGTTTAAGTTTGAATGCTAATGCTAACTTGCTAATGCTAGCGGTCTAATGCTAGTGCTAATTTCTGGTCATTTTCATACTGTATGTGTCCTTTATGATTGAAATAAGAGATCAGATGGCATGAAAGCATATCCCTTCATGGGCATGTTACATTAGATTGCATTAAAGCTTCACCCTTCTTGTATACATGCAAGTACAGCAAGTTTAAGTTTGAATGCTAATGCTAACTTGCTAATGCTAGCGATCTAATGCTAGTGCTAATATCAGGTCATTTTCATACTGTACGTGTCCTCTATGATGTACATAAGAGATCAGATGGCATTAAAGCATAACCCTTCATGGGAATATCAGATTAGATGGCATTAAAGCTTAACCCTTCTTGTATACATGCAAGTACAGTAAATTTAAGTTTGAATGCTAATGCTAACTTGCTAATGCTATCGATCTAATGCTAGTGCTAATTTCTGGTCATTGTCATGCTGTATGTGTCCTTCATGATGGAAATAAGAGATCAGATGGCATTAAACCATTACCTTTCATGGGATTATCAGATTAGATGGCATTAAAGCTTTACCCTTCTTTTATACATGTAAGTACAGCAAGTTTAAGTTTGAATGCTAATGCTAACTTGCTGATGCTAGCGATTTAATTCTAGTGCTAATATCTTGTCATGTTCATGCATTACGTGTCCTCAATGATGGAAATAAGAGATCAGATGGCATTAAAGCATATCCCTTCATGGGCATATTAGATTAGATGGCATTAAAGCTTAACACTTCTTGTATACTTGCAAGTACTGCAATGTTTAAGTTTGAATCCTAATGCTAACTTGCTAATGCTATCGATCTAATGCTAGTGCTAATATCAGGTCATTTTCATACTGTACGTGTCCTTATGATGGATATAAAGAGATCAGATGGCATTAAAGCATCAACCCTTCATGGGCATATTAGATTAGATGGCATTAAAGCTTAACCCTTCTTTATATACGCAAATACAGCAATGTTAAAGTTTGAATGCTAATGCTAACTTGCTAATGCTAGCGATCTAATGCTACTGCTAATTTCAGGTCATTTTCAAACTGTACGTGTCCTCTATGATGTATATAAGAGATTAGATGGCATCAAAGCATAACCCTTCATGGGAATATCAGATTAGATGGCATTAAAGCTTAACCCTTCTTGTATACATGCATGTACAGTAAGTTTAAGTTAGAATGCTAATGCTAACTTGCTAATGCTATCGATTTAATGCTAGTGCTTATTTGTGGTCATTTTCATACTGTATGTGTCCTTTATGATGGAAATAAGAGATAAGATGGCATTAAAGCATCACCTTTCATGGGATTATCAGATTAGATGGCATTAAAGCTTAACCCTGCTTGTATACATGCAAGTACAGCAAGTTTAAGTTTGAATGCTAATGCTAACTTGCTAATGCTAGCGATCTAATGCTAGTGCTAATATCTCGTCATTTTCATACTGTACGTGTCCTCTATGATGGAAATAAGAGATAAAAGATAACCCTTCTTCATGGCATATAATTAGATGCATTAACCCTTCTTGTATACATGCAAGTACAGCAAGTTTAAGTTTGAATGCTAATGCTAACTTGCTAATGCTATCGATCTAATGCTAGTGCTAATATCTGGTCATTTTCATACTGTACGTGTCCTCTATGATGGATATAAGAGAGAAGATGGCATTAAAGCATAACCCTTCATGGGAATATCAGATTAGATGGCATTAAAGCTTAACCCTTCTGGTATACATGCAAGTACATTTAGTTTAAGTTTGAATGCTAATGCTATTTTGCTAATGCTAGCGATTTAATGCTAGTGCTAATATCTGGTCATTTTCATACTTTATCTGTCCTCTATAATGGAAATAAGAGATCAGATGGCATTAAAGCATCACCCTTCATGGGCATATTAGATTAGATGGCATTAAAGCTTCATCCTTTTTGTATACATGCAAGTACAGCAAGTTTAAGTTTGAATGCTAATGCTAACTTGCTAATGCTAGCGATCTAATGCTAGTGCTAATATCAGGTCATTTTCATACTGTACGTGTCCTCGAAAATGGAAATAAGAGATCAGATGGCATTAAAGCATAACCCTTCATGGGTATATTAGATTAGATGGCATTAAAGCTTAACCCTTCTTGTATAAATGCAAATACAGCATTGTTAAATTTTGAATGCTAATGCTAACTTGCTAATGCTAGCGATCTAATGCTAGTGCTAATATCAGGTCATTTTCATACTGTATGTGTCCTCTATGATGTATATAAGAGATCAGACGGCATTAAAGCATAACCCTTCATGGGAATATCAGATGAGATGGCATTAAAGCTTAACCCTTCTTGTATACATGCAAGTACAGCAAGTTTAAGTTTGAATGCTAATGCTAACTTGCTAATGCTAGCGATCTAATGCTTGTGCTAATTTCTGGTCATTTTCATACTGTGTGTCCTTTATGATTGAAATATGAGATCAGATGGCATTAAAGCATCACCTTTCATGGGATTATGAGATTAGATGGCATTAAAGCTTAACCCTTCTTTATATACGCAAATACAGCAATGTTAAAGTTTGAATGCTAATGCTAACTTGCTAATGCTAGCGATCTAATGCTAGTGCTAATTTCTGGTCATTTTCAAACTGTATGTGTCCTTTATGATAGAAATAAGAGATCAGATGGCATTTAAGCATCACCTTTCATGGGATTATCAGATTAGATGCCATTAAAGCTTAACCCTTCTTGTATACATGCAAGTACAGCAAGTTTAAGTTTGAATGCTAATGCTAACTTGCTGATGCTAGCGATTTAATGCTAGTGCTAATATCTTGTCATTTTCATACAGTGCGTGGTCCTCTATGATGGAATAAGAGATCAGATGGCATTAAAGCATATCCTTCATGGGCATATTAGATTAGATTGCATTAA